>CM050169.1:229916438-229981176 GCA_027410445.1 Discoglossus pictus
ACACATACTTAATTGATTTAATCGAAGTGCAAGCTTCTACATTGATGTGTGCATTGTACTTGATGAGCAAATGTGGATTGTATGGAACAACAAATCTATTATCAACCTTTTGGCCCCGGATAATAGCTGTTTCTCCTTGTGTTCTTTTATACAAAGGATATCCATCACAATTAGCATAAGTTTGCATTTGAAATTGTTTTGGGAATTCTTTTGTACATTTTTTATTTTCCATACATGGTGAATTAGGATTCATCTCTCCACATGGGCCATGAATCATTCTATGTGTAACAATCTCCCAAAGTTTTGTATATTTTTCTTGGTCTGGCAATTCGGCAGAAATGACTGAATCCACTCTCTCTGCAGTTTTCAACTTATCTTTTTCCTGCAGTATTAAAAGTATGTGAGCATGTGGCAGTCCTCTCTTTTGAAATTCAATAGTGTAAACAAATGCCATACATTGTCCAAATAATTTTGCTTTAGTGATATCATGTATTAATGAATTCAGTTTGATTTTAAATACTCTTGCCACTAAATCTGGTCGGTCAGATGTAGTTTGTCCCAAATACAAATTTTCCTTGATCTCTGGCCATTGTGGATTACATGTGAATGTAATAAATAAATCTGGTTTTCCAAATTTTGTGACAATAGCCATGGCATCATTATACCTTTCTCGCATATTGCGAGGAGATCCTTGGAAAGTTGATGGCAAAATAATTGCTCTTCCAGCTGGAATGTCTCTGTTTGCAGCTATTTCAGCCACATAATCCATTAATCCACAATACTGTTCAACTCGTAATTTATTTTGTTGAAATTTAATGAAATTTAAATTATTGGCTTCAACTTGTAGATATGAATCAATAATCCATTGTTGAGTGAGTTTGCCTCCATGTAAAATTGGATTAAAGCAGTCACGGATAGCAGTTTGTGCAACTTTATATTCCAGCATTGAAATATTAGATCTAATTCGAAGTTTAGTATTGGGATAAGTTTCCAATTTTAATTTTGGTTCCCATCCAGGTTCACCATTTGGAAAGAAAATGGGATATGTCATTGGATCTAAATTACAACTTAATATATTGATGTTGATAAATGGTTGTTCTTCATTGCGTGGATATATTCTAATATCACGCTGAAAAGGTGGTTCACCATCCTCATTTTTAAACACCATAGCAACCTCATTTACTGTCGGTAAATTATATCTTCTTTGATCAGTGTTGCGATCTCTTTTTAACACCATATTTACTCTTGGTATAGGCAATAGATGTCTTTCAGCATGTTCCTGTTGTTCTTTTTCCAGCTGTGCTAATTGTTTGTATGCTTTACTATATGGGTTGTTTTGCATAATTTTATCCAGCTGTTCAAAGACTATGCGCAAACACTGTCTATTTTCTGGTAGTGTCAATCTTTGTTCCACAGCTTCCATCGTATCCAAGACATACAACTGTGCAAATTTCCTTGGCTCTCCTTCTTGTGGGTGTAAATGTGAAGTTTGGTGGTATATTTGACCTTGAACTCTGAAACAATAAGGACCATGTCCTGGTACATTTTCTGCTAAAGTTGCACCCATTGAAGCAAATGAAATTGCACTGTTATAAGACCTGATGTTTTGTTTGAAATTATTATAATTTTGAAATGTTGGATCACTCATAATACATTCTAAATAATATGGAAATGGATGTCTTAGTGGAAGTTTCACCTTTCCTTTCTGACAGCAACTAATGAAATTTCCATCAGTAGGTCTTTCCTTTATGAAATGATAGGCCCCACAAAACTGACAAAGCACATTAAGTAACCCACAATAATGAGTATCTACATGTACTGCAGTATTGAACACATTGTCATGCATTTTTTCCACATATATATCAAACCCACTTTCTATATGTACATTGTTGTCATGTGTGTCTACATTTAAGTCATTCTGCACAATAGAATCATTAGACACTGGTTCACATAGATGTTTTTTTTTACTTTTCCTTTTTTTGCAAGGCCCAACAGACTCACTTTTGGCTTTCCTAGCAATCTTTCTTTTATTTAAAAGTCTCTGTTGATCTTCTTCTCTCAAGCGTTGTGAAGTTTCTGGTGTATGAGCATCTCTCCACCTTTGCTTCCTTTCCCTTGCCAATCTTCTTTTGCGTTCCATTTTGTCTTCTCCATTATCTTCCATTTTTTAATCTGTAATAGTCAATATAAATATTAATTAGTCTTTCTTCTTATTTTTGTGTACATATGTCTTTTTACTTTTTGGACTGTTACATTAAAGTTGATGAATAAACGTTATCCTTGTTTCCAATGAAATAAATGAAACCATTTTTCAAAGTATTTTATTGACATATATTAAATTGGTAATAACTGGACATATATATTTATTATATCAATTATTCATCTTTCAATTCATTTTAAAACCTTCTTGATTCACTTCACTGCATACATTTTTTTTTTTTTTTTGGCAAGTGCTTCTTCGTTTTGTTAAATGTTTGTATTGCTTCGTATTGTCTATTCAACTTTCCATAAATTTTTTTAACATATGCTGTTTTGATGTGTCAGGACCAAATTAAATATTTACCTGCAAAGACGGTCTTGATGTTGTTCAAAGGCTGCAAACGTCACACTGTGTGTTTATTCACTTTCCTTGATCAATAATCTGTAATTTAAATTTTAGAATCTTTGTATTATTTCACTTCACCCATATCATGAAATAAACATCAATCAAGAGACATATATTTTTATTTCTTAAAAACCTGAAAGCAAATTCTTTAATATGTTCCTATAGTAATCTAATACAAAACTGTTTTTGATATTACTCATTATTAATAATTAATTCATTAAATAAAGTGCATTATGAATGTTATTTTTAATTCTTTCACACAGGTAAGCACAATATCTAACGAATTAATTACTAATGTAATATACATTATTAATTAATAATTATATTTAATGTACATTATTAATTAATGCAGAATATATAAGCAATTATTAATTTAATGTACATTATTAATTAAATTTAAACTGAAAACATAAACATGAGTCTATCTGAGAATTAAATTATTAAAATCATGTACATTCTTAATTAATGAATCAATGTGTTTGTTTTCTGCACATTCTTAAACGCTAACATTTTTGATATTACTGTTTAGTAATAATTAATTAATTGTAGAAAGTACATTATAAACGTTATTTACAATTCTTTTACACAGGTAATTACAATATCCAATTAATTAGTAATGTAATCTACAATTAATTAATGCACAATATATAACCAATTAATTTGTAATAGAATGTACATTATTAATTAATAATTAAATTTAATGTACATTATTTATTAATTCATGAATAAATGTGTTTCTTTTTTATGGACATTCTTAAACGCAAACTCACTTTTATATTAATGCTTAATTCATTAATTATTTAATGTACATTATCAATAGTATTGTCAATTGTTTCACACAGTTAAGCTCAATATTATATTTCTGTTAATGAAATAATGTACATTAATTTAATAGTTAATTGGTTATATTTTATTGATTATTAATTCTTAATTAAATAAAATACATTATGAATATTATTTACAATGTTTCACACATTTAAGCACAATATATAATCAAATAATTATTAATTTAATGTACATTATTAATTAATAATTCAATGTAATGTACATTAATAATTAATGAACAATACATAACCAATTATTAATTTAATGTACATAATTGTCCTTATTAAGTAACTAATAATATAGTAATTAATTAATGATACTTCTTAAAATGTACCTTTTGTAATTCAATGTTCCTGAATCAGTATCCTGAAGAGCTATCAATCTCTTTCGATTTTCCAGCATCCGAAAATGTCCAGTCACACTGTCATCACCTCAGGAAAAGGTGTCAGTAATGTGTCAATTGTGCCCTATATATAGGTTTTTGCGCGAGCCAAATGCATTGTTTTCGGCGGGAAATACGGGTGCGCGAGCGAAATGCATTGTTTTCGGCGGGAAATACGCTGTTGCTCGAGACCAATGTGTTGTTTTCGGCGGGAAATCGTAGTTGGCGCGAGACAAAGGCGGGAAATCGTAGTCGGCGCGAGGCAAAGGCGGGAAATCGTAGTCGGCGCGAGGCAAAGGCGGGAAATCGGAGTCTACGCGAGACAAAGGCGGGAACTCCGTGTTAATCCGGAAATGTGTGGTGTGCGTCTTATCGGATTTTCCGTAAGTGTTTTCCGTGGCTATAGTGCTGTAGCCTCGTTTTCGTTTTGTTCGGCCGCCATTTTTTCTCTCGCTTATTTTTTTTAAAGTGTCTAAACTCTTTTATTTTGCTTTAAATGAAGGCGATAGTTTTTGTTTTGAGGTCCAGGATGCTTCCTCTTGCTGTCGGTAACCTTTTTATTTATGTGTTCTGTGTATTTAGTGTGTTTTATCTTTTTTCTTGTCCGCGGGTTGCGTCCGATTTTTGCGATGTCGTAATGTGTCTTATACACCGTCACGGATTATCCGTAATGTGTCTACGCCTTCAGGGATTAACCGTAAGTCTTTTTCGTGCTCAGAGTGCTGTAGCCTCGTTTTCATTTTTTTCGGCTGCCATTTTTTCTGTCGCTTATTTTTTTTTTTGTGTTTACATTTTTGTATTTTAAGGTAAATCAATGTGTAACTCGCTTTCTGCAGGTCGTGGATGCTCCCTCTTGCTATCGGTTCGGTTTTTATGTATGTGGTGTGTGTAGTTATTGTTAATTTTTATTTTTATGATAGGCGGTTTGCGGCCGTTTGCGGCCGTATTTTTTTACTACGTTTTAACGGCTCGCCTCGCTACGTGAGGCTCGCCTGCAATGAGCGCCTGCGGCGCTCATTGCCAAAGTGCAACGGTTTAACGGCTCGCCTCGCTTCGCGAGGCTCGCCGGGCGATGAGCGCCTGCGGCGCTCATCGCTAAGCCCGCTATTCGTACGGACCACGCAAACAGCGTGACGACGACTCGTAGCAGGACAATTATATGTGATGTGCATGTGGAAGGCCTCTTTTTTGAAATTCAATGGTATATACATAAGCAAGACATTTGCCAAATAACTGATTTATAGTGAAGTCACGTATTAATTCATTTAATTTAATCTTAAAAACTCTGGCTACTAAATCTGGTCGATCAGAAGCACTTTGTCCAAGAAGTAGATTTTGTGTGATTTCTGGCCATTGTGGATTACATGTAAATGTCACAAATAAATCGGGTTTGCCAAATTTAGTGACAATAGCCATAGCATCATTGTATCTGTCTCTCATATTCCGAGGAGATCCTTGAAAGGAAGATGGTAAAATGATGGCTTTGCCAGCTGTCATGTCTCTGCTTGTAGCCACGTCAGCAACATAGTCCATTAATCCAGAATATTGTTCTACACGGAGTTTATCTTGTTGATATTTGATAAAGTTTAAATTATTTGCCTCAACTTGCAAATATGAATCAATAATCCATTGTTGTGTTAGTTTCCCACCACATAAAATTGGATTAAATACATTGCGAATGGCAATTTGAGCTACTTTAAATTCAAGCATAGAAACATTATTTCGGATTCTGGCTTTAGCATTTGGGTAACTGGGAAGAGTTAATTTTGGTTGCCAACCTGCTTCTCCGTGTGGGAAAAAGATGGGATATGTCATTGGATCTAAATTTGGACTTAAGATACTCATATTAATAAACGGTTGGTCCTCATTTCTAGGATATATTCGAATGTCTCTTTGAAATGGTGGTTCTCCTTCATCATTCTGAAACACCATTGCAACCTCATTTGATGTTGGCAAGTTATAACGACGTTTATCAGTATGTCTGTCTCTTTTAAGCACCATATTAACCTTCGGCATTGGTAATTAATGTGTTTGTGCATGAAGTAGTTGTTCATTTTCTACTTCTGCCAATTTTTTATAAGCTTTACTGTAGGGATTGTTGTCCATAATGTTATTTAGCTCTATGAAAACACTGGGTAAGCATTTTTTATTTTCTTCCATCTGCATACGTTGGTCAACAGCTTCCATTGTATCTAGGACATATAGTTGAGCGAATTTTCTTTTATTTCCTTCCTCTGGATGTAAATGGGAAGTGCGATGATAAATTTGTCCTTGGACTTTAAAACAGTAAGGACCATGTCCTGGTACATTAGCAGCTAATGTTGCCCCCATGGATGCAAAGGATATGGCACTATTGTAGGATCTTATGTTTGTCTTAAAATTTTTGTAGTTTGGAAAAGTAGGTTCAGTCATAATATTTTGTAAATAAATTGGAAATTCTTTCCTTTCTGGAAGTTTGAACTTGCCTTTTTGACAACAACTAATAAATTGTCCATCTCTGGGTCTCTCCTGTTTAAAATAATAAGCCTCACAAAACTGTCATTGAGTAGTCATGTCCCCACAACTATGAACCTCTACTGCTAAAGACTTGAGTAGAGGACAATTTGCAAAGCATATAGGATTTTGACTTTCATATTCATCAGGTGAAATGTCATATAATGTTTCAACAACAGGTTCTAAATGTTTTGTTTTTTTCGTTGCTTTTCTTGGTATATGTTGTATTGTTTGAGGTAAAATGTCATGTAATGTTTCATGAAACGGTTCTAAATGCTTTGTTTTCTTTGTTGCTTTTTTTGGTATCTCTTGTATTTTTTCTGGTAAAATGTCATCTGATGTTTGAGCAACAGGTTGTAAATGCTTTATTTTCTTTGTTGCTTTTTTTGACATATCTTTAATTTCTGCAAGTGACAGTCTTTTGCTTGCAATTCTTTTGCGTTCTTTTTCTCGTCGAATTTCCTTCTTCTCCGGTGTCTGCTGGCTGTCTGCTCTCTGTCGTCGTTCTCTAGCTTGGCGTCTTTTCTTTTCTTGTTTACTCTCATTATCAGCCATGTTAATCTGTAAAAATAAAATAATGTACCATTAGTTTATTTTGAGATGTTAAGTTGTTTTTCATGACAAATAGTTATCAATAGTGTGTTAACATTTTATACTTAATCAATTTCAATGCGGTCAATTGAATAAAAGTCTAAATAAGGCCATCAGATAATTATTTAAAGAAGTTTTTATTTATTAAACATGTATCCAAAAGCAAGTGTTTCAGTAACTAAAAAGGTATTTTCAAAAAGATGTTATGTCCTTATTTACAGCACTATTCAATTTGTCAAATGGCAATTAAATTAGGGTTTAGGACTGGAATGTTACAATGACAAATTGTATAGATTCTGTGTTTTTAGACTTTTTTGGACTATGCCAATTTATTTTTTAAGTTTACATTGAAGTTTGTATTTACTGTTAAAGATTATTGGCCCTAAAAGACAAATAAGAGATAGATGATAGATATTACTTTTTATACTGTACCTTGGTTGAAGTTTGATTTCAAGCAAAATTCTTTGTTGGTCCTGTGTTGAAAGCCTTCGTCCGATGGTCTGGTCCTGTGTTGAAAGTCCTCGTCCGATGGTGTAGTCCTCTGTTGAAAGTCCTCGTCCTCTGGTGTGGTCCTCAGTTCCAACTCCTGTTCCGATGTTCTTGACGCAGTATCTGTTATAAAATAAAAATGAAAATGTTATGTTATTTGAATGTCTTTGTATTAATGAAAAAATGCCATTATTTCTGTGTTTTTCTACAATCCTTTTTGGTGCGCCGCAATTTTGGTATGCTTCTGTAGGCTTTTTTCTAAGGCTTATAGGTGGTTAAACATTAAAGAAGAATATTAATTAATTTTTCTCTTTTTTTACTTGTTATACTGTACCTTGGTTGAAGTTTGATTTGAAGCAGAATCTTTGTTGGTCCTGTGTTGAAAGCCTTCGTCTGATGGTCTGGTCCTGTGTTGAAAGTCCTCGTCCAATCGTCTGGTCCTCTGTTGAAAGTCCTCGTCCGATGGTGTAGTCCTCTGTTGAAAGTCCTCATCCAATGGTCTGGTCCTCTGTTGAAAGTCCTCGTCCGCTGGTCTGGTCCTCAGTTGAAACTCCTGGTCCGATGTTCTTGACGCAGTATCTGTTATAAAATAAAAATGAAAATGTAATTTTATTTGAATGTATTTGTATGAACTAAAAAATGACATTATTTCTGTGTTTTTCTACAATCCCGTTTGGTGCCCACCACTTTTGGTATGCTTATTTAGGCCTTTTTCTAAGGCTTATAGATTGTTAAACATAAAATAAGAATATAAATGTAGTTTGGTATGTGTTTGAGTGAGTTTTCGTACAATCCTGTTTGGTGCGCACCACTGTTGGTATGCTTATTTAGGCTTCTTTCTAAGGCTTATAGGTTGTTAAACATAAAATTAAGAATATAAATGTAGTTTGCTATGTGTTTGTGTGAGTTTTCGTACAATCCTGTTTGGTGCCCACCACTGTTGGTATGCTTATTTATGCTTCTTTCTAAGGCTTATAGGTTGTTAAACATAAAATAAGAATCTAAATGTAGTTTGCTATGTGTTTGTGTGAGTTTTCATACAATCCTCATTGGTGCGCACCAATGTTGGTATGCTTATTTAGGCTTCTTTCTAAGACTTATAGGTTGTTAAACATTAAGGCCCTCATTCAATTGCGATTTGGCCAATTGAATAGGGCTCTAAATAAGCACATAACATATATTTTTTAAAGAAGTTTTTAGTTAGTAAGCATTGATCCAAAAGTAAGGTTTTCACTAACTAAAAACTTCTTTTAAAAAAATATGTTATGTGCTTATTTAGAGCCCTATTCAATTGGCCAAATCGCAATTGAATGAGGCCCTAAATAAGAATTTAAATGTAGTTTGCTATGTGTTTGTGTGAGTTTTCGTACAATCCTGTTTGATGGGCACCACTTTTGTTATACTTATGTAGTGTTTTTTCTAATGGTTATAGGTTGTTAAACAAAAAGAATATGAATTTAGTTTGCTATGTGTTTGTTACAATCCTGTTTTGTGTGTACCAGTTTGTGTGTACCATATGTTGCATACTTTGGCCCTCATTCAATTGCAGTTTTGCCAATTCAATAGGGTTCTAAATGTGCTTATTTCGAGCCCTATTGAATTGTCCAAAATATCAACTGAATGAGGGCCTTTGGTTGCTGGATTTGTTATATTGTGAGGGCCTCATTGAATTTGGTTTTTCGCAATGGAATTTGGCTCAATATGAGCACAGAGCATCTTTTTTTACAGAAGTTTTTAACTAAAAACTTCTGTTCAAAAATATGCTCTGTGCTTATATAGAGCCCTATTGAAATGGGCAAATCACATTTGAATGAGGCCCTCGGCCATTAAACATATTTAGGTCCTGAATCAATTGCGTTTTGACCAATTGAATAGGGCTCTATATAAGCACATAAAATATTTTTTGACAGAAGTTTTGAGTTAGTGAAGACCTATTATGTGCTTATATAAAGCCCTATTCAATTAGCCAACTCACAATTGAATAAGGCTCATGGTTCGGTTCTTTTTTATACTTAATACTTTACCTTGATTGAAGTGTGGAATGACAGAGGGTCCCCTCCTGCCAATCTTAATCCGCCGGTCTTCTTGTAGTGTCTGTTTGAAAAATAAAGTGAAATAGTGAATTATAGAATTTTTTATTTGTATTTAAGAAAGCATGGCCTTTTCAGCATTTAAAGTATTTTTGTATCTTACCTATTCTTCTTTGTTGGTGTTCTTTAAAAGGGATTGTGCTTCACAATGCACGGTGCAAATTGTTGAGAGACGCTGTTGATGCAGAGTCTGTTTGAATATTAAAAAAAGTAGAAAGATTCAGCTTTAGGTGATCTATTGAATTGCAGTAAATTAATTTCATTGAAATATACTTCTGTAATTATTTTCAATTAACATTATTTTTTGGTGGGGGCTACACACATATGTCACATACATGAAGCACATTTCCATAGTTGAAAGTAATTTTTTTGTGTGCGTGTGACATATCACTATACATGAATCATATTTTAATTGTTAAATTAACCTTATTTTTATTTTTGGCCAACATACATAAATGTGTGTGTGACATGTGACTATAGATGATACACATATATGTGCGTGTCACATATCAGTATACATGACTCATATTTTAATAGTCCCAACTTATTTTTTTCTAATGTAATTTAAATGTAGTTGTTTAATTAGTTTGTTTTAAGATAATTTTGTTGCAGGGGCAATACACATAAATGTGCGTGTCACATGTCACTATACATTATACGCATAAATGTGCGTGTCACATGTCAGTATACATTATACACATAAATGTGCGTGTCACTTGTCAGTATACATTATACGCATATATGTGCGTGTCACATGTCAGTATACATAAACCTCTTTTTCTTATTTAATTTTTTTTTTTGATGTCCTGTCTTGATAATAAAATGTAATATATTATAGCTTACCTCTCAGTTGTAATTTGCACAATGTAAAGTAGTAAATTAGGAAAGAATTATCTTCTCAAGTTTTAGCAGCAGTTATGTCTGAAGTCACTCTGTTCATCACCTGAGGAGAAATGTATTTTTCTCTGTCAAATAGGCAGTATTTATAAACTTGTAGAACATTCTGGAAAGTTAGACCGTTAGAACGCAATACGCATGCGCTATTTGCGTTCCAGCTTACAATTTGCGTTCCATCCGCCATTTTGTGCGTAGTAGTGGTTAAAATGGTGTTTAATATGAGTGTGATCCGTTCCGCATAGTATGTGTTTCATTATTGCGAGTAAGTGTAGTGTAGTTACGTCTGGAGCCTCGTTTTCGTTTTGTTCGGCGGCCATTTTTTCTCTCGCTTAGCCGATTTTCGGCCGTTTAAACTCTTTGTTTTGGACTTAAATGGTCGTGTAAATGAACTTTTGGAGGTGCCGGATGCCCCCCCGTGCTGTAAGTAAGCTTTTTATGTGTTTGTTGTGTTTATTTCTTGTGTTTGTGATGTTTTGATGCGCGGCGGTTGGAATGGGTCTTTCGCGGCCGTATTTTTTTCAGATGCAGCCGTATTTTGTTGCGATGTTGCTGTATTTTTTTGCAATATACGCAGTTAGCTTTTACGTGTACGACGCAGTGTATTTGTTTCTAAGTCGTGCGTATGTGTGTTAAGAGCGTGTGAAGGGCCTTTTTTACTGTTTTTTTGTTAAGTCTTGCGTCTGTGTGTTTGGGTGTAAGCGGGTGTGAGGCGACTTTGAGTTTTTTTTTGTTATGAAGTTGTGTGTGTGTGTATGTGTGTGTTAACACAGCCGATGTTGGGGTGCTCCCACCACCGCAAATGCGGACCCTCGCTTCGCGAGGATCCGCATTTGCGGGGACGTTGTTGGGTTTTTGTTGGCTGGGCGGTTGGGTTTATTCTGTTAAAAAGTCGTGTGTGTGTATGTGTGTGTTAACACAGCCGACGTTGAGCCTCCACCTCCGCAAATGCGGACCCTCGCTTCGCGAGGATCCGCATTTGCGGGGACGTTGGGATGCTCCATCACCGCAAATGCGGGCGAGCCCGCAAGCAACGACCCGTACGCTCACAACTATATATGTGATAACTAAACAACTTCACAAACATATACATCACATTGCCGTCATTTTTTGACGGGCAAGTCGCTAGTTCTATATAATTAAAAAACTAAACTCGAATAACTTGAGCGTAAGAAGATTTCATTAAGCTACAAAGAATGCCTGAAACTCCAGTTGTATTACTCCCACCCTGGTAGCTAACTGACGGATTAGCGTCTGGAAGTTGGCGCACATTTAGCTGAAACCGCTCTGAACTTAATTGAGCGGCGTAACGCCCGTAAATGTAGGAGAGACGCTGAGCTGGGCAGAAGCTGATTGATGGATGCCGCCTGGACTTTCTGAAGCAAAGGAATTGAAGCTCGACAGAAAGGGTGGAGAGAAACTCTGAAATTCTTATATTACGCAGATTGTAAGTCTGCGAGTTTCTATCATAAGTACTTTGGGAATGCATCATGGACATTGGATTCCTTGCTATGTGTTAATTTTTATTTATCTTTGTTTGACCTTAACTTACTTACAGCGGTACAGACTATGTTGGCAAGTTATAAATGAACAATAATAATAATAATAATAAAAAGAGTAAGAGGACATTGGTAAAACTGTTAATATTGGGCAAATCCCTCTATAATAATCAGAAGATAATTTTAAAAGTTAACTAAGTCTCTGAAGAAAGGTTGACTGAAACATCCTTTGAACTGAATAGTGTTGAGGTGGCATCCTGAACGAGGACCGGGGGTCTAGGGCATTGAGCGGGCTTATCCAGGCTGTTTGGATTTGAGTGAGATCAGTCAGTGTGGATTGGCCCTCAGAAGATAACCGAACTAGCTTCAAAGGACTGAATGGCCTTTTCTTTTTGAAAATAGTTTGTCTACAGAATATTGGTCTGGACTGTGGTTGCTTTTATTATTTCCTGTATTTTTCAGATGTTTCTGTATGTGCAATATGACTTGATTGTATACTAGAACTGCAAAGCATAATAATTGTTAAGTGGGGAAATTTTACTCCGAAATTAACATATAAAATATAAAGTACAGTAACTTTAGAGATAAGATTCATTTTAAATTAGGATAAATTTAAGATTTAATGTAAAAATCAAAATAGAGTAAAGAACAAAGGGAAGGAAAAAAAAAGACAAAAACACTGATAGATATTTTCCCCTAAGGAGAAAGATTAGACCAATATCCCAACCTAATACACCTGTACGGATAGATACATATTCGATGAGTTTAGCTCCGAGAGGAAAATCCTTGAAACTCCAGAAAAAGAAATAAAACACTTAAACAGAATTTTTGGTTAGAGTATATTTATAGAAATCACATAAAGGAAACCTTTCGGTAGTCTATATATAAAAAAAAAAAAAAAGAGATAGTCACCTATGAATGTAATTCACATAGAAGATTAAAACACTAGGCCCACCTTACGTGGGTAATTATTTTGGAAATAAAAGCACATGAAAGGATGTATAAATCTTGAACACAGATGTAATGAGAGTAACCATTATAGGAACTGTAAACTATGAAAGTTAAAAATAAGTGATACATAAATTTAAATGTTAATAAGATATTCAATTCTATATTCGGATATGAATAAATGCTAAAAAAAGAAAATATAGTCTTGGTGCTTAACACCTACAAGGTATGTAAATATAAATACCAAATTACAGAAAGAATGGTATAACCTTTATTAGCTGCCAAAATTAGCATGCTGGGAAAAATGCTAAAATAGCCTGAAAACCATTGTATAGAGGAACGCTCTACTGTAAATGATACCCAATAAATAACCCTCCAAACCAAAGTTAAATCAATGGCGGTGCGATAAAGTTTAGGCTTAATAAAGCAAAGAATGTAGTGATCACAATATATACAAGTGAGAAAATGAATATGTGAACAGTGTAAGTGTCCAAAAGGAAAAAGAAAAAACAAAATAAACTAATATATTGATAGAGTGCCAAGTGCGTTCTAATCACAGTAAGTTCATCACAGATATGTAATGGGGAGGAAAAGTGAGAACCAAAAACAGTTATCCTCATATATATATATATATACACACAATAAATGTGAATCAAAGGATAACTATACGATAGGCTAAAAAAAGTGAATATAAAAATACAAAAAAGCATACCAAAAGTATAGTTGGGGCTAATATATAAGGATATAAATAGGATCAGTATGTAGGCCAGAGAGATCAGTTCCTGATAAACAATAAGGATATAATACAAGAGTATGGCACATAATACACCCTTTGCTACTAAGCCCTCAGGCAAAAGGTATAGCAAAGGGTTTACCCTATCAAAGGAACCTCGCGGTGGGACAGGAGCTGATATATACAATCAAAAAGAAAGAGTATAAAATATACAAGGAACAATATCAGTAATGTTTGCATCCTACTGCTCATCAATGGCTGCGGTAGTAGAGTGTAGCATTTGACCGACCGGTCCTGGAAGTAACTAACTTTCTCAGAGGTACGCTACAATGAAGGCTGCCCTTGGTGGGCTTTTTGAACCCGAGGTTTCCTCCAGCCATCAGACTACGTCACACATTTGGAAACTCGCTTTAGATCCGATGGATAAATTATTCTGTACCCTACTCAAAGCAGTTGTCAGTTTGAGCTACATAATCCCAGACATCATTTTACACCAAGTATTCAAGACAATAGTCTTTAATAAAATACATTTTTAAAATTAAACCTTCTTTGCTTAGAGGGTGGATGAGAATATCTGACTGATACCTTCAAAGTCAGATATATTTTTCTTCTAGGGAATTGCTGGTTACCCCACATGTGGGACTGCATAGTTTACAATGTTATCTACCCTGCCTAATCAATATTCAGCTGCAATGCTTTTTTCAGTAGTGCTCAGAGAATGAGAGATGGGTCACAGCACAACAATAGCCACATTAATGACATGAACTGTATTTTTAAAATTACATTTTATGGCATGTTAATTAGTGGTGAAGTACTACAAAATAAACAAAGACATTAACATGAAGTTCTTGCATCGGCCCTTTAAACAGAGGACCTGGCTGCATTGGTGCCATTTAAATGACCCAGGGAGACATGTCTACATTTTGATATATTCTCTATATGCTCCTGATAGTGGCTCTAGATTTAAATGCACTGGCAGGTGTAGATGCCAAATTCCCATTGTTCAAACAAACTTCCTGTTTGCAAGTAGGAGGAAACTTTAGTTTCATTACTTATATTCATAAGTCATAGAATCAAGTGTGTAAAGTAAGATCAAGAAATATTTGTTATACAAGAGCACCAAGGACCTAAAGGTGAAAGATAAAGAAGCAGAGATTTTAGAGGAATATTTTATTAAAAATAATCATAAAATTAAAATAAACCATTATACAATAAGTGACAACATTTGCTCAGCAGTTACCACAAAAAGTCATTATATAGAGAGCCATGACAGCCCCAGCCCCTGGTCACATTTGGAGACAGCTGCAATAAATTGACCAGACTTGCAGGAAGTAGCCAGGCATTAACCCTTTCATATTCCTGCTTAATGCTTGTTGAGGCTCAGCTGTTTGAGGGCACTCTTGATCTCATAGCAGGAGATGACCAGTCTCTTATTGTGATGAGACAGTCTGGCTGCTTCTGAAGCGATCTGACCCAAACCATCACTAGTCAGGACCCCATTCAGAAATTCCAAGTGTTCCTAAATTAAAACGGGGAAAAGGGATTATAATTAAATCATTATTGTAATCTTGGATATTTTGAATAAAGGCAAAATACAATCTATAAAGAGTGCAAACACAAAAAGTACCCTCTAACTACACACGTAGCTGTAAAGTAAGGTTAGGATAAGCAGGAATGTGTAAGGATCATTATACTAAAATAAAGCCATGTACAAGACTTCCACAGTAAAGGAGAACTGGAAGGAACATTAGGTGGTCTTCACAGCCAATCACTGAATATGTTCTTATTGGGTTGAGATTCTCATTTTATGGGAGAACCAACTGTTAAAAACCTTTAGACCTGGCATCCTTATGGTTTTTATTTTAGACAACACCACGTGAGCAGCATTACAGACTCCCTTTAATTGTTCTGTTATGGGCTGGTCTAGTTCTTAGTGACAACCCATCAATCTACCTGCTTCCGGATCCTGTAGAGATGCTTGGCATGTCCATGCTTGGCTTTCCCAATGCTGCAGTTACTGGTCTGTAGGGCCCTTTTCCTCAGAGAGGCCTCTTCCAGCTTTCTGATCACTGCAACAGGTTTCATCTTGACCACTAAGACACAAATAAAGAATCACTAAACATTACCAGGGTCACATGGTTTGAAATATACAGATAACTAACAATATCAGCAGCTGTTTAAGCCTTGGGTCTCCATGATGGGGCAGTTACAGAGCAGGTCAAGTAGAGTTGCAAGCTACCTCCAAATGCATGGAAATGACCAATGCTAAAATACGATTTTAAAATAAAGATTTAACCTAAAAAAAAAACTTTATTCTCAGGGCTTACCCCCCCACCCCCCAAATTTACAGCAGTAATTCCAGTTGCTGCATCAGAGGCAAGACAACATTGTAAGAAGTTGAATAAGTGGCAAGGGGATACCCAAGCAACCCAAAATGGTTTAGAGAAGTAATGCAAAGTATCCCCACTTTTAATATCAAGGTTACCTTAAAGCATCACTGCAAACAACTTCACATTTTCCCTTTGATGTACAAATTGTATGTACTTCAGCTTTTGTTTAAACAGGGTATGTCCTTTGAAGACTTTTCCATTATAGCCGATAAAGACACTGGTAGTTCTAGATGCCAAATAACCATTGTACAGATACAGGCCTCCTGGGTCTTAGCAGAATTGTATATTGAAAGAAATACTGAAGGCTGTAGTATTTTACATCCTAGAGCCATGTTGCTTGTTTTAAAGTGTTATTCAGAAGGTGAAATTATTTTTTTATTATAGATCTTTAAGAATCTTAAAATTACACTAGCCCTAAGTAATGTATGTACAACCCATCATGGCAGCCATATCTAGATTACAATTTTCTTGGCCAAATAAAGTTAAGCCTCATGGAAACAGACAAATCTGTATCTAGCTGCAGGGACCTGTTATAACAAGTTGCTCACAAGCCTATAATTAGGTTAGGGGACCACTGTAGTTTGAGAAACGCACATGTTTGTTATATTACAAAACAACATTAGTATATACATTTATATTTACAGCACGGCTTGTGTCATGGGCTCCATCAAGATCTGGAAGCATGCATGTGGTCTGATGGAGAGGATTGTACTACTGGGAGTTGCGCTTCTATTTAGGTCTGTTAAATGGCTATTTAGAGTAACAATCTTTCAACAGAGCTGAACAGAGATAATCTAGACACAAGGTGTAATTTAACCCTGATTCAAACCAACATCTGTAGCCACTAAATCAAAGATGAATAGTAAAAAACCTGCATTTTATTAGAGAACAAATAGAAAATGCATTTTTTTTTTTGCACAAATCCTTCTTAAACCTATGTGATGAATAGGAGTTCAGTGACATTATATTTTAACTAAGGAGGTGAATGTAGAGTATGAACATAGGATAGAGTATAGTTCAAGACATTGCCTTGCATTAAAAAAAAAAAAAAAAAAAAACTTTTAATGCCCCTTATATACAATTAATGTTAACATTTCAGTGCATACTAGAAGTTTGTGGACTGCCAGGTGCCTCATAAGATAAAACACCCCAATATATCCTCAGTTCTTATAGAGCTCAGGGTCAGAGCCTCAGTCACAGTCTATAAATAACTTCATTACAACATCACAGCTTACATGTAACAGATAATACTAATGATAATACTAATGACATCACTAAACTCACCACTGTAACTAAGAGATAACAACAGCTGCACTGGACCCTCAGTTCTGGAGCAGGGTTTATATACACAGGGGTGGGGGGTCTGGTCACACCCTGATTGTACTGCAATTAGAGTCTGATGGCTGCCAGGTGTGTCCTCCTGGACTAATGACCGCTGTGGCCAATATATAATATAAGACTGACATTTTTCTTCTAATATTCATAACTCATTTGTTATTTATTTATTGGAAATAAGTAAAAGAGAGTTCATGTTTATAAGAGAATTCCCTGGTACATTGGACCTTATATTAATCCAGTGGCAGAGTTAATGCTGATGCAGAAGGTGCAAAGCACTGGGCCCATAAAAGGAGATGCCCCCCCACCCACCTCCTGCAGCAGCCTGAGGTCCTATCCTCTATTGGTAGCGCAGCACAAAGCGGCAGTAACAGTAGCAGTGGCAGTGAGCATCTGCTAGATGGCGCTGCCGATATTCTGGTGCCATATCATAGAGTCAAGGCTATGGTAAACTGTAAAGGTGAGGGTTAGGGTTAGTTCAAGGGTTAGGCTAACATTATAAGCTTAGAACTTCTCTCACATATCGGCATTGCTGCAAAATATTGGCAGCGCCATATAGCAGTGGGAGGCCGCACTGCAGTGACGGACCTGTCCCGACACCAGGACAGCATCAATCCGAGCCTCAAGCTGTTATGGGAGAGGGGAAGATAATTATATTTATATAAAGACATTCTCATCACCTACATCTATTTTTGTTTTTTTTTATTGTCCCTGGGTGCACCTACCTCATATAGAGAAATTGTATGAGGGTCCCCAAAATGTTTTGCAGGGGTCGCCCTCGGATGTATCCCGTTGTAAATTTGCCAGCACTGACAGCTGCAGTGGCAGCAAGTAGCAGCTAGATGGCGCTGATAATATTTTGCAGCGCTGCCGATATTTCACACAAGTTGTAACCTTAGAAGGTTACCTGGTCCTTTTATGTTATGTAGCTGCACACAGTCTCAACACTGTGGTGGCGAAAAAAAGTTTTTTATGTTATGTAGCAGCACAAAGTCTCAACACTGGTCCTGAAAAAAAGTGGTCCTTTCCCTTTTCACCATCGCAAAATCTGACAGCTGCAGTTCTGCTGCCGGTCGACAGATTGAGCTGCTGATTTTACCCTATAAGGTGTGCAGACAGAAGAGGCCTTGAGCTATGAGCGGCACGCCCCGAGGCCCTGGGAGGCCGAGTGCCCACCCGGAACATATCGATGGCCTCGCTGTCAATTCAGCGCCGTCGAGTTGCGCGACAACAGCGGGGAGAATAGTTCTTTGCCTGCCCTAGAACATGACGGCGCCGTATACTCACAGCGCCCTCTGGCGGATGACACCTGTAACTGCAGCTGTCAGTGCTGCAGAAGAAATGCGCCGGCAAAGAGGGATAGATCCAAAAAAGTTACTGCAGGCAACATAATATTCCCCCCTCCGATCTGGCTCAGAAGGCGCACAGACAGAAGAGGCCTTGAGGTATGAGAGTCGCGCCTGAGGACCTTGAGGACCGAGTGCCTGCTCCAAACATACCGATGGCCTTGCTGTTGATTCAGCGCTGTTGAGTTGCGCCACGTCGGAGGGGAGAATAGTTCTTTGCCTGCAGTAGCTTGTTTTCACCACCAGATGCTGTGGTGCAGCTTTCAGCTGCAATGTTGAGACTGTGTGCAGCTACATAACATAAAAGATTTGGTTACCCTCACCCTAAACCTTACCCTGGCCCTGAAAGTTTACCTAACCCTAACTCTATGGTATGGGCACTGAAAATTGGAAGCTCCATCTAGTAGTTTGTGGATGGCAATGCTGCTGCCACTGCGGTATGAGAGGCGTACCCGAGGCCCTCAAGGGCTGAGCGCCCGTGCCGACTATACCGATGGTCTCGGTGTCGATTCAGCGCCGTCGAGTTGCGTTACTTCAGAGGGGAGAACTTCACACTGAGCGCTACCATAACAGCATAGGCCCCAAATTGGTTTTGATTACTGCCGATAAGTATCTATGAGTTTACTGTTCTTTTAAATCTGGGTCTGATTCTATGCTTTGTGGGTGTATTAAACCCGATAGTTTTTGTAAATAACTATTAATACACAACATTGTAGGAAATGTCTTATTTCACAGCACTAAAGTATCAGTTTTGGATGAAGATATTAGTTTGGATCACACACAAATCATATTTTTATTGGTAAACATGCCATCTAACCATAAGAATAAACAAATATACAAGGTTCTACTGTCAATGTCCTTTTGAAATCATCACAACTGTTAGATCATGTTGTCCAAGGATAGGTCTTTGTAGGACAAATGTTACCAGTTTGTTAAAAATGTATCTAAATACTGTACTGTATGTTTCTTCAAAGCCTGATAAAAAAATCTACATTTTTACTGCATATTTTTTTTTTTTTTTTTTATTCTTTATTTTTGCACACTATAGGCAATGCAAGGTTAATACATTTTAGAGGCTTGCGCAGAAGCCACAATAATAAGAGGCATACTTATGAACAAAAACCTTTGCATCAGCCCCTACGACAAGCCACTTTATAATTTCCATATAACTTGCTCCCCATCGAGGTTTTTTTTTTTTTTTTTTTTTTACATTTATTAATAACTTCTTTATTTTCCCATAGCCAACCTTAAAGTGCAGTTTTGTGACAAAGCTAAGGCTTGCGCAGAAGCCACTGTACATATGCATAGACTCGTCAAGATCCAGGCTTACGCATAAGCCTAAGTAGAGGTACATACTATGCAAAGTATGAAAAAACAATACTTCGCACATTATAAACATGGTTATTAACGCTTCCAATCACCTCAGTGGTTTATTTGCTATTCTATGCTTCTATCACAGCAACCCTATGTGGCTATCAATTTGAGTACTTTGATTGGTATGGTTTTAGATAATAATTCACTAAACATTATTCAACAATTCTAACCAAATCAATAGGTATAACATAAATAAAACTAACCATTTCGCTTAGTGATATGGTAGATCGATGCATCCATGCTCACAGCCCGGACGAGGGTCCTCTTGTGTCCCCCTACCACCTTCCCCTTGTGAGTGCATGTTTCACTTGTCTTGGTATTGTTCCCACAACTCCCAAATTCTGTTAATTTTTTTAGTGGTGTGCCTAACTAAGGAGGTTAATCTATACATAAGATAATTGTTTTTTATCTTTGCAAGGACCAGAGCTACCGAGGGCAATTCCGGACATCGCCACTTCTGAGCTAGCGCCCTACGTGCCGCTAAATAGATCATGTTCAATAATTGTTGCTCTGGTCGTGGGAGGTCTACTGTTGGTCTGGAGAGCAGGCATGCCCAGGGGTCTAACTGTAACGGTCTCTGTAGTATGTTTGCGCTAAGGTTGATGATTTGAACCCAGTGTGCCTGTACTACAGGGCACTTCCACCACATGTGTACATAGGTGCCACGTTCCCCGCAACCATGCCAGCATAGATCTGTGGAAGTGATCTGCATGCGGAATTGTTTCAATTGTGTAGTGTACCATCTAAGGAGTGTTTTGAATGATTGTTCCTGGAGGGTGACACATATTGATGATCTAGCTGTAGCCTCCCAAATATCCTTCCAATCGGAATCCTCTAACTTCTCACCCAAGTCTGTCTCCCATTGCTCTACGTATCGTAAATCTCCCCATTCTTTGGCCTCCCCGCTAAGATGAGAGTACAATAATGATATAAGTCCTTTGGGGTGTGTTTCTTGATAGCACATATTCTCAAACCAGGTAAGGGGGAGAATGGCTGACTCTTTGACTTCTTTTGAGCTAGCGAAGTCTCGTAATTGGAGGTAGCGGAAGAAGTCTCTGGTTGTTAGGGGGTATTTTTCCCTGAGCTGGTCATAAGTAACTATTTGATCATTTTTGTATAAATGGCAGTATCTCTGAATACCTGCTCTCTCGAGACCACTAAAGTCACCTGCTGTCATACACGGTTGGAAGGATTGGTTTCGAAGTACTGGAGACATTGGAGAGGGGAACCTGCTTAAAGAGTACTTGACTGCTATTTGGTTCCAGATTCTCAGAGAGTTTGTTATTGCTGGGCAGGTTACTGTGGGGAGTGTTCTGTGTGCTTTAAGTAACCAGGGGTAAAATTGAGGTAAATCTTGCCCCATTAATGATGACTCGAGTTCTACCCACCGTCGGGCGTCTGGTGTGGAGTGCCAGTATGCGATTTGTGCTGTCTGTGCCGCTAGATAATAAATATACAGATTCGGTAATCCTAGCCCCCCTCTGTCCTTGGGGCGGTATAGGAGTTTTCTTGCTATTCTGGGCCGATTCTTTTGCCAAATGAACATGTCTATTGCTTTTTGAAGTGTGGCTAGGTCACTTCTTTTGATCGGAGTGGACAGGGCCTGGAACAGGAACAATATTCTAGGAAGAATGTTCATTTTAACTGAGTGGAGCCTACCTAACCAAGAGATGGGTTTGTCTGTCCACTGTTCCAGATCCCTTATGAGTGACCGAATCAATGGGGAGTAGTTAGTGTCATGTAAATGTTCGTAATTCGCCGTGAGTTTGATCCCTAAATAGGGTATGTTGTCGGTTGTGGTGGGCAGATGATGTCTAATCTGTATTGTAACCCTGTCTTGAGCCGAGAGGTGAAATGGTAGTGCCATGGATTTAGTAAAGTTCACTCTGTAGCCCGCTAGGGTTCCATAGTTCTCTAAAAGTTGTGTCAAATGTTCCATGGAGGTCAAGGGGTCCGTAAGAGTCAGCAGTACGTTGTCTGCATATGCAGATACTTTGAAGGTTTTTCCCGCTACCCTTATTCCATGTATGTGTAGATGTTGGCGTATGGCTTGTAAAAGCGGTTCTAGGGAAATAGCGAACAAAAGCGGGGATAGAGGACATCCCTGTCGTGTGCCGTTGGGAAGGTGGAATGGGGTCTTAGCAGCCCCTGTTATTAGGGTTTGGGCTCTCAGGTTGGTGTATAAGGCGCGTATGGCCTGGATGTATGCCCCCGGGAAGCCCCACTCCTCCAGCAGGCCAAACAAATATGGCCATTGCACCCTATCAAAGGCCTTCTCCGCGTCTAGGGATAAGGCCAGAGAAGGCTGCCCTGACACCTGCATGTACCATGTGAGCACCGCCCCCCTACGTGTATTTTCAAACAATTGTCTGCCTGGTATGAACCCTACCTGATCAGGGTGGATTAGATGTGTGAGCATCGGCGCTAACCTGGCCGCCAGGATTTTTGCATATATTTTGAGGTCAGAATTGATCAGGGAGATGGGTCTATATTTTGCAGCCGAATCGGTATCTTTCCCTGGTTTTGGAATAAGCATAATGTTGACCAATGCCATATGTAACAGAACTATGATGATGCCTGTATTTTTTGCCTGAACCGAACCAACTATACTGCTGGAGGGGTTAAACAGAACCGAATGGCTGGTGTTCATGTGACTATTGCATACAACTCATACACTTGGTCAGGAGTTGCCATCTGCCTCTTGATAGTATCGGCTAAAACACACAAGAGATAGCAGAAAAAAAGAGTTTTAGCAGACAAGAGGGCACCATAAACAATGGGGGTAGGGGTTGACCAAAGGTAGTCACTGCCCCTACTGTGTATGTGAAATGTTTAAAAATGTTTTTTTTGTTTCAATTAAAAGAGAGTTCTACTTGACCCTTCAAAATGTAGCATTGTCTCGTTCTTTGGGGGGATTTATGGTACCGTTACTCTGCCACATTTTACAGCACTCCTGGATTATACAATGGGATATCGTGGAGGGGAATAAGCATTTCATTACTGCACAGCACCTTGCTTAAGAAAAGGACGTCTCCAACGGCTGGTACCCTCTCACTACCGGGGTAGCCGTTACATTGGTGGCAGTGGTGGGATGAACGACAAAATGACAGGACCGTGACAGACGCCTACCCCATGCCCAGAGTAGATGAACTATTAGATCGTATTGCCAGGGGACGCTATCTGACCACCATCGATCTGTGCAAAGGGTACTGGCAGATTCCCTTGGCCAAGGAAGCTATCCTTAAGTCGGCGTTTGTCACCCCGTTTGGCTTGTACCAATTTAAGGTCATGCCATTCGGTATGAAAAACGCCCCAGCTACATTCCAGCGCTTAGTGGATCGCCTCCTTGATGGCTTCCAGGAATTCGCATGCGCATACCTGGATGACATTGCGGTCTATAGTGAGACTTGGGAAGAGCATTTAAGACATGTAGAGGCTGTGCTGGATCAGATTAGGGCCGCAGGCCTAACTCTGAAACCAGAGAAATGTAATTTCGGAATGGCCGAAGTACAGTACTTGGGGCACAGGGTAGGGTGTGGGAAACCGCGACCAGAACCTGCTAAAGTGGAAGCTGTAGCCAATTGGCCCACACCCCACACCAAGACCCAAGTACTGGCATTCTTAGGGACTGCGGGGTATTACAGGAAATTTGTCCCTGACTACAGCACCATCGCTAAACCCCTGACAGATTTGACAAAGAAAAATTTACCTAGGATAGTCCTGTGGTCTCCCGCCTGTGAAACAGCGTTCCAAACCCTGAAACAAGCTCTGATCAACGCACCAGTTTTGTCTGCCCCCGTCCCTAACAAAAGATTTGTTGTCCATACCGATGCGTCCATGTACGGACTGGGGGCAGTGCTGAGTCAGGTCGGGGAAGATGGAGGGGAACACCCTGTCGCATACCTGAGTAGAAAACTATTACCCAGGGAAGTGAGCTACGCAGCAGTGGAAAAGAAATGCCTAGCCCTGGTTTGGGCCCTAAAGAAGCTCACCCCATACCTCTACGGGCAGGAATTCACGTTGATCACGGACCATAACCCCCTAGTATGGCTGAACCGAGTGGATGGGGACAATGGACGATTACTGAGATGGAGCCTGGCACTACAACCGTACAACTTCTCCATCCAGTATCGCCCTGGCCGGTTCAATGGGAATGCAGATGGACTGTCCAGGCAAACGGAACTTTTACCTTGACTAAAGACCGGACAGCCCCAAGTTGACCCGAAAAAGATCAATCCGGGTCTGCCGGAGTGTTCCACAAAAGGGGAGCAGTGTAACAGAACTATGATGATGCCTGTATTTTTTGCCTGAACCGAACCAACTATACTGCTGGAGGGGTTAAACAGAACCGAATGGCTGGTGTTCATGTGACTATTGCATACAACTCATACACTTGGTCAGGAGTTGCCATCTGCCTCTTGATAGTATCGGCTAAAACACACAAGAGATAGCAGAACAAAAGAGTTTTAGCAGACAAGAGGGCACCATAAACAATGGGGGTAGGGGTTGACCAAAGGTAGTCACTGCCCCTACTGTGTATGTGAAATGTTTAAAAATGTTTTTTTTGTTTCAATTAAAAGAGAGTTCTACTTGACCCTTCAAAATGTAGCATTGTCTCGTTCTTTGGGGGGATTTATGGTACCGTTACTCTGCCACATTTTACAGCACTCCTGGATTATACAATGGGATATCGTGGAGGGGAATAAGCATTTCATTACTGCACAGCACCTTGCTTAAGAAAAGGACGTCTCCAACGGCTGGTACCCTCTCACTACCGGGGTAGCCGTTGGAGACTACCATATCTGCGTCGGGTGCTCCGCCCATCATGAAGTGATTATATAAGGCGGTGAGAGGAGGGGCCAATTCTACTTTGAATTTCTTGTAATAACCTATGTCGTACCCGTCGGGGCCTGGGGCTTTGTTCCCTTTTAAGATCACTATTGCTTGTTCTACTTCCTGTTGTGTGATCGGATCTTGTAGGACCGTGATATCTGTATTAGTCATCTCAGGGAGTTTAATGCCAGTGAGAAGTGTACGCAGTGAGGTGCGTATTTGTTCTGGCGTATTTAGTGCAAGGTGTTTCTGCCCATATAGGTTTGAATAAAATTCTGTAAACGCCCTGTTTATTTCTTGGGGGGTCGTTACGATTTCTTGAGTGAGTGTGCGTATTTTCGTGATGGGTTTGTGGTCCCTCCGGGGGCGTAGTGCTCTGGCCAATAGAGAGTCCATTTTGTTGGAGTTTTCATAGAACAGTCGCTTAGACCTCTGAATGGAATGTGCCACCCCCTCAAGCAGCACACTCCTGATCGAGTGCCTCAATGCCGAGATTTCTGCTAGTTTTTTTGCAGTGGGATTGTGTTTATGCTGTTGTTCCGCTTTTCTCAGGGCATTCTGTAATTCTATCAGTGCCTGTGTATTGCTCTTTTTTTGTGTGCGTTGCTGCTCTAATGAAGTGTCCTCTCAGAACCGCTTTATGAGCTGCCCATAACGATACTGGGCCGACTTCTGGCGTGGTGTTATGTGTGAAGTATTCAGTGAGGATAGTACGCGTGTCGTCGCATATGATGTCGCTATTTAACAGGCTTGTGTTAAGGCGCCATGACCAAGTGGCGGAATATTTGAGTTTTTCCAATGTGACTGATACATCTGCATGGTCCGACCATGTAATACTCCCTATATCAGCATGTATGAGTTTGGACATCCCTACCCCATTGAGGAAAATGTGGTCTATCCTTGAGTACGTTCCATGGGGTGTCGAATAGAACGTGTAATCCTGTGTGTCTGGGTGTTGGAGCCTCCAAGTGTCTAGGAGTTGCGTGTCTGTAAGGAATTGTGTGCAAGAGCTTGTCCTGCGCACCTCTCCCATGGGACCTAGGTGAGCCTGTTTTCGAGCTTCTGTCGAGCGCTGGACATGGAACAGCGTTAAAGTCGCCCCCCACTAGTGTTATCCCTCCCCCACCGGCATTTATGATTCTTGTGAGAGTGTCCCAATACTTTGGGTCTGGTGTGTTAGGTGAATGATCATTATTTTCATGCTATGTATAGTGCCTGTTAGAGCTATGTAGCGGCCCTCCGGGTCAGCTATTGTCTCCGTGACGTTGAGAGGGCAGTTTTTGTGTACCAGTATTGCCACTCCGGCGCGCTTGTTGAGCGCTCTCGCCTCAAGGGTCTGTGGGAAATGTCTGTCTTTCAGGGAAATTGACGCTGTCTTAGAAAGGTGGGTTTCTTGTATAAGTGCAATGTCTATTTTGCGTGATTTCAGGTCTCTCAACAGTAGTCTACGTTTGTTCGGGGTATTAAATCCCTTAACGTTGAGGGAGGCGACCTTAAGGGCCATTTGTGTGTGACGTGGTGGTGTATGCGTGTGAGCACCTACTTTGTAATGTGGTCTGTTTCCCACTAGTCTTGGGTGGATCCCCCTCGTCCGAGCTGCGTACTGCAATGTGACCACAAGGTCGTTTCGTAGGAGACCTCTACTGCAAATAGAAAGTACACCGATAATTATCAGGTCAAAAGCTTAAACTTAAACAAAAACATAAACAAGCATAAACATAAACTTAAATTCAACTCCGGTCTTACACCCTGCCAGAGACAGCAGGGGGCGTGGGTTCCCTTGTCCGAATAACGTGTAAAACCGGACGTGTCCTCAGTGAGAGGGCCGGTTAACTGCTATGGACAAGTCCGCTGGAGTCGCCGGCTCCAAGGCAGTATGCGTTGTGTCTGTAAAAGTTTTATGTGGTTCGCACGTGTCGGTGGGCAAGCAGGCACTTGCGAATGTCTTAATCGTTTGGGACTAGATAAAAGCAAAAGTTCCTTTGTTACCTTACTAGGTATTCTGTAATGGTAGGTTGGAGGCTAGGTCTCAGAACGGGGATAACGTTCTGATCCGGGGTAAATGTCCTTTCTGCGTTGGTTGCTTGTTTAGGGCCTTTATGCACCTGGGGGGGCCCTAGCCATTGTCATGGCTTCTTAATGTTCCCAGAGCCGGTGAGTGGTCACCCCTTCTGTGGTCATCTGTGGAGTTCATTCTTTGCCTCTTAGGGGGTGAGCGTCTTCTTTGTTCCCTCGGAAGTCTCAAGTGGGTCTGCGCTGTGTCCGTGTCGTACCAGTCCATAATGCGCACCTCTTTGAGTTTCAGTGCCCTGATAAATGGTGGCACGTCTCTGTGTTCTGCTATGATGTGGTTGGTCCCTTTAAGTGTGACGATAAGGGCCAAGGGGAAGCCCCATCTGTATTTGATGTTTCTGGCCCGCAGTTGGTCTGTAATTGGCTTCAGGTGTCGGCGTGCTTGAAGAGTGAGCCATGAGAGGTCTTGGTAAATCTGTATCTCGTGCCCGTGGAACAGCAGTGGTGACTCAGTGTTTCTCAGCATCTTTAGTATACGATCCTTATCTGTGAAGTAATGTAAGCGACATATGATATCCCTTGGGGTATCACCATTGTTACTCTTGGGTCTAAGTGAGCGGTGCGCTCTGTCAAATTGGATCAGTGCTGATGGTGGTTTCTCTAGAATTAAATTAAATAGTTCTTGCAGGGCTGCTTGAATGTTTTCAGCCTCTGTTTCGGGTAGGCCCTTTATCCTTAGGTTATTTCTGCGCCCCCTATTGTCAATATCATCCAGTGATCTCTGAAGCTGTGACATTTGGGCGTCATGGGCATCTAAACGATCTGAGAGGGCTGTAATTTGGGTCTGCACACATCCCCTATCTCCCTCTAGGTCCTGTACCCGGAGGCCTACCTGCCTGATGTCTGCGCCCAGTACCTCCATCTTGTGCTGGAATGAAGATTCTAATTTTTGCAGCATAGTAGTGAGATCTGCCTTAGAAGGTAAGTTCTTAAGCAGTTCCTTTAACTCTGGGTCCGCTGAGGCTACTGATGCCTCCGATGCTGCAGGGCTGGATGAGTTAGAGAAGCGCTCTCCCGCCATCTGCGCCATATTTTCTTCACTGTGTTCCGTCGTGCAGGCGGAGTACTCTTTAAAAAGTTTAGAAACCGAGCCCGGTTTCTCGGCGGGTACCTTCCCGCTGCTTGTGTGGGCACTCTGGGTCCGTCTGGGGTTCCCCATCTTAGTTTGTGCTCGAGTCCCTGCTAGTTTATTGCCTGCTTTGCCGGAGCCGATCTAACATGCGGCCATCTCTGCTGACGGTCGGACACGCCCCCCCCCTTTACTGCATATTTTTAAAATCCAAAAGTTAATTTTAAATTCTAAAATTGCCTCTTTTGAAGAACTACACTTGAAAATAGACAACATGTTTTTAGAATATAAAAAATACAGCCACTAATTTATAACATTTATATGCAGTATGCTGCAGTGGAATGTACCATTTTAGTTTCCAGTAACATACTACCTAAGGTGGGACAAGCATTTATCGTTTGTATCTACATAATGGGCACATGGCATCTACAAAAGTCATTTCTTTCATTAGGTGTAATGGAAAGCTCATTAGTTTGGGACAGCTACAAGAAGCAGGTTCAGTAGAGAAAATATATTTTCGTAGGAAGGAATAATTGCATGGAAAAGTGAAATATTCAGTTTGTGTTTGGAAGTAGAAACCAATGGAAGCCAAACTCATGTTGGGCCATTATTGATAATATAAGGAAAGCCTTTCAATATATTGGAAACCCAAGAACACAGTGTCTCTGAAGGAAGGTTGACTGAAACATCCTTTGAACTGAACAGTGGAGGGGTGGCATCCTGAACGAGGAGGGGTCTAGGACATAGGACATTCAGTGGGTTTATCCAGGTTGTTTGGATTTAAGTGAGATCAGTCAGTGTGTATTGGCCCTCGGAAGATCACCGAACTAGCTTGGAAGGACTGAATGGCCTCTTCTTTTTGAAAATCCTTTATCTACAGAATATTGGTCTGGACTGTGGTTGCTTCTACTATTTCCTTTTTTCCAGATGTTTCTGTATATGCAATATAACTTGATGGTATGCTAGAACTGCAAAGCATAATAATTGTTAAGTGAGGAAATTTTACTCTGAAATTAACATATAAAATATAAAGTATAGTAACTTTAGGGATACAATAAATATTAAATTAGGATAAATTTAAGATGAAAGATAAAGATCAAAATATAGAAAAGAACAAAGGGAAGGAAAAAAAGACAAATACAAGAACACCAATAGAATCCTCTAAGGAGAAAGAGAATAAAACAATATCCCAACCTAATACACCTGTACGAATAGATACATCTTTGATGAGTTTAGTTCAGAGAGAGAGGAAAATACTTGAAACTCGAAAATTAGTAGTAGAAGATGAGGATGAAATATTAACTATTTCTAGCTTGAAAAAACTACTAAGAGAATTTCAAGTATCCTTGAAAAATTAATTTGAACAAGAGACTACTGATAATACAAGTCCCATAAAGATCCTTAACAACAAAAAAAGCAACAAAAAGAAATAGAAATTAGACACGATTCGTTAATAAAAGAACATCTCTCTCTGCAAACACATATAATGGAGGAAGAACTAAAAGTTCTTAAAATGAAACAAACTTAACATGAAGATTACTCTAGACGTAACAACTTAGGAATAAGAGGCATACCTGAAAGTGTAAAAACCAGTGAACAGAGTAAATATGTATTAACATTCTTTACATCACTAGTAAAACCAGAGACTCAGGGAGATGAAAGGATTGAAAGAGTACATAGACTCCCACTACCGGGGAGCTTTCAGAAAGATATCCCCAGAGACACAATAGTAAAATTGCACTTCTTTTCTTATAAATAAGCTATTTTAAGATCTTCAAATGCCTTAAAAAAAAAAAAAAAATTCTCAGATCTATCTAGCAACACTTTGAATAATAGGAGAGAATTTCAGAAAATTACAAAAGCCTTAAGGGAAATGAAAATACCATACATGGGGATTTCCAATGAAAATTCTGTTTAACAGGAATTAATCAACGCTCGATATTCAATACTCCACAAGAAGCTGAAAAATACTTATATGAATGGCAAATCCCATTTGAAGCTCCTTTATTATAAGAAGCTCACTAGAGGGCTAATAAGATAGTCAATTCCTACACCTCTTTTAATTCACGTAAAATTAGAGATGATACTTCTGTAGATTTTTTATATAAGGCGAATCGAAAAAATAATAAATAAGGGGAAAAGAGTCACTGAAGAAATAAAACACTTAAGAAACAGAATTTTTGTTTAGAGGATATTTATAGAAACCACATAAAGGAAACCTTTTGGTAGTATATAAAAAAATGTATAGTTACCATTGACTGTAATAATTCACATAGAAGATTAAAACACTAGGGCCCTCATTCAATTGCAATTTGGCCAATTGAATAGGGCTCTAAATAAGCACATAACATATTTTTTTAAAATAAGTTTTTAGTTAGTAAGCATCTATCCAAAAGCAGTGTGTTCACTAACTAAAAACTTATTTAAAAAAAATATGTTATGTGCTTATTTAGACCCCTATTCAATTGGCCAAATCGCAATTGAATGAGGGCCTAGGCCAACATTATGATGTGGGTAATTATTTTGGAAATAAAAGTGCAAGAAAGGATATATAACGTTGAACACAGAAGTAATGAGAGTAACCAATATAGGATCTGTAAACTATGAAAGTTAAAAATAAGTGCTACATAAATGTAAAAGGTAATAAGAAATTACTTAAATTCTATATTAGGATATAAATATATACATACTAAAAAATAAATAGTCTTGGTGCTTAAAACCTACAAGGTAGGTAAATATAAATACCAAAATTACAGAAAGAACGGGATAACCTTTATTATTAGCTGCCAAAATTAGAAAAGAAATATATGATATCGGCTCCTGTCCCACCGCAAGGTTCCATTAATAGGGTAAACCTTTTGCTATACCTTTGCCTGAGGGCTTAGTAGCAAAGGGCGTATTATGTCCTGTGGTGTGAGCCATACTATCTTGTATTATATCACTATTGTTTATCAGGAACTGATACCTTTGTGCCCTACATACTCATTTTATTTATATTGTTATATATTAGCCCCAACTATACTTTTGGTATGCTTTTGTGTTTTGTTTTTATATTTATTTTTTAGCCTTTCTTCTCATAGTTATCCTATGATTTACATTTTTTTTGCATATATGCGGATAACTTACTTTTCCTCCACGTTACATATATGGGATGCACTTAGTGTCATTAGGACGCACTTAGCACTCTTTTTATCTATGCATTTGTTCATTTGAAATATTTCTTTTTTCCTTTAGGACACGTACACTGTTTATTCACATATTTATTCATTTTCTCATTTGTATATATTATTGTGATCACTACATTCTTTGCTTTATTAAGCAAAAACTTTTTTGCACAGCCATTGATTTAACTTTGGTTTGGAGTGTCATTTATTGGGGATAATTTACAGTAGAGAGTTCCTCTATACAATGATTTTCAGGCTATTTTAGAGTTTTTCCCAGCATGGTAATGTTGGAAGCTAATAATAAGGGTTATCCCATTCTTTCTGTAATTTGGTATTTATATTTATATAAATAAATACACAAACACATAATAATTTTAAGACCCCATAAATTGAGAATTGAAAGAAATGGAGGAATATAAGCTATAGGAGCAATGGTAAATAGCTACCCAACTATACCAGGATTAATTATGAACAAATATTCTCAACTTTTTCAAAAGTTGTAATGACAGACATTTTAGACCAATTCTCTGTTGTGAGAAATTTAGAGATGAAATATCTCAACTGTGTATGTTAAATTTTGTTTATTTTTTCATGTCTTGTTTTTATTCATTTAAGGTTGTTTCACACCAAAATGAAGGGGATATTGCAAATATATTTAAGGTTGGAAATGATGTGGAGTTTGCAAATATTGGATCTAGGAGACATATCTGAGAGAAATAAAAAATATAAAATAAGTGGGACTTTAAATTATCAGCCAGAATGTTCAAGAATTAAATACACCATATAAAAGGAAGATATCTTTGGAAACATTTAAAAAAGAAAACCCAGATATAGTCTGCCTTCAAGAAACACATTTGAAGGCAGACAAATAACCAACGCTGTTTTCTAGAATGTTTTCTCTTGTGATAAGTGCAATATAACTTGATGGTATGCTAGAACTGCAAAGCATAATAATTGTTAAGTGAGGAAATTTTACTCTGAAATTAACATATAAAATATAAAGTATAGTAACTTTAGGGATACAATAAATATTAAATTAGGATACATTTAAGATGAAAGATAAAGATCAAAATATAGAAAAGAACAAAGGGAAGGAAAAAAAGACAAATACAAGAACACCAATAGAATCCTCTAAGGAGAAAGAGAATAAAACAATATCCCAACCTAATACACCTGTACGAATAGATACATCTTTGATGAGTTTAGTTCAGAGAGAGAGGAAAATACTTGAAACTCGAAAATTAGTAGTAGAAGATGAGGATGAAATATTAACTATTTCTAGCTTGAAAAAACTACTAAGAGAATTTCAAGTATCCTTGAAAAATTAATTTGAACAAGAGACTACTGATAATACAAGTCCCATAAAGATCCTTAACAACAAAAAAAGCAACAAAAAGAAATAGAAATTAGACACGATTCGTTAATAAAAGAACATCTCTCTCTGCAAACACATATAATGGAGGAAGAACTAAAAGTTCTTAAAATGAAACAAACTTAACATGAAGATTACTCTAGACGTAACAACTTAGGAATAAGAGGCATACCTGAAAGTGTAAAAACCAGTGAACAGAGTAAATATGTATTAACATTCTTTACATCACTAGTAAAACCAGAGACTCAGGGAGATGAAAGGATTGAAAGAGTACATAGACTCCCACTACCGGGGAGCTTTCAGAAAGATATCCCCAGAGACACAATAGTAAAATTGCACTTCTTTTCTTATAAATAAGCTATTTTAAGATCTTCAAATGCCTTAAAAAAAAAAAAAAAATTCTCAGATCTATCTAGCAACACTTTGAATAATAGGAGAGAATTTCAGAAAATTACAAAAGCCTTAAGGGAAATGAAAATACCATACATGGGGATTTCCAATGAAAATTCTGTTTAACAGGAATTAATCAACGCTCGATATTCAATACTCCACAAGAAGCTGAAAAATACTTATATGAATGGCAAATCCCATTTGAAGCTCCTTTATTATAAGAAGCTCACTAGAGGGCTAATAAGATAGTCAATTCCTACACCTCTTTTAATTCACGTAAAATTAGAGATGATACTTCTGTAGATTTTTTATATAAGGCGAATCGAAAAAATAATAAATAAGGGGAAAAGAGTCACTGAAGAAATAAAACACTTAAGAAACAGAATTTTTGTTTAGAGGATATTTATAGAAACCACATAAAGGAAACCTTTTGGTAGTATATAAAAAAATGTATAGTTACCATTGACTGTAATAATTCACATAGAAGATTAAAACACTAGGCCAACATTATGATGTGGGTAATTATTTTGGAAATAAAAGTGCAAGAAAGGATATATAACGTTGAACACAGAAGTAATGAGAGTAACCAATATAGGATCTGTAAACTATGAAAGTTAAAAATAAGTGCTACATAAATGTAAAAGGTAATAAGAAATTACTTAAATTCTATATTAGGATATAAATATATACATACTAAAAAATAAATAGTCTTGGTGCTTAAAACCTACAAGGTAGGTAAATATAAATACCAAAATTACAGAAAGAACGGGATAACCTTTATTATTAGCTGCCAAAATTAGAAAAGAAATATATGATATCGGCTCCTGTCCCACCGCAAGGTTCCATTAATAGGGTAAACCTTTTGCTATACCTTTGCCTGAGGGCTTAGTAGCAAAGGGCGTATTATGTCCTGTGGTGTGAGCCATACTATCTTGTATTATATCACTATTGTTTATCAGGAACTGATACCTTTGTGCCCTACATACTCATTTTATTTATATTGTTATATATTAGCCCCAACTATACTTTTGGTATGCTTTTGTGTTTTGTTTTTATATTTATTTTTTAGCCTTTCTTCTCATAGTTATCCTATGATTTACATTTTTTTTGCATATATGCGGATAACTTACTTTTCCTCCACGTTACATATATGGGATGCACTTAGTGTCATTAGGACGCACTTAGCACTCTTTTTATCTATGCATTTGTTCATTTGAAATATTTCTTTTTTCCTTTAGGACACGTACACTGTTTATTCACATATTTATTCATTTTCTCATTTGTATATATTATTGTGATCACTACATTCTTTGCTTTATTAAGCAAAAACTTTTTTGCACAGCCATTGATTTAACTTTGGTTTGGAGTGTCATTTATTGGGGATAATTTACAGTAGAGAGTTCCTCTATACAATGATTTTCAGGCTATTTTAGAGTTTTTCCCAGCATGGTAATGTTGGAAGCTAATAATAAGGGTTATCCCATTCTTTCTGTAATTTGGTATTTATATTTATATAAATAAATACACAAACACATAATAATTTTAAGACCCCATAAATTGAGAATTGAAAGAAATGGAGGAATATAAGCTATAGGAGCAATGGTAAATAGCTACCCAACTATACCAGGATTAATTATGAACAAATATTCTCAACTTTTTCAAAAGTTGTAATGACAGACATTTTAGACCAATTCTCTGTTGTGAGAAATTTAGAGATGAAATATCTCAACTGTGTATGTTAAATTTTGTTTATTTTTTCATGTCTTGTTTTTATTCATTTAAGGTTGTTTCACACCAAAATGAAGGGGATATTGCAAATATATTTAAGGTTGGAAATGATGTGGAGTTTGCAAATATTGGATCTAGGAGACATATCTGAGAGAAATAAAAAATATAAAATAAGTGGGACTTTAAATTATCAGCCAGAATGTTCAAGAATTAAATACACCATATAAAAGGAAGATAGCTTTGGAAACATTTAAAAAAGAAAACCCAGATATAGTCTGCCTTCAAGAAACACATTTGAAGGCAGACAAATAACCAACGCTGTTTTCTAGAATGTTTTCTCTTGTGATAAGTGCAATATAACTTGATGGTATGCTAGAACTGCAAAGCATAATAATTGTTAAGTGAGGAAATTTTACTCTGAAATTAACATATAAAATATAAAGTATAGTAACTTTAGGGATACAATAAATATTAAATTAGGATACATTTAAGATGAAAGATAAAGATCAAAATATAGAAAAGAACAAAGGGAAGGAAAAAAAGACAAATACAAGAACACCAATAGAATCCTCTAAGGAGAAAGAGAATAAAACAATATCCCAACCTAATACACCTGTACGAATAGATACATCTTTGATGAGTTTAGTTCAGAGAGAGAGGAAAATACTTGAAACTCGAAAATTAGTAGTAGAAGATGAGGATGAAATATTAACTATTTCTAGCTTGAAAAAACTACTAAGAGAATTTCAAGTATCCTTGAAAAATTAATTTGAACAAGAGACTACTGATAATACAAGTCCCATAAAGATCCTTAACAACAAAAAAAGCAACAAAAAGAAATAGAAATTAGACACGATTCGTTAATAAAAGAACATCTCTCTCTGCAAACACATATAATGGAGGAAGAACTAAAAGTTCTTAAAATGAAACAAACTTAACATGAAGATTACTCTAGACGTAACAACTTAGGAATAAGAGGCATACCTGAAAGTGTAAAAACCAGTGAACAGAGTAAATATGTATTAACATTCTTTACATCACTAGTAAAACCAGAGACTCAGGGAGATGAAAGGATTGAAAGAGTACATAGACTCCCACTACCGGGGAGCTTTCAGAAAGATATCCCCAGAGACACAATAGTAAAATTGCACTTCTTTTCTTATAAATAAGCTATTTTAAGATCTTCAAATGCCTTAAAAAAAAAAAAAAAAATTCTCAGATCTATCTAGCAACACTTTGAATAATAGGAGAGAATTTCAGAAAATTACAAAAGCCTTAAGGGAAATGAAAATACCATACATGGGGATTTCCAATGAAAATTCTGTTTAACAGGAATTAATCAACGCTCGATATTCAATACTCCACAAGAAGCTGAAAAATACTTATATGAATGGCAAATCCCATTTGAAGCTCCTTTATTATAAGAAGCTCACTAGAGGGCTAATAAGATAGTCAATTCCTACACCTCTTTTAATTCACGTAAAATTAGAGATGATACTTCTGTAGATTTTTTATATAAGGCGAATCGAAAAAATAATAAATAAGGGGAAAAGAGTCACTGAAGAAATAAAACACTTAAGAAACAGAATTTTTGTTTAGAGGATATTTATAGAAACCACATAAAGGAAACCTTTTGGTAGTATATAAAAAAATGTATAGTTACCATTGACTGTAATAATTCACATAGAAGATTAAAACACTAGGCCAACATTATGATGTGGGTAATTATTTTGGAAATAAAAGTGCAAGAAAGGATATATAACGTTGAACACAGAAGTAATGAGAGTAACCAATATAGGATCTGTAAACTATGAAAGTTAAAAATAAGTGCTACATAAATGTAAAAGGTAATAAGAAATTACTTAAATTCTATATTAGGATATAAATATATACATACTAAAAAATAAATAGTCTTGGTGCTTAAAACCTACAAGGTAGGTAAATATAAATACCAAAATTACAGAAAGAACGGGATAACCTTTATTATTAGCTGCCAAAATTAGAAAAGAAATATATGATATCGGCTCCTGTCCCACCGCAAGGTTCCATTAATAGGGTAAACCTTTTGCTATACCTTTGCCTGAGGGCTTAGTAGCAAAGGGCGTATTATGTCCTGTGGTGTGAGCCATACTATCTTGTATTATATCACTATTGTTTATCAGGAACTGATACCTTTGTGCCCTACATACTCATTTTATTTATATTGTTATATATTAGCCCCAACTATACTTTTGGTATGCTTTTGTGTTTTGTTTTTATATTTATTTTTTAGCCTTTCTTCTCATAGTTATCCTATGATTTACATTTTTTTTGCATATATGCGGATAACTTACTTTTCCTCCACGTTACATATATGGGATGCACTTAGTGTCATTAGGACGCACTTAGCACTCTTTTTATCTATGCATTTGTTCATTTGAAATATTTCTTTTTTCCTTTAGGACACGTACACTGTTTATTCACATATTTATTCATTTTCTCATTTGTATATATTATTGTGATCACTACATTCTTTGCTTTATTAAGCAAAAACTTTTTTGCACAGCCATTGATTTAACTTTGGTTTGGAGTGTCATTTATTGGGGATAATTTACAGTAGAGAGTTCCTCTATACAATGATTTTCAGGCTATTTTAGAGTTTTTCCCAGCATGGTAATGTTGGAAGCTAATAATAAGGGTTATCCCATTCTTTCTGTAATTTGGTATTTATATTTATATAAATAAATACACAAACACATAATAATTTTAAGACCCCATAAATTGAGAATTGAAAGAAATGGAGGAATATAAGCTATAGGAGCAATGGTAAATAGCTACCCAACTATACCAGGATTAATTATGAACAAATATTCTCAACTTTTTCAAAAGTTGTAATGACAGACATTTTAGACCAATTCTCTGTTGTGAGAAATTTAGAGATGAAATATCTCAACTGTGTATGTTAAATTTTGTTTATTTTTTCATGTCTTGTTTTTATTCATTTAAGGTTGTTTCACACCAAAATGAAGGGGATATTGCAAATATATTTAAGGTTGGAAATGATGTGGAGTTTGCAAATATTGGATCTAGGAGACATATCTGAGAGAAATAAAAAATATAAAATAAGTGGGACTTTAAATTATCAGCCAGAATGTTCAAGAATTAAATACACCATATAAAAGGAAGATAGCTTTGGAAACATTTAAAAAAGAAAACCCAGATATAGTCTGCCTTCAAGAAACACATTTGAAGGCAGACAAATAACCAACGCTGTTTTCTAGAATGTTTTCTCTTGTGATAAGTGCAAGTTACAGTACAAAATCAAGAGGAGTGGCAATCTTATTTAATATAAATACAAATGTAATTAAATAATATAGGGATATAGATGCTGAAGATTAGGTACATAGCTTGGGGTACCATAAATGGTCACAAATATACTATTCTAAATATCTACTCCCAAAATTCTAGACAAAAAATATTTTTGAATAAGGTAATGAAATATATATATAAAATTAAAATTGGCTCATTAATTATCTGTGGTGACCTAAATATGTATTTAGATCCAATTTCAGATAGACAATCTTTGACTAAACCTATCCCAGACGTGATGGCAAAAAGCAGGGGAAATTATTTATTTAAAACCCTGGTTATACATAATATGTTTGATACATGGAGAGTAATGCATAATAACCAGCGAGACCTTACACATTACTCATTCAGACATAAAGTTTACTCCCAACTAGATTATTTTTTGGTAGATGATTTAATATAGATGTAGTTAATAAGATTGAGATAATTCCAAATTATTGGACTGATCACACAATGGTAGTCATGCAAATTGACCACCAGCAAAAGAGATATAAAAAACGAAACATGATAATAAATATGTCATTGTTAAAATTACCAGAAAAAAGAGAAGCAATGAACGAAGAAATAATGATTTTTTTCTAAAGAAATTACAAATCGGTTGATTCAGATTCTGTTGTTTGGAATGCTCATAAAGCATATGTTAGAGGATTAATGATAAAATGGGACAAGCAGTGGAAAAAAACATCATACCATCAGAGAGTTAAATATTAAATTAGCTATAGCTGAAAGAAATAATAAACATTTTCCTAATCAGACTAACTTAAATGAAGTAACCTCAATAAATAATAAAAATCTAAAGAGTGTAAACTCCATAGAAAACCTGATGAAATTGCTAAGATATTCTTTGATTATTATAAATCTCTCTATAGTTTGGAAGAAGAGAGTCATTTTATTAAACCATTGAAAAAGGAAATACATGAATTCCCAAAGCAAATAGATTTACCTAGGGTAATTTGAGATAAGTTAGAAATTTGAGATAAAGAAATCACGTCTAAAGAGATCCAGATAGCTTTAGCTAATCTTATAGTCCATAAATCCCCTGAGCCCAGATGGGATCCCGAATCATTATTATAAAATGTTTGCATCTATTCTTATAGATCATTTAAAGACAACTTTTAATGTCATTAAGTCAAAGGGACTTGCTCCCTCTGAAATGCGTGAGGCAGCAATTAGTGCAATCCCTAAAGAGAACAAAGATAAGTTAGAATGTAAGAATTATCAAACAATATTATTAATGAATACAGACACTTAGCTTTACTCAAAAATCTTGGCTACTAGACTGAATCAATTTCTCCCGGATTTGATCAATTTTCACCAAACCGGTTTTATTAGAAATAGACAATCGGCAGATAACACCAGAAGATTTATAGATATAATATCATATGCTATGTCCATGAAGATCCCATTATTGGCCCTGTCATTAGATGCTGAAAAAGCTTTTGACAGGGTCAATTGGGAATTAATGGACAGTACTCCAGAAATTTGGTTTGGGTAGATCTGGATCGCACATGATAGGTGCATGATATAGTGAACCCTAACCATTTGCAGAAAGAATTAGGAAGATAAAGGAGATAAAAGGTTTGAACATATCAGAATACATGAATAAAATAATGTTATTTGCCGATGACATATTGATTACGGTACCTAATCCAATTTCGTCATTGCCTGTATTACATAGAGAAATAGAACTCTTTAGTAAGATATCCCAATATAAAATCAATATAGAGAAAACTGAAATGATGGGATTGATGGGATTTTGATGATGTTTTAAATAAACAATTTCAATATAATTGGCAGGAAAATAGGATTACATACCTGAGAGTAGCTTTCTCTCCACAAGAAAATATATTAACATGGAATAACTTAGAGCAATTAACTTGCCATATTAAAAAAATACTGTTACAGTGGAAGGTTTAATTATTGTCTTGGGGCCTCATTCTATTACCGGCCGTAAATCGGCCGTAAGGCTGCGATTCCTTGCGGGGGTTCTGTTAACTCGCGATTCTATTATACGGCCCCGCAAGGATCTCATCTTACGGCCGGCCGCATATCTTGGAACCGGCCGTAAGCGCAGAAATCTAAAAACGCAAAAATAAATTCAAGCCTGCACTGTACAGCTCTGTAAATGCTAGGGATCATATTGGGGGACATGAGGATTAAAAGTAACCCACTCTCAAGCTTGCACATCAGCCCAAACCCGAGTTCAAATTAACTGTTTATTTTCCGGCTGCGGCGTGGGTGTGTCTGAGGTGCTCCAAGCACTCTGGACTTTTTACATGGATATTTTACGGATATTAAAAATAAAATATTTTACGGATTTGAGTATAGGATAATTATGTGCTATTTTTTCTAACACCTAAAATCCCTTTATAGTCTTCTCAAAGTGCAGGATGGCTTTATTTGAGCTATTTTATGTGCTTAATTGGTGCTAGCGGGACCTCTTTCCTGCAAGTAAGCAGCTGCTCGTTTTTAGCCTTGCAGAGAGGTTTCCCGGAGCAATTGAATTGCAAATAGGAATTTCTTACGGCAGAAACTCTTGCGGCCGTTTTAGATCAAATGCTTTCCTCTGGCGCGAGCGGCCGCAAGAGATAGCAAGGCACCGGCCGCAAGCCTGCCGGAGCCTCTGGCCGTAAGGGAATAGAATAGCCGAATAGCTTGCGGCCGGTCCTTGCGGCCCCGCAACGGCTGCGGCCGCTAATAGAATGAGGCCCTTGGATTGTGAGGATATCTACAATAAAAATGGTTATACTCCCTTAAATCACTTATTTACTGAGGGCTATACAGTACCTCTTAAAATACTGGATATCTTCTGAAAAAACTTCAGGTCATTATGGATAATTTTATATACAAAAATCATAAACCAAGGATAAAATATAACATAGCAAAAAGAGAACTCTCTAGAGGAGAACTCTCTACAGTGCTGCAGATTTAGGGCAAAATACCTTGAAATCCCATTAATGCTATGTAAGGCATACAAACATGGGATCTCGAAGGGAGGTTTTTCTGCCCATTCCCTGCAAGTTGTACATCTCCATCCTTCAGGAGATACAGAAGGACTTATGTTTAAAGTACATCCATATTAGATTGCTATGACACAATTACACTTTCAGAGATACTACAGTGGCCATTTATGACCTGCCGAGCCAAATGGTGGTTTATAGAAAAATCGATGGTGACTAATATACTAAATACTAAGAGCCTCATTCAATTGCGAGTTGCACAATTGAATAGGACTCTATATAAGCACATAGAATATTTTTTTAAAGAACGTTTTAGTTAATGAACTTCTATCCAAAAGCAAGGTCTTCACTAACTAAAAACTTCTGTCAAAAAAATATGTTATGTGCTGATTTAGAGCGCTATTCAATTGCAATTGAATGAGGGCCTAAATAAATATGGTGTATTAAGAATGAAACTAAAATTCTAAATCCTATCAAAGTGATAAAAGCAGGAAATAACAATTGGCATTAATTAAACAAAAAAAAGTAACCTATTGAAATCCCCATCACCAGTAACTCCTGATGGTTTTATATACCATAAAATCATAATGAAAAAATACAGGAAACCTGGAACTAAAATAGTTAAATATTTGAAAGATCTATTTGACACAGGAAGATTGAAAAATTCTAGATTTCTAGAATAATATAACTCTTTGGATATAAATTGAATATAGTAAAAAAAATCAATCTGAATATATTATCGAGGAAGATAGAGAACTGTCCAAATTTTAAATATTGTGTACTCAAGAGGATACAAAAAATTATATCTCTCAAAATTATAAACTAATAAGAGATACATTTCAGACTGAAAAAAACTCTAGAATTAAAGATTGGGAAGATGAATTAGAAGAAAACTGTGAGAGATCTGATTGGTTTCACGCATGTGAATTCACCCACAAATCTATAAAATGTTCAACATATGCAGAGATACAATTTAAATTAACCCAAAGGTGGTACTGAGTTCCATCTATATTAGCTAAAAAAAATCCTGGAAATCAATCAGACAGATGTTGGAGAGATTGTGGAGAGGAAGGGACTCATTCTCACATATGGTGAAAATGCCCAAAAATACAAACATTTTGGTCGTTATGTATGAGACAAATTTGAAGCATGTTTCGTTTTCAAATACATATGTCTCCTCAATTAATATTATTCCATATATTCCCGAAATAAATTAAATGCTCTGTAAAATGTTTAATAATCCAAATTCTATCAGCGATTAAATGGCTGATTGTGATAAACTGTAAAATGAGAATGAGATTGTAATGGTGGTGGATAGAAATAGACAATTGGATTTTTTTTTTTAAATATCTAAGAACAATAGGAGCAAAATAATTCTGATAGATGGAATGCATGGGTTAATATATGAGTAAATACAATAAAAACTGCTAACTCCACTCCGATTGTTTAGAGTTTTATTAAATATTATATTCAGTAACACTACTGAATGTACACTACACTACTAATTTCTGTAAAAGAAATTAATTTATTTTTGATATTGAATGATAAATATTCTTTGTAATAAAAAAAAAAAAATGAATTGAGAGAGAACTTGTTGAGTCTGTTACAGCAGTTGAATAAGATACCTGGTGGAAAGTCTGTTATTACTACTTTACAGCTTGGCTGGAAAAAACACAATAATAACATAGACAAATTAAAAATGTACCATAGGAAATAATGCACTCAATACCCCGAGTCCTAGAGTAGAGTTTATATACACTGAGCTGGCAGTGGCCAGGTGATCATTGAAAGCAGGTGATCTTTGGAGGCAGGTGATCATTAGAGTCTTGTGATCATTGGAGGCTGGTGATCACTGGAGCAAGGCGATCGTTGGAGGATGGTGATCATTGAAAAGAGATGAACATTGGAGGGAGGTGGCCATTGTAGGGAAGTGAACATTGGTGAGAAGTCATCATTTGAGGTTGGTTATCATTGGAGGGAGGTGATCATTGGAGGCTTGTGATAATTTGAGGGAGGTGATCATTGGAGGGAGGTAATGACAATTCCTTTATTATTCTGTGGAACATATTGACTAAGTGTAAAAAGTGTGAAAGATCTTTCATTTAAACATAGAATCCACAGAATACAATATGAATTGGCTAAGTATTACCTTAGTGAACACAGTCCATTGTATAGGCTGTTTGAACACCCTTCAAATGAGCTGATTAAACAGATCTCGCTGATAAAAGCTTGTTTGAAGAACAAAATTCATAATTTGTGGTGACCAATCAGAGGTAGCTACAAAATTGTTGCAATATCTGGTGATTCAGTGGTTATAGCAAATCATCATGGGATGTGCAGTATGTTGTTTAATCTCTGTATTGTGGTTTATTTACTGGATGGTTATTATAGGGTTAAAAAACATACTTGAATGCAGCTTTTCTATTGGTTAGTACGAGGTACCTGGTGGGGTGTGGAAACCAATTTCTTAAAAAATAAAAAAACAATGTTTTTACAATTCATTCATGTAATGCATTCTTCTGATATAATCAATATGTTTTAGATTAGAAAAAGTTACAAATTAGCAAACTCCCATATATCTTTAAGGCACTACCACATGAAATACAAATAAATACTAAGGGCCTCATTCTATTATCAGCCGCAGCCGTTGCGGGGCCGCAAGGACCGGCCGCAAGCTATTCTGCTATTCTTTTCCCCTCCGGCCGGGGATTCCGGCAGGCTTGCGGCCGGTGCCTTGCTATCTCTTGCGGCCGCTCGCACCGGAGGAAATCCTTTGATCTAAAACGGCCGCAAGGAAATCGGCCGTAAGAAAATCCTATTTGCAATTCAATTGCTCCGGGAACCCTCTCTGCAAGGCTAAAAGCGAGCCGCAGCTTACTTGCAGGAAAGAGGTCCCGCTAGCACCAATTAAGCACGAAATATAGCCCAAATAAAGCCATCCTGCACTTTGAGAAGACTATAAAGTGATTTTCGGTGTTAGCAAAAATAGCACAAAATTCCCCTATACTCAAATCCGTAAAATATATATTTTTTAATATACGTCAAATATCCATGTAAAAAGTCCATAGGGCTTGGAGCACCTCAGACCCGCCCACGCCGCAGCCGGAAAATAAACAGTTAATTTAAACTCGGGTTTGGGCTGATGTGCAAGCTTGAGAGTGGGTTACTTTTAATCCTCATGTCCCCCAATATGATCCCTAGCATTTACAGAGCTGTACAGTGCAGGCTTGAATTTATTTTTGAGTTTTAAGTTTTCAGAGCTTACGGCCGGTAGCAAGATTTACGGCCGGCCGTAAGAGGAGATCCTTGCGGGGCCGTTTAATTGAATTGCGAGGTAACGGGACCCCCGCAAGGAATCGCAGCCTTACGGCCGGTTTACGGCCGATAATAGAATGAGGCCCTAAGTAAATAAAAGTGAATAAAATATATTTCCATATGACTATTTGCTTATATTAGTAAATGGCTGTACTGAAATGTTTCTAACAAGAAAAAGAGAAGAACTATACAAAATATACTACAACACCGGTGGGTGCTATCAAGACCCATTCTCTGGCTGGGGTCTGTTGATCGGATTTGGGTGACTCTGGACTTTTGGATTACAGGAACATCATGTCTCAGCCCTTGGTTTAGACTGAGCAATATTGACAGTAAGTCTGGCGAATCTTACTGCAAGCATATGTCCCCGGGTAAATAATACATCTGCACACCACGTCTTGATGAAAATTATGAACCACGTTTTATTTTGGAACCACATATTTAAAACATGTCACACACACACAGTGGAGGGAGTGGCTACTCTTAGTCAAACCCTCATTCCCCTCTGGCCATTCTCACAGAAGTAATTTGTGGGAACTTATTAGTCTCCTCCCCCAGTGCCTCCCCCAGGCGTGGCTACTAATTCATTTGGTGGCTGGCTCTCAAGGGAGAAACATCCTTTATTAGCTCTTGAACTATGCCCCTGGGCTTGTGGTTGGGAAACCCCATACTATACTATTGTCCTGCGGTGCCTGGCAGTCTGGCAAATCTATTTGGTCTGCTATCTTCTTTGTTTACACTGAAGACCATATGGCCAACTCCTGACTGAGAGTTTATACAATGGGGGAGGGTTGACTAATTAACACATAGCTCTCACTCCACAATACAATATACAATATAACACTAACATATTATCCCCCATAACACAATATACAGATGGAGGCGATTGGTATATAACAGTGCCTCCTGGTAGGCACAACTAGTGGCCAACTTGAGTTATGACAACTGCCCCCCCAAGTGTAGCCTGAGAACATCAAGGGTCCATGATTTTCTCAGCTACGCTGATACTCATAGCTCCAGTTGGCGTGATAATCCATCTGCATTTTGATGGAGTTTACCCCTACGATGCTGTATTTGAAAATTGAATGTCTGTAGTGCCAGGCTCCATCTTAGCAAACGTCCATTTTCTCCGGCTACCTTAGACAGCCAGCACAAGGGGTTATGGTCGGTGGTCACAGTGAATGGTCGTCCATATAAATAATGTTGAAGTTTGCGCAAAGCCCAAACTACGGCCAAACATTCCTTTTCCACAGTAGCATAGGCCGTTTCACGCTGCAACAATTTCCTGCTCAAATACGCAACAGGATGCTCCACTCCTTGATCATCTGTCTGGCTTAGCACAGCCCCTATGCCATACATGGAGGCATCTGTCTGGACCACAAAGGGTTGGTTATAGTCCGGGGCAGCCAATACTGGGGAACAAGTCAGAGCTTCCTTGAGGCTCTGGAAGGCAGTTTGACACGCAGGAGTCCATGTCACTTCCCTGGGCAATTTCTTTTTGGTCAAATCGGTCAGTGGCTTGGCTGTAGTGCTGAAATCAGGAATGAACTTGCGGTAATACCCAGTGATGCCCAAGAAAGCTAGTACCTGCTTTTTAGTCTTAGGGATAGGCCAAGCTGCAATACCCTCTACTTTGGCTGGTTCTGGCCTTAACTTCCCACTACCTACCCAGTGACCCAAGTACTGCACCTCTGCCTTTGCCCACTGGCACTTATCTGGTCTTATGGTCAACTTGGCTTGCTTAATAGCCTGCATAATTCTAGCAATATGTTCTATATGCTCCTCCCAGGTCTGACTAAAGATGGCTATATCGTCCAAGTAAGCCTGAGAATACTCCTGGTGCCCATGTAACAATTTGTCTACCAGTCGCTGGAAGGTAGAAGGGGCATTTTTCATCCCAAAAGGCATTACCTTAAATTGGTATAGTCCAAAGGGGGTGACAAATGCGGACTTCTCCCTAGCTGACTCTTCCAACGGGATCTGCCAATATCCCTTGGAGAGATCCAGCGTGGTTAAATACTTGGCAGTACCTAATCGGTCCAACAACTCGTCCATGCGTGGAACAGGGTAGGCATCCGTTTTTGTTTTATCATTCAGCCTACGATAATCCACGCAGAAGCGAGTTGTGCCATCTTTTTTGGGTACCAATACGACAGGAGATGCCCATGGACTACTGGATTCTTCAATAATCCCTAGTTGTAACATCTTGCGTAATTCTGCTTGTATGCTTGCCCTAACAGCTTCAGGGACTCGGTATGGGTGTTGTTTTAATGGGCCACATTCCCCTGTCACCACTACATGAGCTGCTAGGGGGGTATATCCAGGGTCAGTAGTAAATAAGGGTTTAAAGGGTTTTAGTTTGCCTAAAAGCTGCTCCTGCTGCTCTGTGCTTAGGTTTTTGGCCTGGTGAAGGCCATCTTCTAGCGTTTTCTGCTCTGCCTTTTGCAACATGTCTGGTATCTGCCCTTCCTCTGGGTCATCCTCTGTGGCCCTGCAAATGGCTAACATATGAGCTGCTCGCTTTACATATGCTTTTAAGCGATTAATGTGGGCCACCCTGGTAACCACTCTCTCTGGATCTACCATAACCACATATGACTTGTTGCCCAGTTTTTTGCTAATTGTATAAGGTCCCTTCCACAAAAACTGTAACTTATCCTGGGGCTGAGGTTCCAACATGAGCACCTCCATCCCCTCCTCCAGTTCCCTGTCACTGGTTCCTGCCTTGTAGTATCTCCTATCTCTCTCTTGCGCTTTACGCATATTGCTCCTCACAATTCCAGCCAACCTAGCCATATTTTCCCTGAAAGCTAATACATAGGTAGCCACTGGTACAGGGTGGTGACTATACTCCCCTTCCCACGTCTCCCTGATCACGCTCAAGGGTCCTCTCACCGGCCTACCATATAGAAGTTCAAAAGGGGAATATCCTGTAGATTCCTGAGGTACCTCTCGGTAGGCAAAGAGCAGACAAGGCAACAATCGTTCCCAGTCTGGCTCCTGATCAGTAAAAGTACGGATCATGTGTTTGAGTGTCCCATTGAAGCGCTCACAGAGGCCATTGGTTTGGGGATGGTAGGGGGAAGCTGTAATGTGTCTTATGCCACACATGGACCATAACTGTTCGGTCACTTTGGCCATAAATTGGGGCCCTCGGTCAGACAAAATTTCCTGAGGAAACCCTGTCCTTGTAAAGATAGTCATTAATGCCCCTGCCACCTTAGGAGCTGAGATACTGGATAAAACCACCGCCTCAGGATACCTGGTGGCATAATCTACCATGGTGAGAATAAATTTCTTGCCGGTCTTGCTAACCCTAGCTAGTGGCCCAACAATGTCTATGGCTACCCTTTGAAATGGTATCTCCATCACAGGGAGTGACTGTAGGGGAGCTCTGCTATTTTTTTTAAACGGCTGGGTCCTTTGGCACGCATCACAGGATCGACAGTACTCTTTTACATCCTGATTTAATCCTGGCCAAAAAAATACCTCCACTACCCTACACAGAGTTTTCTTCTGCCCCAAATGCCCTCCCAGAGGAATCTCATGGGCTATTTGTAATACCTTGCCTCTATACTGTTGTGGGACCACTAACTGCTTTCGTGGTTCCCTTTCTACCTCATCCTTCCCAGGCACCTTGATTCTGTACAACAACCCCTGTTCCCATACAAAACTGTCTAGATCATCTACTGATTTGCCCCGGGCGGCCCTGTCCCTTACCCCTGCTAAAGTTTCCTCTTCCTGCAATGCTATTCTAAGTTCTTCCCCCTTTGCCCAGCCTAAGGTCAATGTCGTAGCCAGCAAGTCACTTACCCTGGGTTCTGGGTATTCCGTCTGGTCCTGGTTCATCCTGCATCCATTGGCTCTGGTTTGAGCTCTTGTTAAGGGCTGTACATACTGGCTCACCATGTGACCCAAATCGTTCCCTAGCAAAACATCCGCAGGCAGGTTATCCATAACTCCTACCTCTGTAGATTTACTTCCAGTGCCCCAGTCCAATTGAATGCGAGCCATGGGAATGGGAAATTGTTTTCCCCCAGCAACCATAACCCACATTTGCCTCTGTATGCAGTCTGAGGTGCGCACCCATTTAGGTAGAACTACAGTGACTGCGGATCCTGAGTCACGGTAACCCACAGCCCTGTGACCCCGCACCCAGACTGGTTGTCTGTGCTGTTCCCCGGAGTCCTTCTGTGCTCTCCTCACTGTGTGGATCCCATGGCACCATCCCTCTGCTTCTGGCTCCCAGGGAGCTGCGTTGGGAGGTCCTGCTCCAGCATCCCATTCCCCCAGGTAATTCACTGCAGGCTGTCCTCTCTGATGCCTCTGAAGCTGAGGACAATCTCTTGCTATGTGGCCCTGCTGGTTGCACTTGAAGCACTCTCTATTGGGAAATCTGGGCTCTGGGTGTGCTCTGGGAACAGGTCCTGACTAGATACCCCGCTGTCCATATGCGTTCTGGGGCTGCGCCCAGGCCACATGGCTAGGCGCATTGCGTGCAATAGGGGCCTGTCGTGTTGTCCCCAAGTCTCTTGAGCCCCGGTCTGTATGCCCATTAGAGTTGGTAATCTGGGGAACTCTCTTAGTTCTGGTACTAACAAAATGGTCGGCCAGGCTAGCTGCCTGGTCCCCATCTACTGGCTTCTGATCCTGCAGCCAATCCCTCAATTCTGGTGCGCAAAGTTGCAAAAATTGCTCCATTAGCACTACCTCCAAAATTTGTTCTGCTGTGGTGGCCCCTTGTGTAGACCACCACTGAGTGCAGGCACGCCTTAGTTTACACATTACCTCAACATGAGTGTCCTCTGGTCCCTTGGTAGTGCCTCTGAATCTGGCCAAAAAAGTTGCAGGGGTTACGGCATATCTGCCTAGTAACACTGTACATAAATGGTTGTAATCCATGGCCAGATGTGGAGGAAGGGCCCGACAGGCTGCGCTGGCCTTTCCAGTCAACTTAGTCAATAGTAACTTGGCCCATTCTTCAGGAGGTATGTCCTGTACCTTACATTGTTGCTCAAACTCTTGGATAAATCCGTCAATGCTGTCTTTATCATCCTGGAACTGTTTAAAATTCTGATATGCCAGTTTGACTCTTACTGGCATCGCTGCAGGGTTGACCCCAAGCCTTTGCTGAGCTTGGACACTCACCCCTGTACGTTCTTCCTGTATTTGCTGCTTTATTAGGTCCAGTCCTTTAATTGTCTCTTCCAGCGTTATCTCCCCGGGGCAAAACTCCCTGGCTTCACTGAACCTGCGTCTTGCCTCCTTTAGGATATCATCTGGCTGTCCTTCTTCCTGCTGAGATCTTGGGGTCCTTGGCAGTGTGCTTATCCCCTCACCCAACTCCTCTTGTTCCAGCTGTTCTGCATCATACCTTCTCAAGGCTGCTATCACATCTGCTGGTTGGTCCCTTTTCTTCCGGGGAATTCCTTTTAGTTTCTGCGCCTTTCTCAGTTCTGCTGAGGACATGTCCTCATACTGCTGTTCCATCCTCAGTCCTTTCCTCTAGAGTCTCCAACCGCTGCCACCAGTTATCAAGACCCACTCTCTGGCTGGGGTCTGTTGATCGGATTTGGGTGACTCTGGACTTTTGGATTACAGGAACATCATGTCTCAGCCCTTGGTTTAGACTGAGCAATATTGACAGTAAGTCTGGCGAATCTTACTGCAAGCATATGTCCCCGGGTAAATAATACATCTGCACACCACGTCTTGATGAAAATTATGAACCACGTTTTATTTTGGAACCACATATTTAAAACATTTCACACACACACAGTGGAGGGAGTGGCTACTCTTAGTCAAACCCTCATTCCCCTCTGGCCATTCTCACAGAAGTAATTTGTGGGAACTTATTAGTCTCCTCCCCCAGTGCCTCCCCCAGGCGTGGCTACTAATTCATTTGGTGGCTGGCTCTCAAGGGAGAAACATCCTTTATTAGCTCTTGAACTATGCCCCTGGGCTTGTGGTTGGGAAACCCCATACTATACTATTGTCCTGCGGTGCCTGGCAGTCTGGCAAATCTATTTGGTCTGCTATCTTCTTTGTTTACACTGAAGACCATATGGCCAACTCCTGACTGAGAGTTTATACAATGGGGGAGGGTTGACTAATTAACACATAGCTCTCACTCCACAATACAATATACAATATAACACTAACATATTATCCCCCATAACACAATATACAGATGGAGGCGATTGGTATATAACAGTGCCTCCTGGTAGGCACAACTAGTGGCCAACTTGAGTTATGACAGGTGCGGGAATAAAAACAATTCTACCACTCTCAGGATAATTTAATATCCCATATTTTACTGACAATACCAATTTCATATAAAGAAAATGGTGCCAATTTGATATACAGAAAATTGTTTTATTTTACAGTGCTGACAGCTAAAATTTCAAGTTGATTATATAGATAGATTGTCACTTAATAAACTGTCATGCAAGATTGGATTGTCTCCCATGGTATTAAAGGGATTGTGGTTGAGTTTACCCGCACCCTAGCTGACCTCCCCTCAGATGAAATGTCTTTAAAAGTAGAAGAGGAGTCGACTAAAAGATTTGCCTGGGGACCCTGTTGTACTCCCTTTTCAGGACTGACCAGGACTTCCAAAAAAATTCTAGACAGTCTGGCTCCTATTAGAATGAATGGGGGTCACAAGCAATGGGTCATGTATATTTTAATTTGTGGTTAACCACGACAAAGCATCAAAGGTACAGGGTATCACTTGCAAAGCACTTAACACCTCTTAACCTTTGTCTATTGAAGCAAGTGTTTCAATTGCTGTTTTGACAACTTTTTTAATTATACTTGATGGCTTAATCATGTTCTTGAATCTGCCATAGATGTCTATGGAGCCTAATCCACTCTTAACATGAGTTCAAGCCTGGTCGTGACCATGGCCCTGTCCTGGGACTCAGTGTGTTGGCTACTGGAAGTGCTTATTAGTCACCCTTAAAGTGGTACAAACCCCAAAATATGTATTTGGCCCAATGTAACTGTTACACATAAGCACATGCTGAATACAAAATAAATGCTCAAAAGTTATAAACACAACCCTGAGTCCGGGCGGGGCCCAAATGACTTGGTGGAATGGGCTCTTGGAAGTCTGGGTTACAAAACCCAGGCTCAATATTACACAACAAAATAGTGATAAAAGTGTCATACATCCCCAAGACAACTCTCATGGCCATTGTGAGAGATATTGGGTTTGATGGCCACATGGGCTAGTGCCCTTCCATAGCCAGTTGATTGCAACAAAAGATGGGTCCAGGGGATCACAAAAGCATCTGACAGTGTGTCTGGTGTACTGCAGTCCATAGGATCAAGGAGAGTTGTACAAGACTGAATGATTAAAAAACAACATTGTTGGGTTCTGCATCACTTCCTAGTAATAATTGGTGGCATCCAATTTTGCATGGGGAAATGAGAACAATGTGTTAGTAGAATAAAGCATTGGCAGATTGTAGTTAGATGTAAAGATGTACATATTGTGCTAATTGTCTATGTCTTGTTTGTCTAATCTACGTACAGAAATGTGTGTGCTCATGTGGAGATTATGAGACAGAGATAGACGGAGAATGGATGATAGAAAAAGAACAGGCATGGGCAAAGCGAAAGCAAATGAGAACAACGGACAAGAAAGAAAAAATAGTGACTATTGAACAATTTTTAGGAAAAAAGAGATAGTGGACAATAGGGTTCAAAACAGGCTAATACTGGGCAAAACAAAGAGGAGAGATCAAGGCTGAAGAATAAATAGTGCCTTGCAAAAGTATTCACCTCCATTGACTTTATACCTATTTTGTTACATTACAGCCTTAAGTTCAATCGTTTCTTAATCTGAATTTTATGTAATGGGTCAGAACACAATAGTCTAAGTTGGTTAAGTGAAATGAGAAAAATATATACATAAAACAATTTTTTAGAAATAGAAAACAGAAAATTGGTATGTGCATATGTATTCACCCACTTTGTTATGAAGCCCATAAAAAGCTCTGGTGCAACCCTTTAGAAGTCACATAATTAGTGAAATGATGTCCACCTGTAGGCAATCTAAATGTCACATGATCTGTCATTACATATACACACCTTTTTTGAAAGGCGCCCGAGGCTGTAACACCTAAGCAAGAGGCACCACTAACCAAACACTGCCATGAAGACCAAGGAACTCTCCAAACAAGTAAGGGTTGTTGAGAAGTACAAGTCAGGGTAAGGTTATACAAAAAATATCCAACTCTTTGATGATTCCCAGGAGCACCATCAAATCTATCATAACCAAATAGAAAGAACATGGCACAACAGAAAAACAAGCCAAGAGACGGACGCCCACCAAAACTCACAGACCGGGCAAGGAGGGCATTAATCAGAGAGGCAGCACAGAGAACTAAGGTAACCCTGGAGGAGCTGCAGAGTTCCACAGCACAGATACAAGTCAAAAACAATTTTAACAAATTACAAAAGAATGAAAGGTTGTGTTATTAAATTTAAAATCAAGCATACAAAGTGCTTTCTCTAAAGCACTCAATAAGATTGTAAATTCACAAACATACAGTCTATAGGGTATGGTTGAGGTATATAAAGTTGAGGTACAATATATTGCAAATATTAAGGCTTAAGGTGATACTCTTCCTTAAACATATGCGATTTTAGTAAAGTTTTGAAGGATTTGAGGAAGGAAGATAGTCTGGTAGAGCGAGGCAAGGAGTTCTACAGAATAGGGGCAGCACGAGAAAAGTCCTGAATGCAGGAATGAGAGAAGGTGACAAGAGAGGAGAAGGGAAGAAGATCATTAGCAGAGCAAAGAGGAGGGTCGGGAGAGTATTTAGGGATAAGAGCAGAGATAAGAGGGTGTATTATTGTTGGGGGCTTTATGTTAGGGCCAATAGTTTAAATGTTATTCTGGAGTGACTGACAAAGAGGTTCTACAGACACTGAGTGTTGAGTATGGTAGATTAGTCTAGAAGAGGCATTCATTATGGACTGAAGTAGAGAGAGATGGGTGATGGCGAATCCAGCAAGGAGAGAGTTGGAATAGTCGAGGCATGATATGATAAGAGAAGATATTAGAATATTAATATTAGTTGTGGCTTAGGAGAGAAAGTGATGTATTTTGTAGATGTTTTAGGTGTAAATGACAAGATTTAGTGATTGATAGCATGTGAGGAAAGAAAGAGAAGCCAGGGTCCCGTAGAACCCCAAGACAATGGGTTTGAGAGGTGGGGGTGATAACATTATCAACAGTGAGAGATATGTAGATCTATCCCCCTCTCTTCTAACACACATCTCCAACTGCCTCTCTAGTATATCCTCTTGGATGTCCACCCACCATCTCAAACTCAACATGTCTAAAACTGAACTCCTAATCTTCCCTCCCTCTCACAGCGTCAATTCCTCACATCACTCTCACTGTCAATAACGACATCATAACCCCCTCCTCCCAAGCCCGTTCTCTTGAAGTTCTACTGGACCCCGCTCTGTCTTTCATCCCTCACATACAATCACTAACTTAATATTGTCTTCTCCATCTAAAAAACATCTCCAGAATTTGTCACTATTTAACACAAGACACAACTAAAATCCTTATACACTCTCTCATCATCTCTTGACTAGACTATTGCAACTCGCTTCTTGTTGTCCTACCCACCACCCGACTATCTCCACTTCAATCCATTATGAATGCCTCTGCTAGAATCATCTTCTGTACACAACGCTCAGTGTCGGCATCACTTCTTTGTCAATCACTCCACTGGCTTCCCTTAGACTCAAGAATAAAATTTAAAATCATGACCCTAACCTACAAAGTCCTCAACAATAATGCTCCCCTTTACATCTCTGCTCTCATCTCCAAATACTCTCCCACCCGCCATTCATTCTGCTAATGACCTTCTTCTTTCTACAACTCTTGTCACCTCCTCTTACTCCCGCCACCAGGACTTTTCTTGTGCTGCCCCTAGTCTCTGGAACTCCTTGTCTCGCTCCACCAGATTATCCTTGTGCCTCAAAACATTTAAAACCTTACTTAAAATGCATCTCTTTAAAGAAGCGTATCACCTTCCACCCTAACACGCTTATCACCTCTCTCTTCCTTATTTACCCCTCACTGTACCTTAGATTGTAAGGGCCTCATTCAATTGTGATATGGCCAATTGAATAGGGCTCTAAATAAGCACATAGCATATTTTTTTTTAAAGAAGTTTTTAGTTAGTGAACTTCTATCAAAAACCAAGGTCTTTACTAACTAAAAACTTCTGTAAAAAAAATATGCTCTGTGCTTATTTAGAGCCCTATTTAATTGGCCAAATCGCAATAGAATGAGGCCCTAAGACTGCAAGTTTCTATCCTAAGGCCCTCATTCAAATGCAATTTGGCCAACTGAATAGGGGTCTAAAGAAGCACATAACATATTTTTTTAAAAAAGTTTCTACTTAGTAAACATCTATCCAAAAGCAATGTTTTTACTAACTAAAAACTTATTTAAAAAAAATATGTTATGTGCTTATTTAGAGCACTATTCAATTGGCCAAATCGCAATTGAATGAGAGCCTAAGTACCTTGGTAATTCACCATGGACATTGGATTCCTAGCTCAAAGACAGGGCCCTCCTTGCTTTGCTATACGTTAATTTGTATTTATCTTTGTCTGAGCTTAATTTATGTACAGCGCTACAGAATATGTCGTTGTGTTATAAATGAACTATAATAATAATAATAATAATATGTAAGGAATGGAAGCTGTGGAAGATGGTGTGATTAGAAGTTCCGTCTTTGACATATTGCGTTTGAGTTGATGGGCAGATATACAGGAGGAAATGCTATAGAGGCAGTTGGCAACATAAGCTAGAAGAGAGGAGGATAGTTCTGGTGCAGAGAGGTAGATTTGGGTATCATCTGCATATACAGTAGATGGTATTAGAATTCAAAATAATTTATTAGGGTACCAAGCGAGGAAATATACATGGAAAAAAACAAGGGGACCTTGGAGGTACTCCAACAGTCAGAATGTAATGCTAACCAGAGGAGCCAGAGAAGGAGACACTAACAGCCTTATTAAATTCCAGCCTCGTAGATAAGAGGCTTCTACTTAAATGTACTTTTTTATTTTCTGTAATGTAGATCTTTTTATTTTTGTGGCTTAGTTTTTTTTATTTTCTGTATTGTAGATTTTTTTATGTTTTGGGACTTATTGGCTTATGGGGGTCTGTATTGACCCCCATGAGTTATGGGGTTCATTAAGTGCTTATGGGGGTCTGTATTGACCCCCATGAGTGACAGGGTTAATTAAGTGCTTATGGGGGTCTGTATTGACCCCCATGAGTTATAGGGTTAATTATTGGCTTATGGGGGTCTGTATTGACCCCCATGAGTGACAGGCTTAATAAGTGCTTATGGGGGTCTGTATTGAAGCCCATTAGTTATGGGGTTAATTTTAGTTGCCTGGGTTTAATCTTTTATAGTGCGATTCCTTTCAGGACCTTTACGGTTATTTAAGGACCCGCAAGGCGGGAAATTTAAAAATTTAAATGCAGCGGGGTCAAGATCGGTGCCGATCAAGGGGTTAATGTGGGGACACTTCAGGGGTCCTGATGGGTACCCCCAGCATAGAGGGGGGTAAATTTTAGGTGCCGCGGCCGGGATTGGTAATAGTGTGCCCAGGGCCCTTTAAGGAGAATTTAAAATTTTTAAATGCAGCGGGGCCCTGATCTATGCTGATCGGGGACCCCCGCTGCAAGGGGTTAATATGGTGGGGCTGCAGGGGTCCCCTGCAGCATGGGGATGTGTATAGGGAGCAGGGGGGAGCCTCGCACGGCTGTCTCGGGCTGCTCCGAGGCAGCACGTAGAGGCTTTAGGATCCCTTGCTGGCACTTTTTGTGCCCGTAGGGATTCTTCCGAGGTGCGAGATTCACCTCATAGATTTAAGGCTGCGTGTGACTCCGTAGCTCTCTCGGAGCCTATTCTCTGCCATTTTTCAGAATCATCTCGCAAAGCAGGCTGCGAGATGACTCAGCAAAAAAACTGCCTTTTGCGAGGGCCGAGAGAACTACGAGGGATAATTTAATGAGGCCCTATATGTTTCATTTTCTCGATATGATGTAAACCAAGAGAGAGCAGTGTCACGGATGTCAAGAGAGTAGAGAATTTGGATAAGAAGATGGTGTGTCTGTGTCAACTGTTTCAAAGGAAGTGGGAAGATCCAGGAGAATGAGAATAGAGAAGTGATCATTTGACTTTGCGGTAAACGGTTTTGACTTTGCGGTTTAGTGAGAGCTGTCTCTGTGGAGTGTTGGTTCCTGAAGCCAGGTTGGAAGGAGTAAAGGAGTGAGTTGAAGGAAATAAATTGGGAGAGGCGATTGTAGATGATACATTCATGCAGTTTAGAAATCAGTGGAAGTAGAGCGATAGTGCAGTAATTAGATGGAGAAGCTGGATAAGATGAGGATTTCTTAAGAATTGCTGTACTTATGGCATGTTTTGAAGGTGATTGAAACTTGCCAGTGTTTAGGGAAAGGTTGAAAAGATATGTGAAAGCTGGGATAAGTGTGGTAGACAAAGGAGGGATCAGCTGTGATGGAATAAGATCATTTGGACAAGTTGTAATATGAGAGGTTGATAAAAGACTAGAGATTTCATCCTCAATTACAGCATCAAAGGCATCCATTATGGATAAGGGAATTGGTAATGGTAAAGGCTGGGTGTTGTTGATTTGTTGAGAGGAGAGGGAGTTAGGGTCACACTGAGAAAAAAGTTTGTTATGGATATTTTATCTTTTATAATTAAAGTGGCCAGCAAAGTCTTTGGCTGTGAGACAGTAAGGGGCAGGAGGTTTGCGGAGGGCAGATAAGAGTATTGAATGTGGCAAACAAATGTTTTGGATTGGAGGTTAAATTAGTGATAGATATTACTCATGAGAAAGTAGCACTGTTTGGCAAGATTAAGGGCAAAGTCATATGATCTGCTTACATGAACTTTCTCACTAATATATAATACGTTCTGCTTTTCGATGATAAAATTAGCAAAATGTAGAAATTTGCAAACACTGGCCTAGTGAAGAAAGGAACATGCAACATCAAAAATAGATTTGGTAACATTTATTTATAATTTTAACAGTTAAAGTGTTAGCCGAGTGCTTCCTACTTTTGCACCCAGCGTTATTGGCACATCCTTGAAGGACAACACGGTGCATTGGCCTCCCTGAAACAGAAGAAAAGAAGAAGCTTTATACAAGCTACATTACTCTAATAGATAAAGTAATTGCTTCTGGGAGTCCCATAAACTTTTTTCAGTATACATTACTACATCTTTCCTGTCTTGCTCTCTGTCCACTTCCCTCTTTTATTCAAAGTTTCTAGTTTCACTTTATGCCCCCATTACATTAATTTCTCTTTGTGACCTGCTCATGCTCAGATTATTTAGATCAGCTGCTGTTAGACTGAAAACAATGCACGCAATTCCCCGGGAAATAATTTCCTACAAGCTAATATATGGCTGAATATGGCTAAAAACAAGCTAATATATGGCTGAAAAATAAAATTATTCTCCCTTTTATGTCAGGAACACTATTTGGAACCCTGGATGACCTCCAAACATTGTGAGAGCATTGAGTGCAACCACGTGTAATTGGAGGGAATAATAGACAAGGAAAATCATTACTTTATATTCCACTTCATTATTTTATTTATCTCAATATGATATTAAATTTTCTTGAATCTATTGCATTAAGGTTGTTTGAATCGTCTTCTCGACTGAGACTTGACTGCATATTCATTGAAAGTAAACGAGCATAAGGAATGATACAGGGCACCCAGTTTTATATGGGTGTCAGATTTAAAAGTGTAATCCATTCTTGAGTTAAGGACGGCATTGGCTGCATAAGTACAAACTATGGGCCCTATTCAATTCCTTAATCTGTATATTTACACCACAAAAAATTGGTCAATAACTTTACTTTTCTATTCTTTTTAACCTATTTTTCATGATTGTGAGTGAGCTACGCGTAATTAAAGAAACAAAGCCAAACACACAATATCACGGCGTGCTTCCCATTGATTTGTTGACATCATAGTATTATGAGTGGTTTCTTAATTTTGCACTAAGTTGAGACTTTACTGAGCACTTGCAAATTAAGTATGACTCGTAACTCATAACATTTTGAAAAATATTTATGTGCACAGAAGAGCACCAGCAAATGTTTTTAAAACACTTTTCTGAGACCTGCAGCAGCAGGTAAACAGAGAGTAAAGCACTAAGTAACAATCTAACAGCATGGAAGTACATTAGTTTTAAAACAGTGCCAGAGATACAAATGTGACATTAGAAAATATTAATTTTTAATGAATATGCGTTGGGAAGCTTTGGTGGTGAGCCCTGGCGGAACAGAAAATATTTTGGGTATATTGTGCCAATAAACAGATAGTTCGGCCTTTTCAGAGTTCATTAGGTTAGGGCCTGGGTTTTTGGTGCCAGGAGATCAGACAGGAGCCATTCCTTGGTGTCAGACCAATATTAGGGTGGAAATATATTAATATATAGAGCACAGAGCATTCATTTCAAGGTACCTTTGAAGCGCTAGCAGATTCCCTTGCTTTGTGGATGATAGGGTGAGGATCTTAGGTGCTTGATTGGTAAACTGACTGAACAGAATCTTGTTGGGAACCCTACCTGGGAGAATATAACCATCAAGGCTTTGGCTACAGTAGTAGTGGTAATTCTAGTTAGGGGGCGTGTAGTGTAGTCTACCACAGTAAGGATATATTTCTTCTCCATCTTGCTGGGTATAGGCGTCTAGTTAGGGGACCTCTAATGTCAATATCCACTTGGTAGAATGGGATATCTATATCGGTTGCATATAGACCCTCATGCCCTTCCTCTTTTGTCCATACCGCTGGCAGGAATCACAGGAGTCAAAATGTTGAATGACATCTCTGTTAGTCCCTGGCCAGTAGACTCTGCACTGCTCTCTCCTCCTCTCTCCCCCTCTGCACTGCTTTCTCCTCCTCTCTCCCACTCTGCACTGCTCTCTCCTCCTCCCTCATCCTCTGCACTGCTCTCTCCTCCTCTCTCTCCCTCTGCACTGCTCTCTCCTCCTCTCTCCCCCTCTGCACTGCTCTCTCTTCCTCTCTCCTCCTCTGCACTGCTCTCTCCTCCTCTCTCCCACTCTGCACTGCTCTCTCCTCTTCTCTCCCCTCTGCACAGCTCTCTCCTCCTCTCTCCCCCTCTGCACTGCTCTCTCCTCCTCTCTCCTCCTCTGCACTGCTCTCTCCTCCTCTCTCCCTCTCTGCACTGCTCTCTCCTCCTCTCTCCCCCTCTGCACTGCTCTCTCCTCCTCTCTCCCCCTATGCACTGCTCTCTCCTCCTCTCTCTCCCCTCTGCACTGCTCTCTCCTCCACTCTCCCCCTCTGCACTGCTCTCTCCTCCTCTCTCTCCCCTCTGTACTGCTCTCTCCTCCTCTCTCCCTCCCTGCACTGCTCTCTTCTCCTTTCTCCCCCTCTGCACTGCTCTCTCCACCTCTCTCCCCTTCTGCACTGCTCTCTCCTCCTCTCTCCCCCTCTGCACTGCTCTCTCCTCCTCTCTCCTCCTCTGCACTGCTCTCTCCTCCTCTCTCCCCCTCTGCACTGCTCTCTCCTCCTCTCTCCCCCTCTGCACTGCTCTCTCCTCCTCTCTCCCCCTCTGAACTGCTCTCTCCTCCTCTCTCCCCCTCTGCACTGCACTCTTCTTCTCTTTCCCCCTCTGCACTGCTCTCTTCTTCTCTCTCCCCCTCTGCACTACTCTCTCCTCCTCTCTCTCTCCTCTTTGCTGCTCTTTCCCCCTCTCTCCCTCTCTGCACTGCTCTCTCCTCCCCTCTCCCCCTCTGCACTGCTCCCTCCTCCTCTCTCCCCCTCTGCACTGCTCTCTCCTCCTCTCTCCTCCTCTGCACTGCTCTCTCCTCCTCTCTCTTCCTCTGCACTGCTCTCTCCTCCTCTCTCCTCCTCTGCACTGCTCTCTCCTCCTCTCTCCCCCTCTGCACTGCTCTCTCCTCCTCTCTCCCCCTCTGCACTGCTCTCTCCTCCTCTCTCTCTCCTCTTCGCTGCTCTCTCCTCCTCTCTCCCTCTCTGCACTGCTCTCTCCTCCGCTCTCCCCCTCTGCACTGCTCCCTCCTCCTCTCTCCCCCTCTGCACTGCTCTCTCCTCCTCTCTCCCCCTCTGCACTGCTCTCTCCTCCTCTCTCACTCCCTGAACTTCTCTCTTCTCCTTTCTCCCCCTCTGCACTGCTCTCTCCTCTTCTATCCCTCTCTGCACTGCTCTCTCCTTCTCTCTCCCCCTCTGCACTGCTCTTTCCTCCTCTCTCTCTCCTCTTCACTGCTCTCTCCTCCTCTCTCCCCCCTCTGCTTTGCTCTCTCCTCCTCTCTACCCCTCTGCGCTGCTCTCTCCTCTCTCTCCCCTCTTCACTGCTCTCTCCTCCTCTCTACCCCTTTGCACTGCTCTCTCTTCCTCTCTCCCCCTCTGCACTGCTCTTTCCTCCTCTCTCTCTCCTCTTCACTGCTCTCTCCTCCTCTCTCCCTCTCTGCTTTGCTCTCTCCTCCTCTCTACCCCTCTGCACTGTTCTCTCCTCTCTCTCCCCTCTTCACTGCTCTCTCCGCCTCTCTCCTCCTCTGCACTGCTCTCTTCCCCTCTGCACTGCTCTCTCCTCCTCTCTCCCCCTCTGCACTGCTCTCTCCTCCTCTCTCACTCCCTGAACTGCTCTCTTCTCCTTTCTCCCCCTCTGCACTGCTCTCTCCTCCTCTCACCCCCACTGCACTGCTCTCTCCTCCTCTCTACCCCTCTGCACTGCTCTCTCCTCTCTCTCCCCTCTTCACTGCTCTCTCCTCCTCTCTCCCCTTCTGCACTGCTCTCTCATCCTCTCTCCCCATCTGCACTGCTCTCTTCTCCTCTCTCCCCCTCTGCACTGCTCTCTCCTCCTCTCTCCCCCTCTGCACTGCTCTCTCCTCCTCTCTGCCTCTCTGCACTGTTCTCTCGTCCTCTCTCCCCCTCTGCACTGCTCTCTCCTCCTCTCTCCCCCTCTGCACTGCTCTCTCCTCCTCTCTCCCCCTCTGACCGCCCTCTCCTCCTCTCTCCCCCTCTGCACTGCTTTCTCCTCCTCTCTCCCCCTCTGCACTGCTCTCTCCTCCCCCTCTGCACTGCTCTCTCCTCCTCTCTTCCCCTCTGCACTGCTCTCTCCTCCTCTCTCCCACTCTGCACTGCTCTCTCCTCCAATCTCCCCCTCTGCACTGCTCTCTCCTCCTCTCTCCCCCTGTGCACTGCTCTCTCCTCCTCTCTCCTCCTCTGCACTGCTCTCTCCTCCAATCTCCCCCTCTGCACTGCTCTCTCCTCCTCTCTCCCACTCTGCACTGCTCTCTCCTCCTCTCTCCTCCTCTGCACTGCTCTCTCCTCCTCTCCCCCCCTCTGCACTGCTCTCTGCTCCTCTCTCCCCCTCTGCACTGCTCTCTGCTCCTATCTCTCCCTCTGCACTGCTCTCTCCTCCTCTCTCCCCCTCTGCACTGCTCTCTCCTCCTCTCTACCCCTCTGCACTGCTCTCTTCTCCTCTCTCCCCCTCTGCACTGCTCTTTCCTCCTCTCTCCCCCTCTGCACTGCTCTTTCCTCCTCTCTCCTCCTCTGCACTGCTCTCTCCTCCTCTCTCCCCCTCTGCACTGCTCTCTCCTCCTATCTCTCCCTCAGCACTGCTCTCTCCTCCTCTCTCCCCCTCTGCACTCCTCTCTCCTCCTCTCTCCCCCTCTGCACTGCTCTCTCCTCCTCTCTCTTCCTCTGCACTGCTCTCTCCTCCTCTCTCCTCCTCTGCACTGCTCTCTCCTCCTCTCTCCCCCTCTGCACTGCTCTCTCCTCCTCTCTCCCCCTCTGCACTGCTCTCTCCTCCTCTCTCTCTCCTCTTCGCTGCTCTCTCCTCCTCTCTCCCTCTCTGCACTGCTCTCTCCTCCGCTCTCCCCCCTCTGCACTGCTCCCTCCTCCTCTCTCCCCCTCTGCACTGCTCTCTCCTCCTCTCTCCCCCCTCTGCACTGCTCTCTCCTCCTCTCTCACTCCCCTGAACTTCTCTCTTCTCCTTTCTCCCCCTCTGCACTGCTCTCTCCTCTTCTATCCCTCTCTGCACTGCTCTCTCCTTCTCTCTCCCCCTCTGCACTGCTCTTTCCTCCTCTCTCTCTCCTCTTCACTGCTCTCTCCTCCTCTCTCCCCCTCTGCTTTGCTCTCTCCTCCTCTCTACCCCTCTGCGCTGCTCTCTCCTCTCTCTCCCCTCTTCACTGCTCTCTCCTCCTCTCTACCCCTTTGCACTGCTCTCTCTTCCTCTCTCCCCCTCTGCACTGCTCTTTCCTCCTCTCTCTCTCCTCTTCACTGCTCTCTCCTCCTCTCTCCCTCTCTGCTTTGCTCTCTCCTCCTCTCTACCCCTCTGCACTGTTCTCTCCTCTCTCTCCCCTCTCCACTGCTCTCTCCGCCTCTCTCCTCCTCTGCACTGCTCTCTTCCCCTCTGCACTGCTCTCTCCTCCTCTCTCCCCCTCTGCACTGCTCTCTCCTCCTCTCTCACTCCCTGAACTGCTCTCTTCTCCTTTCTCCCCCTCTGCACTGCTCTCTCCTCCTCTCACCCCCACTGCACTGCTCTCTCCTCCTCTCTACCCCTCTGCACTGCTCTCTCCTCTCTCTCCCCTCTTCACTGCTCTCTCCTCCTCTCTCCCCTTCTGCACTGCTCTCTCATCCTCTCTCCCCATCTGCACTGCTCTCTTCTCCTCTCTCCCCCTCTGCACTGCTCTCTCCTCCTCTCTCCCCCTCTGCACTGCTCTCTCCTCCTCTCTGCCCCTCTGCACTGTTCTCTCGTCCTCTCTCCCCCTCTGCACTGCTCTCTCCTCCTCTCTCCCCCTCTGCACTGCTCTCTCCTCCTCTCTCCCCCTCTGACCGCCCTCTCCTCCTCTCTCCCCCTCTGCACTGCTTTCTCCTCCTCTCTCCCCCTCTGCACTGCTCTCTCCTCCCCCTCTGCACTGCTCTCTCCTCCTCTCTTCCCCTCTGCACTGCTCTCTCCTCCTCTCTCCCACTCTGCACTGCTCTCTCCTCCAATCTCCCCCTCTGCACTGCTCTCTCCTCCTCTCTCCCCCTGTGCACTGCTCTCTCCTCCTCTCTCCTCCTCTGCACTGCTCTCTCCTCCTCTCCCCCCCTCTGCACTGCTCTCTGCTCCTCTCTCCCCCTCTGCACTGCTCTCTGCTCCTATCTCTCCCTCTGCACTGCTCTCTCCTCCTCTCTCCCCCTCTGCACTGCTCTCTCCTCCTCTCTACCCCTCTGCACTGCTCTCTTCTCCTCTCTCCCCCTCTGCACTGCTCTTTCCTCCTCTCTCCCCCTCTGCACTGCTCTTTCCTCCTCTCTCCTCCTCTGCACTGCTCTCTCCTCCTCTCTCCCCCTCTGCACTGCTCTCTCCTCCTCTCTCTCTCTCCTCTTCGCTGCTCTCTCCTCCTCTCTCCCTCTCTGCACTGCTCTCTCCTCCGCTCTCCCCCTCTGCACTGCTCCCTCCTCCTCTCTCCCCCTCTGCACTGCTCTCTCCTCCTCTCTCCCCCTCTGCACTGCTCTCTCCTCCTCTCTCACTCCCTGAACTTCTCTCTTCTCCTTTCTCCCCCTCTGCACTGCTCTCTCCTCTTCTATCCCTCTCTGCACTGCTCTCTCCTTCTCTCTCCCCCTCTGCACTGCTCTTTCCTCCTCTCTCTCTCCTCTTCACTGCTCTCTCCTCCTCTCTCCCCCTCTGCTTTGCTCTCTCCTCCTCTCTACCCCTCTGCGCTGCTCTCTCCTCTCTCTCCCCTCTTCACTGCTCTCTCCTCCTCTCTACCCCTTTGCACTGCTCTCTCTTCCTCTCTCCCCCTCTGCACTGCTCTTTCCTCCTCTCTCTCTCCTCTTCACTGCTCTCTCCTCCTCTCTCCCTCTCTGCTTTGCTCTCTCCTCCTCTCTACCCCTCTGCACTGTTCTCTCCTCTCTCTCCCCTCTTCACTGCTCTCTCCGCCTCTCTCCTCCTCTGCACTGCTCTCTTCCCCTCTGCACTGCTCTCTCCTCCTCTCTCCCCCTCTGCACTGCTCTCTCCTCCTCTCTCACTCCCTGAACTGCTCTCTTCTCCTTTCTCCCCCTCTGCACTGCTCTCTCCTCCTCTCACCCCCACTGCACTGCTCTCTCCTCCTCTCTACCCCTCTGCACTGCTCTCTCCTCTCTCTCCCCTCTTCACTGCTCTCTCCTCCTCTCTCCCCTTCTGCACTGCTCTCTCATCCTCTCTCCCCATCTGCACTGCTCTCTTCTCCTCTCTCCCCCCTCTGCACTGCTCTCTCCTCCTCTCTCCCCCTCTGCACTGCTCTCTCCTTCTCTCTGCCCCTCTGCACTGTTCTCTCGTCCTCTCTCCCCCTCTGCACTGCTCTCTCCTCCTCTCTCCCCCTCTGCACTGCTCTCTCCTCCTCTCTCCCCCTCTGACTGCCCTCTCCTCCTCTCTCCCCCTCAACTCATC
>CM050169.1:229981667-230395738 GCA_027410445.1 Discoglossus pictus
GGGAGAGAGCAGTGAAGAGGGGGAGGGAGGAGGAGAGAGCGGTCAGAGGGGGAGAGAGGAGGAGAGAACAGTGCAGAGGGGGAGAGAGGAGGAGAGAGCAGTGCAGAGGGGGAGAGAGGAGGAGAGAGCAGTGATGAGGGGGAGAAAGGAGAAGAGAGCAGTGCAGAGGGGGAGAGAGGAGGAGAGAGCAGTGCAGAGGGGGAGAGAGGAGGAGAGAGCAGTGCAGAGGGGGAGAGAGGAGAAGAGAGCAGTGCAGAGGGGGAAAAGGAGGAGAGAGCAGTGATGAGGGGGAGAAAGGAGAAGAGAGCAGTGCAGGGAGGGAGAGAGGAGGAGAGAGCAAAGCAGAGGGGAAGAGTGGAGGAGAGAGCAGTGCAGAGGGGGAGAAAGGAACAGAGAGCAGTTAAGAGACGTAGAGAGGAGGAGAGAGCAGTGCAAAGGGGGAGAGAGGAGGAGAGAGCAGTGCAGAGGGGGAGAGAGGAGGAGAGAGCAGTGCAAGGGGAGAGAGAGGAGAGAGCAGTGCAGGGAGGGAGAGAGGAGGAGAGAGCAGTGCAGATGGGGAGAGAGGAGGAGAGAGCAGTGCAGAGGGGGAGAAAGGAGAAGAGAGCAGTTCAGAGGTGGAGAGAGGAGGAGAGAGCAGTGCAGAGGGGGAGAGAGGAGTAGAGAGCAGTGCAGAGGGGGGGAGAGGAGGAGAAAGCAGTGCAGAGGGGGAGAGAGGAGGAGAGAGCAGTGCAGAGGGGGAGAGAGCAGTGCAGAGGGGAGAGAGAGGAGGAGAGAGCAGTGCAGAGGTGGAGAGAGGAGGAGAGAGCAGTGCAGAGGGGAGAGAGAGGGGACGGAGAGAGCAGTGCAGAGTGGGAGAGAGGAGTAGAGAGCAGTGCAGAGGGGCTGAGAGGAAGAGAAAGCAGTGCAGAGGGGGAGAGAGGAGGAGAGAGCAGTGCAGAGGGGGAGAGAGGAGTAGAGAGCAGTGCAGAGGGGGAGAGAGGAGGAGAGAGCAGTGCAGAGGGGTAGAGAGGAGGAGAGAGCAGTGCAGAGCGGGAGATTGGAGGAGAGAGCTGTGCAGGGAGGGTGAGAGGAGGAGAGAGCAGTGCAGAGGAGGAGAGAGGAGGAGAGAGCAGTGCAGAGTTGGAGAGAGGAGGAGAGAGCAGTGCAGAGGGGGAGAGAGGAGGAGAGAGCAGTGCAGAGGGGGGAGAGGAGGAGAGAGCGGTCAGAGGGGGAGAGAGGAGGAGAGAGCAGTTCAGAGGGGGAGAGAGGAGGATAGAGCAGTGCAGAGGGGGAGAGAGGTGAAGAGAGCAGTGCAGAGGGGGAGAGAGGAGGAGAGAGCAGTGATGAGGGGGAGAAAGGAGAAGAGAGCAGTGCAGAGGGGGAGAGAGGAGGAGAGAGCAGTGCAGAGGGGGAGAGAGGAGGAGAGAGCAGTGCAGAGGGGGGAGAGGAGGAGAGAGCGGTCAGAGGGGGAGAGAGGAGGAGAGAGCAGTTCAGAGGGGGAGAGAGGAGGATAGAGCAGTGCAGAGGGGGAGAGAGGTGGAGAGAGCAGTGCAGAGGGGGAGAGAGGAGGAGAGAGCAGTGATGAGGGGGAGAAAAGAGAAGAGAGCAGTGCAGAGGGGGAGAGAGGAGGAGAGAGCAGTGCAGAGGGGGAGAGAGGAGGAAATAGCAGTGCAGAGGGGGAGAGAGGAGAAGAGAGCAGTGCAGAGGGGGAGAGAGGAGGAGAGAGCAGTGATGAGGGGGAGAAAGGAGAAGAGAGCAGTGCAGGGAGAGAGAGAGGAGGAGAGAGCAAAGCAGAGGGGGAAAGTGGAGGAGAGAGCAGTGCAGAGGGGGAGAAAGAAGAAGAGAGCAGTTCAGAGACGTAGAGAGGAGGAGAGAGCAGTGCAGAGGGGGAGAGAGGAGGAGAGAGCAGTGCAGAGGGGGAGAGAGGAGGAGAGAGCAGTGCAAGGGGAGAGAGAGGAGGAGAGAGCAGTGCAAAAAGGGAGAGAGGAGGAGAGAGCAGTGCAGAGGGGGAGATAGGAGGATAGATTAGTGCAGAGGGGGAGAGAGGAGGAGAGAGCAGTGCAGAGGAGGAGAGAGGAGGAGAGAGCAGTGCAGAGGGGGAGAAAGGAGGAGAGAACAGTGCAGAGGGGGAGAGAGGAGGAGAGAGCAGTGCAGGGAGGGAGAGAGGAGGAGAGAGCAGTGCAGAGGAGGAGAGAGGAGGAGATAGCAGTGCAGAGGGGGAGAGAGGAGGAGAGAGCGGTGCAGAGGGGTAGAGAGCAGGAGAGAGCAGTGCAGAGGGGGAGATTGGAGGAGAGAGCAGTGCAGGGAGGGAGAGAGGAGGAGAGAGCAGTGCAGAGGAGGAGAGAGGAGGAGAGAGCAGTGCAGAGTGGGAGAGAGGAGGAGAGAGCAGTGCAGAGGGGGAGAGAGAAGGAGAGAGTAGTGCAGAGGGGGGAGGAGAGAGCAGTGCAGAGGGGGAGAGAGGAGGAGAGAGCAGTGAAGAGGGGGAGAGAGGAGAGAGCAGTGCAGGGAGGGAGAGAGGAGGAGAGAGCAGTGCAGAGCGGGAGAGAGGAGGAGAGAGCAGTGCAAGGGGAGAGAGAGGAGAGAGCAGTGCAGGGAGGGAGAGAGGAGGAGAGAGCAGTGCAGATGGGGAGAGAGGAGAAGAGAGCAGTGCAGAGGGGGAGAGAGGAGGAGAGAGCAGTGATGAGGGGGAGAAAGGAGAAGAGAGCAGTGCAGGGAGGGAGAGAGGAGGAGAGAGCAAAGCAGAGGGGGAGAGTGGAGGAGAGAGCAGTGCAGAGGGGGAGAAAGAAGAAGAGAGCAGTACAGAGACGTAGAAAGGAGGAGAGAGCAGTGCAAAGGGGGAGAGAGGAGGAGAGAGCAGTGCAGAGGGGGAGAGAGGAGGAGAGAGCAGTGCAAGGGGAGAGAGAGGAGAGAGCAGTGCAGGGAGGGAGAGAGGAGGAGAGAGCAAAGCAGAGGGGGAGAGTGGAGGAGAGAGCAGTGCAGAGGGGGAGAAAGAAGAAGAGAGCAGTACAGAGATGTAGAAAGGAGGAGAGAGCAGTGCAGATGGGGAGAGAGGAGGAGAGAGCAGTGCAGAGGGGGAGAAAGGAGAAGAGAGCAGTTCAGAGGTGGAGAGAGGAGGAGAGAGCAGTGCAGAGGGGGAGAGAGGAGGAGAGAGCAGTGCAGAGGGGGAGAGAGGAGGAGAAAGCAGTGCAGAGGGGGAGAGAGGAGGAGAGAGCAGTGCAGAGGGGGAAAGAGCAGTGCAGAGGGGAGAGAGAGGAGGAGAGAGCAGTGCAGAGGTGGAGAGAGGAGGAGAGAGCAGTGCAGAGGGGAGAGAGAGGGGACGGAGAGAGCAGTGCAGAGGGGGAGAGAGGAGTAGAGAGCAGTGCAGAGGGGCTGAGAGGAAGAGAAAGCAGTGCAGAGGGGGAGAGAGGAGGAGAGAGCAGTGCAGAGGGGGAGAGAGGAGTAGAGAGCAGTGCAGAGGGGGAGAGAGGAGGAAAGAGCAGTGCAGAGGGGTAGAGAGGAGGAGAGAGCAGTGCAGAGCGGGAGATTGGAGGAGAGAGCTGTGCAGGGAGGGTGAGAGGAGGAGAGAGCAGTGCAGAGGAGGAGAGAGGAGGAGAGAGCAGTGCAGAGTTGGAGAGAGGAGGAGAGAGCAGTGCAGAGGGGGAGAGAGAAGGAGAGAGCAGTGCAGAGGGGGAGTAGAGAGCAGTACAGAGGGGAGAGAGGAGGAGAGAGCAGTGCAGAGGGGGGAGAGGAGGAGAGAGCGGTCAGAGGTGGAGAGAGGAGGAGAGAGCAGTGCAGGGAGGGAGAGAGGAGGAGAGAGCAGTGCAGAGGAGGAGAGAGGAGGAGAGAGCAGTGCAGAGTGGGAGAGAGGAGGAGAGAGCAGTGCAGAGGGGGAGAGAGAAGGAGAGAGTAGTGCAGAGGGGGAGGAGAGAGCAGTGCAGAGGGGGAGAGAGGAGGAGAGAGCAGTGAAGAGGGGGAGAGGAGGAGAGAGCGGTCAGAGGGGGAGAGAGGAGGAGAGAACAGTGCAGAGGGGGAGAGAGGAGGAGAGAGCAGTACAGAGGGGGAGAGAGGAGAAGAGAGCAGTGCAGAGGGGGAGAGAGGAGGAGAGAGCAGTGATGAGGGGGAGAAAGGAGAAGAGAGCAGTGCAGAGGGGGAGAGAGGAGGAGAGAGCAGTGCAGAGGGGGAGAGAGGAGGAGAGAGCAGTGCAGGGAGGGTGAGAGGAGGAGAGAGCAGTGCAGAGGAGGAGAGAGGAGGAGAGAGCAGTGCAGAGTTGGAGAGAGGAGGAGAGAGCAGTGCAGAGGGGGAGAGAGAAGGAGAGAGCAGTGCAGAGGGGGAGGAGAGAGCAGTGCAGAGGTGGAGAGAGGAGGAGAGAGCAGTGCAGAGGGGGGGAGAGGAGGAGAGAGCGGTCAGAGGGGGAGAGAGGAGGAGAGAGCAGTGCAGAGGAGGAGAGAGGAGGAGAGAGCAGTGCAGAGGGGGAGAGAGGTGAAGAGAGCAGTGCAGAGGGGGAGAGAGGAGGAGAGAGCAGTGATGAGGGGGAGAAAGGAGAAGAGAGCAGTGCAAAGGGGGAGAGAGGAGGAGAGAGCAGTGCAGAGGGGGAGAGAGGAGGAGAGAGCAGTGCAGAGTGGGAGAGAGGAGAAGAGAGCAGTGCAGAGGGGGAGAGAGGAGGAGAGAGCAGTGATGAGGGGGAGAAAGGAGAAGAGAGCAGTGCAGGGAGGGAGAGAGGAGGAGAGAGCAAAGCAGAGGGGGAAAGTGGAGGGGAGAGCAGTGCAGAGGGGGAGAAAGAAGAAGAGAGCAGTTCAGAGATGTAGAGAGGAGGAGAGAGCAGTGCAGAGGGGGAGAGAGGAGGAGAGAGCAGTGCAGAGGGGGAGAGAGGAGGAGAGAGCAGTGCAAGGGGAGAGAGAGGAGGAGAGAGCAGTGCAGAAAGGGAGAGAGGAGGAGAGAGCAGTGCAGAGGGGGAGATAGGAGGATAGATTAGTGCAGAGGGGGAGAGAGGAGGAGAGAGCAGTGCAGAGGACGAGAGAGGAGGAGAGAGCAGTGCAGAGGGGGGAGAAAGGAGGAGAGAACAGTGCAGAGGGGGAGAGAGGAGGAGAGAGCAGTGCAGGGAGGGAGAGAGGAGGAGAGAGCAGTGCAGAGGAGGAGAGAGGAGGAGAGAGCAGTGCAGAGGGGGAGAGAGGAGGAGAGAGCGGTGCAGAGGGGTAGAGAGGAGGAGAGAGCAGTGCAGAGGGGGAGATTGGAGGAGAGAGCAGTGAAGGGAGGGAGAGAGGAGGAGAGAGCAGTGCAGAGGAGGAGAGAGGAGGAGAGAGCAGTGCAGAGTGGGAGAGAGGAGGAGAGAGCAGTGCAGAGGGGGAGAGAGAAGGAGAGAGTAGTGCAGAGGGGGAGGAGAGAGCAGTGCAGAGGGGGGAGAGAGGAGGAGAGAGCAGTGAAGAGGGGGAGGGAGGAGGAGAGAGCGGTCAGAGGGGGAGAGAGGAGGAGAGAACAGTGCAGAGGGGGAGAGAGGAGGAGAGAGCAGTGCAGAGGGGGAGAGAGGAGGAGAGAGCAGTGATGAGGGGGAGAAAGGAGAAGAGAGCAGTGCAGAGGGGGAGAGAGGAGGAGAGAGCAGTGCAGAGGGGGAGAGAGGAGGAGAGAGCAGTGCAGAGGGGGAGAGAGGAGAAGAGAGCAGTGCAGAGGGGGAAAAGGAGGAGAGAGCAGTGATGAGGGGGAGAAAGGAGAAGAGAGCAGTGCAGGGAGGGAGAGAGGAGGAGAGAGCAAAGCAGAGGGGAAGAGTGGAGGAGAGAGCAGTGCAGAGGGGGAGAAAGGAACAGAGAGCAGTTAAGAGACGTAGAGAGGAGGAGAGAGCAGTGCAAAGGGGGAGAGAGGAGGAGAGAGCAGTGCAGAGGGGGAGAGAGGAGGAGAGAGCAGTGCAAGGGGAGAGAGAGGAGAGAGCAGTGCAGGGAGGGAGAGAGGAGGAGAGAGCAGTGCAGATGGGGAGAGAGGAGGAGAGAGCAGTGCAGAGGGGGAGAAAGGAGAAGAGAGCAGTTCAGAGGTGGAGAGAGGAGGAGAGAGCAGTGCAGAGGGGGAGAGAGGAGTAGAGAGCAGTGCAGAGGGGGGGAGAGGAGGAGAAAGCAGTGCAGAGGGGGAGAGAGGAGGAGAGAGCAGTGCAGAGGGGGAGAGAGCAGTGCAGAGGGGAGAGAGAGGAGGAGAGAGCAGTGCAGAGGTGGAGAGAGGAGGAGAGAGCAGTGCAGAGGGGGAGAGAGCAGTGCAGAGTGGGAGAGAGGAGGAGAGAGCAGTGCAGAGGGGCTGAGAGGAAGAGAAAGCAGTGCAGAGGGGGAGAGAGGAGGAGAGAGCAGTGCAGAGGGGGAGAGAGGAGTAGAGAGCAGTGCAGAGGGGGAGAGAGGAGGAGAGAGCAGTGCAGAGGGGTAGAGAGGAGGAGAGAGCAGTGCAGAGCGGGAGATTGGAGGAGAGAGCTGTGCAGGGAGGGTGAGAGGAGGAGAGAGCAGTGCAGAGGAGGAGAGAGGAGGAGAGAGCAGTGCAGAGTTGGAGAGAGGAGGAGAGAGCAGTGCAGAGGGGGAGAGAGGAGGAGAGAGCAGTGCAGAGGGGGGAGAGGAGGAGAGAGCGGTCAGAGGGGGAGAGAGGAGGAGAGAGCAGTTCAGAGGGGGAGAGAGGAGGATAGAGCAGTGCAGAGGGGGAGAGAGGTGAAGAGAGCAGTGCAGAGGGGGAGAGAGGAGGAGAGAGCAGTGATGAGGGGGAGAAAGGAGAAGAGAGCAGTGCAGAGGGGGAGAGAGGAGGAGAGAGCAGTGCAGAGGGGGAGAGAGGAGGAGAGAGCAGTGCAGAGGGGGGAGAGGAGGAGAGAGCGGTCAGAGGGGGAGAGAGGAGGAGAGAGCAGTTCAGAGGGGGAGAGAGGAGGATAGAGCAGTGCAGAGGGGGAGAGAGGAGGAGAGAGCAGTGCAGAGGGGGAGAGAGGAGGAGAGAGCAGTGATGAGGGGGAGAAAAGAGAAGAGAGCAGTGCAGAGGGGGAGAGAGGAGGAGAGAGCAGTGCAGAGGGGGAGAGAGGAGGAAATAGCAGTGCAGAGGGGGAGAGAGGAGAAGAGAGCAGTGCAGAGGGGGAGAGAGGAGGAGAGAGCAGTGATGAGGGGGAGAAAGAAGAAGAGAGCAGTGCAGGGAGAGAGAGAGGAGGAGAGAGCAAAGCAGAGGGGGAAAGTGGAGGAGAGAGCAGTGCAGAGGGGGAGAAAGAAGAAGAGAGCAGTTCAGAGACGTAGAGAGGAGGAGAGAGCAGTGCAGAGGGGGAGAGAGGAGGAGAGAGCAGTGCAGAGGGGGAGAGAGGAGGAGAGAGCAGTGCAAGGGGAGAGAGAGGAGGAGAGAGCAGTGCAAAAAGGGAGAGAGGAGGAGAGAGCAGTGCAGAGGGGGAGATAGGAGGATAGATTAGTGCAGAGGGGGAGAGAGGAGGAGAGAGCAGTGCAGAGGAGGAGAGAGGAGGAGAGAGCAGTGCAGAGGGGGAGAAAGGAGGAGAGAACAGTGCAGAGGGGGAGAGAGGAGGAGAGAGCAGTGCAGGGAGGGAGAGAGGAGGAGAGAGCAGTGCAGAGGAGGAGAGAGGAGGAGATAGCAGTGCAGAGGGGGAGAGAGGAGGAGAGAGCGGTGCAGAGGGGTAGAGAGCAGGAGAGAGCAGTGCAGAGGGGGAGATTGGAGGAGAGAGCAGTGCAGGGAGGGAGAGAGGAGGAGAGAGCAGTGCAGAGGAGGAGAGAGGAGGAGAGAGCAGTGCAGAGTGGGAGAGAGGAGGAGAGAGCAGTGCAGAGGGGGAGAGAGAAGGAGAGAGTAGTGCAGAGGGGGAGGAGAGAGCAGTGCAGAGGGGGAGAGAGGAGGAGAGAGCAGTGAAGAGGGGGAGAGAGGAGGAGAGAGCGGTCAGAGGGGGAGAGAGGAGGAGAGAACAGTGCAGAGGGGGAGAGAGGAGATGAGAGCAGTGCAGAGGGGGAGAGAGGAGAAGAGAGCAGTGCAGAGGGGGAGAGAGGAGGAGAGAGCAGTGATGAGGGGGAGAAAGGAGAAGAGAGCAGTGCAGAGGGGGAGAGAGGAGGAGAGAGCAGTGCAGAGGGGGAGAGAGGAGGAGAGAGCAGTGCAGAGGGGGAGAGAGGAGAAGAGAGCAGTGCAGAGGGGGAAAGGGGAGGAGAGAGCAGTGATGAGGGGGAGAAAGGAGAAGAGAGCAGTGCAGTGAGGGAGAGAGGAGGAGAGAGCAAAGCAGAGTGGGAGAGTGGAGGAGAGAGCAGTGCAGAGCGGGAGAAAGAAGAAGAGAGCAGTACAGAGACGTAGAAAGGAGGGGAGAGCAGTGCAGAGGAGGAGAGAGGAGGAGAGAGCAGTGCAGAGGGGGAGAGAGGAGGAGAGAGCAGTGCAAGGGGAGAGAGGAGAAGAGAGCAGTGCAGAGGGGGAGAGAGGAGGAGAGAGCAGTGATGAGGGGGAGAAAGGAGAAGAGAGCAGTGCAGAGGGGGAGAGAGGAGGAGAGAGCAGTGCAGAGGGGGAGAGAGGAGGAGAGAGCAGTGCAGAGGGGGAGAGAGGAGAAGAGAGCAGTGCAGAGGGGGAAAGGGGAGGAGAGAGCAGTGATGAGGGGGAGAAAGGAGAAGAGAGCAGTGCAGTGAGGGAGAGAGGAGGAGAGAGCAAAGCAGAGTGGGAGAGTGGAGGAGAGAGCAGTGCAGAGGGGGAGAAAGAAGAAGAGAGCAGTACAGAGACGTAGAGAGGAGGGGAGAGCAGTGCAGAGGAGGAGAGAGGAGGAGAGAGCAGTGCAGAGGGGGAGAGAGGAGGAGAGAGCAGTGCAAGGGGAGAGAGAGGAGAGAGCAGTGCAGAAGGGGAGAGAGGAGGAGAGAGCAGTGAAGAGGGGGATATAGGAGGAGAGATTAGTGCAGAGGGGGAGAGAGGAGGAGAGAGCAGTGCAGAGGAGAAGAGAGGAGGAGAGAGCAGTGCAGAGGGGGAGAAAGGAGGAGAGAACAGTGCAGAGGGGGAGAGAGGAGGAGAGAGCAGTGCAGGGAGGGAGAGAGGATGAGAGAGCAGTGCAGAAGAGGAGAGAGGAGGAGAGAGCAGTGCAGAGGGGAGAGAGGAGGAGAGAGCAGTGCAGAGGGGGAGAGAGGAGGAGAGAGCAGTGCAGAGGGAGAGATAGGAGGAGAGAGCAGTGCAGAGGGGGAGAGAGGAGGAGAGAGCAGTGTAGAGGAGTAGAGAGGAGGAGAGAGCAGTGCAGAGGGGGAGAGAGGAGGAAAGAGCAGTGCAGAGGGGGAGAGAGGAGGAGAGAGCAGTGCAGAGGGGGAGAGAGGAGGAGAGAGCAGTCAGAGGGGGAGAGAGGAGGAGAGAGCAGTGCAGAGGGGGAGAGAGGAGGAGAGAGCAGTGCAGAGGGGGAGAGAGGAGAAGAGAACAGTGCAGAGGGGCAGAGAGGAGGAGAGAGCAGTGCAGAGGGGGAGAGAGGAGGAGAGAGCAGTGCAGAGGGGGGAGAGAGGAGAAGAGAGCAGTGCAGATGGGGAGAGAGGAGGAGAGAGCAGTGCAGAAGGGGAGAGAGGAGGAGAGAGCAGTGAAGAGGGGAGAGAGAGGAGAGAGCAGTGCAGAGGGGTAGAGAGGAGGAGAGAGCATTGCAGAGGGGGAGAGAGGAGGAGAGAGCAGTGCAGAGGGGGAGAAAGGAGAAGAGAGCAGTTCAGGGAGTGAGAGAGGAGGAGAGAGCAGTGCAGAGGGGGAGAGAGGAGGAGAGAGCAGTGCAGAGGGGAAGAGAGAAGTGCAGAGGAGGAGAGAGGAGGAGAGAGCAGTGCAGAGGGGGAGAGAGCAGTGCAGAGGGGGAGAGAGGAGGAGAGAGCAGTGAAGAGGGGAGAGAGAGGAGAGAACAGTGCAGAGGGGTAGAGAGGAGGAGAGAGCAAAGCAGAGGGGGAGAGAGGAGGAGAGAGCAGTGAAGAGGAGAGAGAGAGGAGGAAAGAGCAAAGCAGAGGGGGAGAGAGGAGGAGAGAGCAGTGCAAAGGGGTAGAGAGGAGGAGAGAGCAGTGAAGAGGGGAGAGAGAGGAGGAAAGAGCAGTGCAGAGGGGTAGAGAGGAGCAGAGAGCAAAGCAGAGGGGGAGAGAGGAGGAGAGAGCAGTGAAGAGGAGAGAGAGAGGAGGAAAGAGCAGTGCAGAGGGGGAGAGAGGAGGAGAGAGCAGTGCAGAGGGGGAGAAAGGAGAAGAGAGAAGTTCAGGGAGTGAGAGAGGAGGAGAGAGCAGTGCAGAGGGGGAGAGAGGAGGAGAGAGCAGTGCAGAGGGGGAGAGAGGAGGAGGGAGCAGTGCAGAGGGGGAGAGGGGAGGAGAAAGCAGTGCAGAGAGGGAGAGAGGAGGAGAGAGCAGCGAAGAGGAGAGAGAGAGGAGGAGAGAGCAGTGCAGAGGGGGAGAGAGGAGGAGAGAGCAGTGCAGAGGGGGAGAGAGGAGGAGAGAGCAGTGCAGAGGAGGAGAGAGGAGGAGAGAGCAGTGCAGAGGAAGAGAGAGGAGGAGAGAGCAGTGCAGAGGAGGAGAGAGGAGGAGAGAGCAGTGCAGAGGGGGAGAGAGGAGGAGGGAGCAGTGCAGAGGGGGAGAGGGGAGGAGAGAGCAGTGCAGAGAGGGAGAGAGGAGGAGAGAGCAGCGAAGAGGAGAGAGAGAGGAGGAGAGAGTAGTGCAGAGGGGGAGAGAGAAGAAGAGAGCAGTGCAGAGGGGGAAAGAGAAGAAGAGAGCAGTGCAGAGGGGGAGAGAGGAGGAGAGAGCATTTCAGAGGGGGAGATAGGCGGAGAGAGCAGTGCAGAGGAGGAGAGAGGAGGAGAGAGCAGTGCAGAGGGGGAGAGAGGAGGGGAGAGCAGTGCAGAGGGGGAGAGAGGAGGAGAGAGCAGTGCAGAGGGGGAGAGAGGAGTAGAGAGCAGTGCAGAAGAGGAGAGAGGAGGAGAGAGCAGTGCAGAGGGGGAGAGAGGAGGAGAGAGCAGTGCAGAAGGGGAGAGAGGAGGAGAGAGCAGTGCAGAGGGGGAGAAAGGAGAAGAGAGCAGTGCAGGGAGGGAGAGAGGAGGAGAGAGCAGTACAGAGGGGAGAGAGAGGAGGAGAGAGCAGTGCAGAGGGGGAGAGTGGAGGAGAGAGCAGTGCAGAGGGGAGAGAGAGGAGGAGAGAGCAGTGCATAGGGGGAGAGAGGAGGAGAGAGCAGTGCAGAGGGGGAGAGAGGAGGAGAGAGCAGTGCAGAGAGGGAGAAAGGAGGAGAGAGCAGTGCAGAGGAGGAGAGAGGAGGAGAGAGCAGTGCAGAGGGGGAGAGAGGAGGAGAGAGCTGTGCAGAGGGGGAGAGAAGAGGAGAGAGCAGTGCAGAGTGGGAGAGAGGAGGAGAGAGCAGTGCACAGGAGGAGAGAGGAAGAGAGAGCAGTGCAGAGGGGGAGAGAGGAGGAGAGAGCAGTGCAGAGGGAGAGAGAGGAGGAGAGAGCAGTGCAGAGGAGGAGAGAGGAGGAGAGAGCAGTGCAGAGTGGGAGAGAGGAGGAGAAAGCAGTGCAGAGGGGGAGAGAGGAGGAGAGAGCAGTGCAGAGTCTACTGGCCAGGGACTAACAGAGATGTCATTCAGCATTTTGACTCCTGTGATTCCTGCCAGCGGTAAGGACAAAAGAGGAATCGCATGAGGGTCTATATGCAACCGATATAGATATCCCATTCTACCAAGTGGATATTGACATTAGAGGTCCCCTAACTAGACGCCTATACCCAGCAAGATGGAGAAGAAGTATATCCTTACTGTGGTAGACTACACGACACGCCCCCTAACTAGAATTACCACTACTACTGTAGCCAAAGCCTTGATGGTTATATTCTCCCAGGTAGGGTTCCCAACAAGATTCTGTTCAGTCAGTTTACCAATCAAGCACCTAAGATCCTCACCCTATCATCCACAAAGCAAGGGAATCTGCTAGCGCTTCAAAGGTACCTTGAAATGAATGCTCTGTGCTCTATATATTAATATATTTCCACCCTAATATTGGTCTGACACCAAGGAATGGCTCCTGTCTGATCTCCTGGCACCAAGAACCCAGGCCCTAACCTAATGAACTCTGAAAAGGCCGAACTATCTGTTTATTGGCACAATATACCCAAAATATTTTCTGTTCCGCCAGGGCTCACCACCAAAGCTTCCCAACGCATATTCATTAAAAATTAATATTTTCTAATGTCACATTTGTATCTCTGGCACTGTTTTAAAACTAATGTACTTCCATACTGTTAGATTGTTACTTAGTGCTTTACTCTCTGTTTACCTGCTGCTGCAGGTCTCAGAAAAGTGTTTTAAAAACATTTGCTGGTGCTCTTCTGTGCACATAAATATTTTTCAAAATGTTATGAGTTACGAGTCATACTTAATTTGCAAGTGCTCAGTAAAGTCTCAATTGAATAGTGACTTAGTGCAAAATTAAGAAACCACTCATAATACTATGATATCAACAAATCAATGGGAAGCACGCCGTGATATTGTGTGTTTGGCTTTGTTTCTTTTATTACGCGTAGCTCATTCACAATCATGAAAAATAGGGTAAAAAGAATAGAAAAGTAAAGTTATTGACCAATTTTTTGTGGTGTAAATATACAGATTAAGGAATTGAATAGGGCCCATAGTTTGTACTTATGTAGCCAATGCCATCCTTAACTCAAGAATGGATTACACTTTTAAATCTGACACCCATATAAAACTGGGTGCCCTGTATCATTCCTTATGCTCGTTTACTTTCAATGAATATGCAGTCAAGTCTCAGTCGAGAAGACGATTCAAACAACCTTAATGCAATAGATTCAAGAAAATTTAATATCATATTGAGATAAATAAAATAATGAAGTGGAATATAAAGTAATGATTTTCCTTGTCTATTATTCCCTCCAATTACACGTGGTTGCACTCAATGCTCTCACAATGTTTGGAGGTCATCCAGGGTTCCAAATAGTGTTCCTGACATAAAAGGGAGAATAATTTTATTTTTCAGCCATATATTAGCTTGTTTTTAGCCATATTCAGCCATATATTAGCTTATAGGAAATTATTTCCCGGGGAATTGCGTGCATTGTTTTCAGTCTAACAGCAGCTGATCTAAATAATCTGAGCATGAGCAGGTCACAAAGAGAAATTAATATAATGGGGGCATAAAGTGAAACTAGAAACTTTGAATAAAAGAGGGAAGTGGACAGAGAGCAAGACAGGAAAGATGTAGTAATGTATACTGAAAAAAGTTTATGGGACTCCCAGAAGCAATTACTTTATCTATTAGAGTAATGTAGCTTGTATAAAGCTTCTTCTTTTCTTCTGTTTCAGGGAGGCCAATGCACCGTGTTGTCCTTCAAGGATGTGCCAATGACGCTGGGTGCAAAAGTAGGAAGCACTCGGCTAACACTTTAACTGTTAAAATTATAAATAAATGTTACCAAATCTATTTTTGATGTTGCATGTTCCTTTCTTCACTAGGCCAGTGTTTGCAAATTTCTACATTTTGCTAATTTTATGATCGAAAAGCAGAACGTATTATATATTAGTGAGAAAGTTCATGTAAGCAGATCATATGACTTTGCCCTTAATCTTGCCAAACAGTGCTACTTTCTCATGAGTAATATCTATCACTAATTTAACCTCCAATCCAAAACATTTGTTTGCCACATTCAATACTCTTATCTGCCCTCCACAAACCTCCTGCCCCTTACTGTCTCACAGCCAAAGACTTTGCTAGCCACTTTAATTATAAAAGATAAAATATCCATAACAAACTTTTTTCTCAGTGTGACCCTAACTCACTCTCCTCTCAACAAATCAACAACACCCAGCCTTTACCATTACCAATTCCCTTATCCATAATGGATGCCTTTGATGCTGTAATTGAGGATGAAATCTCTAGTCTTTTATCAACCTCTCATATTACAACTTGTCCAAATGATCTTATTCCATCACAGCTGATCCCTCCTTTGTCTACCACACTTATCCCAGCTTTCACATATCTTTTCAACCTTTCCCTAAACACTGGCAAGTTTCAATCACCTTCAAAACATGCCATAAGTACAGCAATTCTTAAGAAATCCTCATCTTATCCAGCTTCTCCATCTAATTACTGCACTATCGCTCTACTTCCACTGATTTCTAAACTGCATGAATGTATCATCTACAATCGCCTCTCCCAATTTATTTCCTTCAACTCACTCCTTTAGTCCTTCCAACCTGGCTTCAGGAACCAACACTCCACAGAGACAGCTCTCACTAAACCGCAAAGTCAAAACCGTTTACCGCAAAGTCAAATGATCACTTCTCTATTCTCATTCTCCTGGATCTTCCCACTTCCTTTGAAACAGTTGACACAGACACACCATCTTCTTATCCAAATTCTCTACTCTCTTGACATCCGTGACACTGCTCTCTCTTGGTTTACATCATATCGAGAAAATGAAACATATAGGGCCTCATTAAATTATCCCTCGTAGTTCTCTCGGCCCTCGCAAAAGGCAGTTTTTTTTGCTGAGTCATCTCGCAGCCTGCTTTGCGAGATGATTCTGAAAAATGGCAGAGAATAGGCTCCGAGAGAGCTACGGAGTCACACGCAGCCTTAAATCTATGAGTTGAATCTCGCACCTCGGAAGAATCCCTACGGGCACAAAAAGTGCCAGCAAGGGATCCTAAAGCCTCTACGTGCTGCCTCGGAGCAGCCCGAGACAGCCGTGCGAGGCTCCCCCCTGCTCCCTTTACACATCCCCATGCTGCAGGGGACCCCTGCAGCCCCACCATATTAACCCCTTGCAGCGGGGCTCCCCGATCAGCATAGATCAGGGCCCCGCTGCATTTAAAAATTTTAAATTCTCCTTAAAGGGCCCTGGGCACACTATTAACAATCCCGGCCGCGGCACCTAAAATTTACCCCCCTCTATGCTGGGGGTACCCATCAGGACCCCTGAAGTGTCCCCACATTAACCCCTTGATCGGCACCGATCTTGACCCCGCTGCATTTAAATTTTTAAATTTCCCGCCTTGCGGGTCCTTAAATAACCGTAAAGTTCCTGAAAGGAATCGCACTATAAAAGATTAAACCCAGGCAACTAAAATTAACCCCATAACTAATGGGCTTCAATACAGACCCCCATAAGCACTTATTAAGCCTGTCACTCATGGGGGTCAATACAGACCCCCATAAGCCAATAAGTCCCAAAACATAAAAAAATCTACAATACAGAAAATAAAAAAACTAAGCCACAAAAATAAAAAGATATACATTACAGAAAATAAAAAAGTACATTTAAGTAGAAGCCTCTTATCTACGAGGCTGGAATTTAATAAGGCTGTTAGTGTCTCCTTCTCTGGCTCCTCTGGTTCGCATTACATTCTGACTGTTGGAGTACCTCCAAGGTCCCCTTGTTTTTTTCCATGTATATTTCCTCGCTTGGTACCCTAATAAATTATTTTGAATTCTAATACCATCTACTGTATATGCAGATGATACCCAAATCTACCTCTCTGCACCAGAACTATCCTCCTCTCTTCTAGCTTATGTTGCCAACTGCCTCTATAGCATTTCCTCCTGTATATCTGCCCATCAACTCAAACGCAATATGTCAAAGACGGAACTTCTAATCACACCATCTTCCACAGCTTCCATTCCTTACATATTATTATTATTATTATAGTACATTTATAACACGACGACATATTCTGTAGCGCTGTACATAAATTAAGCTCAGACAAAGATAAATACAAATTAACGTATAGCAAAGCAAGGAGGGCCCTGTCTTTGAGCTAGGAATCCAATGTCCATGGTGAATTACCAAGGTACTTAGGCTCTCATTCAATTGCGATTTGGCCAATTGAATAGTGCTCTAAATAAGCACATAACATATTTTTTTAAATAAGTTTTTAGTTAGTAAAAACATTGCTTTTGGATAGATGTTTACTAAGTAAAAACTTATTTAAAAAAATATGTTATGTGCTTCTTTAGACCCCTATTCAGTTGGCCAAATTGCATTTGAATGAGGGCTTTAGGATAGAAACTTGCAGACTTAGGGCCTCATTCTATTGCGATTTGGCCAATTAAATAGGGCTCTAAATAAGCACAGAGCATATTTTTTTTACAGAAGTTTTTAGTTAGTAAAGACCTTGGTTTTTGATAGAAGTTCACTAACTAAAAACTTCTTTAAAAAAAATATGCTATGTGCTTATTTAGAGCCCTATTCAATTGGCCATATCACAATTGAATGAGGCCCTTACAATCTAAGGTACAGTGAGTGGTAAATAAGGAAGAGAGAGGTGATAAGCGTGTTAGGGTGGAAGGTGATACGCTTCTTTAAAGAGATGCATTTTAAGTAAGGTTTTAAATGTTTTGAGGCACAAGGATAATCTGGTGGAGCGAGACAAGTTCCAGGGACTAGGGGCAGCACAAGAAAAGTCCTGGTGGCGGGAGTAAGAGGAGGTGACAAGAGTTGTAGAAAGAAGAAGGTCATTAGCAGAATGAAGAGGGCAGGTGGGAGAGTATTTGGAGATGAGAGCAGAGATGTAAAGGGGAGCATTATTGTTGAGGACTTTGTAGGTTAGGGTCATGATTTTAAATTGTATTCTTGAGTCTAAGGGAAGCCAGTGGAGTGATTGACAAAGAAGTGATGCCGACACTGAGCGTTGTGTACAGAAGATGATTCTAGCAGAGGCATTCAGAATGGATTGAAGTGGAGATAGTCGGGTGGTGGGTAGGACAACAAGAAGCGAGTTGCAATAGTCTAGTCAAGAGATGATGAGAGAGTGTATAAGGATTTTAGTTGTGTCTTGTGTTAAATAGTGACAAATTCTAGAGATGTTTTTTAGATGGAGAAGACAATATTAAGTTAGTGATTGTATGTGAGGGATTAAAGACAGAGCGGGGTCCAGTAGAACTTCAAGAGAACGGGCTTGGGAGGAGGGGGTGATGATGTCGTTGTTGACAGTGAGAGTGATGTGAGGAATTGACGCTGTGAGAGGGAGGGAAGATTAGGAGTTCAGTTTTAGACATGTTGAGTTTGAGATGGTGGGTGGACATCCAAGAGGATATACTAGAGAGGCAGTTGGAGATGTGTGTTAGAAGAGAGGGGGATAGATCTACATATCTCTCACTGTTGATAATGTTATCACCCCCACCTCTCAAACACATTGTCTTGGGGTTCTACGGGACCCTGGCTTCTCTTTCTTTCCTCACATGCTATCAATCACTAAATCTTGTCATTTACACCTAAAACATCTACAAAATACATCACTTTCTCTCATAAGCCACAACTAATATTAATATTCTAATATCTTCTCTTATCATATCATGCCTCGACTATTCCAACTCTCTCCTTGCTGGATTCGCCATCACCCATCTCTCTCTACTTCAGTCCATAATGAATGCCTCCTCTAGACTAATCTACCATACTCAACACTCAGTGTCTGTAGAACCTCTTTGTCAGTCACTCCAGAATAACATTTAAACTATTGGCCCTAACATAAAGCCCCCAACAATAATACACCCTCTTATCTCTGCTCTTATCCCTAAATACTCTCCCAACCCTCCTCTTTGCTCTGCTAATGATCTTCTTCCCTTCTCCTCTCTTGTCACCTTCTCTCATTCCTGCATTCAGGACTTTTCTCGTGCTGCCCCTATTCTGTAGAACTCCTTGCCTCGCTCTACCAGACTATCTTCCTTCCTCAAATCCTTCAAAACTTTACTAAAATCGCATATGTTTAAGGAAGAGTATCACCTTAAGCCTTAATATTTGCAATATATTGTACCTCAACTTTATATACCTCAACCATACCCTATAGACTGTATGTTTGTGAATTTACAATCTTATTGAGTGCTTTAGAGAAAGCACTTTGTATGCTTGATTTTAAATTTAATAACACAACCTTTCATTCTTTTGTAATTTGTTAAAATTGTTTTTGACTTGTATCTGTGCTGTGGAACTCTGCAGCTCCTCCAGGGTTACCTTAGTTCTCTGTGCTGCCTCTCTGATTAATGCCCTCCTTGCCCGGTCTGTGAGTTTTGGAATATTTTTTTATAACCTTACCCTGACTTGTACTTCTCAACAACCCTTACTTGTTTGGAGAGTTCCTTGGTCTTCATGGCAGTGTTTGGTTAGTGGTGCCTCTTGGTTAGGTGTTACAGCCTCGGGCGCCTTTCAAAAAAGGTGTGTATATGTAATGACAGATCATGTGACATTTAGATTGCCTACAGGTGGACATCATTTCACTAATTATGTGACTTCTAAAGGGTTGCACCAGAGCTTTTTATGGGCTTCATAACAAAGTGGGTGAATACATATGCACATACCAATTTTCTGTTTTCTATTTCTAAAAAATTGTTTTATGTATATATTTTTCTCATTTCACTTAACCAACTTAGACTATTGTGTTCTGACCCATTACATAAAATTCAGATTAAGAAAACATTGAACTTAAGGCTGTAATGTAACAAAATAGGTATAAAGTCAATGGAGGTGAATACTTTTGCAAGGCACTATTTATTCTTCAGCCTTGATCTCTCCTCTTTGTTTTGCCCAGTATTAGCCTGTTTTGAACCCTATTGTCCACTATCTCTTTTTTCCTAAAAATTGTTCAATAGTCACTATTTTTTCTTTCTTGTCCATTGTTCTCATTTGCTTTCGCTTTGCCCATGCCTGTTCTTTTTCTATCATCCATTCTCCGTCTATCTCTGTCTCATAATCTCCACATGAGCACACACATATCTGTACGTAGATTAGACAAACAAGACATAGACAATTAGCACAATATGTACATCTTTACATCTAACTACAATCTGCCAATGCTTTATTCTACTAACACATTGTTCTCATTTCCCCATGCAAAATTGGATGCCACCAATTATTACTAGGAAGTGATGCAGAACCCAACAATGTTGTTTTTTAATCATTCAGTCTTGTACAACTCTCCTTGATCCTATGGACTGCAGTACACCAGACACACTGTCAGATGCTTTTGTGATCCCCTGGACCCATCTTTTGTTGCAAACAACTGGCTATGGAAGGGCACTAGCCCTTGTGGCCATCAAACACAATATCTCTCACAATGGCCATGAGAGTTGTCCCGGACTCAGGGTTGTGTTTATAACTTTTGAGCATGTATTTTGTATTCAGCATGTGCTTATGTGTAACAGTTACATTGGGCCAAATACATATTTTGGGGTTTGTACCACTTTAAGGGTGACTAATAAGCACTTCCAGTAGCCAACACACTGAGTCCCAGGACAGGGCCATGGTCACGACCAGGCTTGAACTCATGTTAAGAGTGGATTAGGCTCCATAGACATCTATGGCAGATTCAAGAACATGATTAAGCCATCAAGTATAATTAAAAAAGTTGTCAAAACAGCAATTGAAACACTTGCTTCAATAGACAAAGGTTAAGAGGTGTTAAGTGCTTTGCAAGTGATACCCTGTACCTTTGATGCTTTGTCGTGGTTAACCACAAATTAAAATATACATGACCCATTGCTTGTGACCCCCATTCATTCTAATAGGAGCCAGACTGTCTAGAATTTTTTTGGAAGTCCTGGTCAGTCCTGAAAAGGGAGTACAACAGGGTCCCCAGGCAAATCTTTTAGTCGACTCCTCTTCTACTTTTAAAGACATTTCATCTGAGGGGAGGTCAGCTAGGGTGCGGGTAAACTCAACCACAATCCCTTTAATACAATGGGAGACAATCCAATCTTGCATGGCAGTTTATTAAGTGACAATCTATCTATATAATCAACTTGAAATTTTAGCTGTCAGCACTGTGAAATAAAACAATTTTCTGTATATCAAATTGGCACCATTTTCTTTATATGAAATTGGTATTGTCAGTAAAATATGGGATATTAAATTATCCTGAGAGTGGTAGAATTGTTTTTATTCCCGCACCCACCGGTGTTGTAGTATATTTTGTATAGTTCTTCTCTTTTTCTTGTTAGAAACATTTCAGTACAGCCATTTACTAATATAAGCAAATAGTCATATGGAAATATATTTTATTCACTTTTATTTACTTAGGGCCTCATTCTATTATCGGCTGTAAACCGGCCGTAAGGCTGCGATTCCTTGCGGGGGTCCCGTTACCTCGCAATTCAATTAAACGGCCCCGCAAGGATCTCCTCTTACGGCCGGCCGTAAATCTTGCTACCGGCCGTAAGCTCTGAAAACTTAAAACTCAAAAATAAATTCAAGCCTGCACTGTACAGCTCTGTAAATGCTAGGGATCATATTGGGGGACATGAGGATTAAAAGTAACCCACTCTCAAGCTTGCACATCAGCCCAAACCCGAGTTTAAATTAACTGTTTATTTTCCGGCTGCGGCGTGGGCGGGTCTGAGGTGCTCCAAGCCCTATGGACTTTTTACATGGATATTTGACGTATATTAAAAAATATATATTTTACGGATTTAAGTATAGGGGAATTTTGTGCTATTTTTGCTAACACCGAAAATCACTTTATAGTCTTCTCAAAGTGCAGGATGGCTTTATTTGGGCTATATTTCGTGCTTAATTGGTGCTAGCGGGACCTCTTTCCTGCAAGTAAGCTGCGGCTCGCTTTTAGCCTTGCAGAGAGGGTTCCCGGAGCAATTGAATTGCAAATAGGATTTTCTTACGGCCGATTTCCTTGCGGCCGTTTTAGATCAAAGGATTTCCTCCGGTGCGAGCGGCCGCAAGAGATAGCAAGGCACCGGCCGCAAGCCTGCCGGAATCCCCGGCCGTAAGGGAATAGAATAGCAGAATAGCTTGCGGCCGGTCCTTGCGGCCCCGCAACGGCTGCGGCTGATAATAGAATGAGGCCCTTAGTATTTATTTGTATTTCATGTGGTAGTGCCTTAAAGATATATGGGAGTTTGCTAATTTGTAACTTTTTCTAATCTAAAACATACTGATTATATCAGAAGAATGCATTACATGAATGAATTGTAAAAACATTGTTTTTTTATTTTTTAAGAAATTGGTTTCCACAACCCAACAGGTACCTCGTACTAACTAATAGAAAAGCTGCATTCAAGTATGTTTTTTAACCCTATAATAACCATCCAGTAAATAAAGCACAATACAGAGATTAAACAAAATACTGCACATCCCATGATGATTTGCTATAACCACTGAATCACCAGATATTGCAACAATTTTGTAGCTACCTCTGATTGGTCACCACAAATTATGAATTTTGTGCTTCAAACAAGCTTTTATCAGCGAGATCTGTTTAATCAGCTCATTTGAAGGGTGTTCAAACAGCCTATACAATGGACTGTGTTCACTAAGGTAATACTTAGCCAATTCATATTGTATTCTGTGGATTCTATGTTTAAATGAAAGATCTTTCACACTTTTTACACTTAGTCAATATGTTCCACAGAATAATAAAGGAATTGTCATTACCTCCCTCCAATGATCACCTCCCTCCAATTATCACAAGCCTCCAATGATCACCTCCCTCCAATGATAACCAACCTCAAATGATGACTTCTCACCAATGTTCACCTCCCTACAATGACCACCTCCCTCCAATGTTCATCTCTTTTCAATGATCACCATCCTCCAACGATCGCCTTGCTCCAGTGATCACCAGCCTCCAATGATCACAAGACTCTAATGATCACCTGCCTCCAAAGATCACCTGCTTTCAATGATCACCTGGCCACTGCCAGCTCAGTGTATATAAACTCTACTCTAGGACTCAGGGTATTGAGTGCATTATTTCCTATGGTAAGTTTTTAATTTGTCTATGTTATTATTGTGTTTTTTCCAGCCAAGCTGTAAAGTAGTAATAACAGACTTTCCACCAGGTATCTTATTCAACTGCTGTAACAGACTCAACAAGTTCTCTCTCAATTCATTTTTTTTTTTATTACAAAGAATATTTCTCATTCAATATCAAAAATAAATTAATTTCTTTTACAGAAATTAGTAGTGTAGTGTACATTCAGTAGTGTTACTGAATATAATATTTAATAAAACTCTCTAAACAATCGGAGTGGAGTTAGCAGTTTTTATTGTATTTACTCATATATTTAACCCATGCATTCCATCTATCAGAATTATTTTGCTCCTATTGTTCTTAGATATTTTAAAAAAAAAATCCAATTGTCTATTTCTATCCACCACCATTACAATCTCATTCTCATTTTACAGTTTATCACAATCAGCCATTTAATCGCTGATAGAATTTGGATTATTAAACATTTTACAGAGCATTTAATTTCTTTCGGGAATATATGGAATAATATTAATTGAGGAGACATATGTATTTGAAAACGAAACATGATTCAAATTTGTCTCATACATAACGACCAAAATGTTTGTATTTTTGGGCATTTCCACCATATGTGAGAATGAGTCCCTTCCTCTCCACAATCTCTCCAACATCTGTCTGATTGATTTCCATGATTTTTTTTAGCTAATATAGATGGAACTCAGTACCACCTTTGGGTTAATTTAAATTGTATCTCTGCATATGTTGAACATTTTATAGATTTGTGGGTGAATTCACATGCGTGAAACCAATCAGATCTCTCACAGTTTTCTTCTAATTCATCTTCCCAATCTTTAATTCTAGAGTTTTTTTCAGTCTGAAATGTATCTCTTATTAGTTTATAATTTTGAGAGATATAATTTTTTGTATCCTCTTGAGTACACAATATTTAAAATTTGGACAGTTCTCTATCTTCCTCGATAATATATTCAGATTGATTTGTTTTACTATATTCAATTTATATCCAAAGAGTTATATTATTCTAGAAATCTAGAATTTTTCAATCTTCCTGTGTCAAATAGATCTTTCAAATATTTAACTATTTTAGTTCCAGGTTTCCTGTATTTTTTCATTATGATTTTATGGTATATAAAACCATCAGGAGTTACTGGTGATGGGGATTTCAATAGGTTACTTTTTTTTGTTTAATTAATGCCAATTGTTATTTCCTGCTTTTATCACTTTGATAGGATTTAGAATTTTAGTTTCATTCTTAATACACCATATTTATTTAGGCCCTCATTCAATTGCAATTTTGCCAATTGAATAGGGCTCTAAATCAGCACATAACATATTTTTTGACAGAAGTTTTTAGTTAGTGAAGACCTTGCTTTTGGATAGAAGTTCATTAACTAAAACGTTCTTTAAAAAAATATTCTATGTGCTTATATAGAGTCCTATTCAATTGTGCAACTCGCAATTGAATGAGGCTCTTAGGGCCTCATTCAATTGCAATTTGGCCAATTGAATAGGGGTCTAAATAGGCACATAACATATTTATTTTAAATACGTTTTTAGTTAGTAAACATCTATCCAAAAGTAAGGTTTTCACTAACTAAAAACTTCTTTAAAAAAATATGCTATGTGCTTATTTAGAGCCCTATTCAATTGGCCAAATCACAATTGAATGAGGGCCTTAGGGCCTCATTCTATTATTGGCCGTAAATCGGCCGTAAGGCTGCGATTCCTTGCGGGGGTTCAGTTAACTCGCGATTCTATTATACGGCCCCGCAAGGATCTCCTTTTACGGCCGGCCGCATATCTTTGAACCGGCCGTAAGCTGTGAAATATAAAAACTGAAAAATAAATTCAAGCCTGCACTGTACAGCTCTGTAAATGCTAGGGATCATATTGGGGGACATGAGGATTAAAAGGAACCCACTCTCAAGCTTGCACATCTGCCCAAACCCGAGTTCAAATTAACTGTTTATTTTCCGGCTGCGGCGTGGGTGTGTCTGAGGTGCTCCAAGCACTCTGGACTTTTTACATGGATATTTTACGGATATTAAAAATAAAATATTTTACAGATTTGAGTACAGGATAATTATGTGCTATTTTTTCTAACACCTAAAATCCCTTTATAGTCTTCTCAAAGTGCAGGATGGCTTTATTTGAGCTATTTTATGTGCTTAATTGGTGCTAGCGAGACCTCTTTCCTGCAAGTAAGCTGCGGCTCGTTTTTAGCCTTGCAGAGAGGTTTCCCGGAGCAATTGAATTGCAAATCTCTTGCGGCCGTTTTAGATCAAAGGCTTTCCCCCGGCGCGAGCGGCCGCAAGAGATAGCAAGGCACCGGCCGCAAATCTTGCGGCCGGTCCTTGCGGCCCCGCAACGGCTGCGGCCGCTAATAGAATGAGGCCATTAGTATTTAGTATATTAGTCGCCATCGATTTTTCTATAAACCACCATTTGGCTCGGCAGGTCATAAATGGCCACTGTAGTATCTCTGAAAGTGTAATTGTGTCATAGCAATCTAATATGGATGTACTTTAAACATAAGTCCTTCTGTATCTCCTGAAGGATGGAGATGTGCAACTTGCAGGGAATGGGCAGAAAAACCTCCCTTCGAGATCCCATGTTTGTATGCCTTACATAGCATTAATGGGATTTCAAGGTATTTTGCCCTAAATCTGCAGCACTGTAGAGAGTTCTCCTCTAGAGAGTTCTCTTTTTGCTATGTTATATTTTATCCTTGGTTTATGATTTTTGTATATAAAATTATCCATAATGACCTGAAGTTTTTTCAGAAGATATCCAGTATTTTAAGAGGTACTGTATAGCCCTCAGTAAATAAGTGATTTAAGGGAGTATAACCATTTTTATTGTAGATATCCTCACAATCCAAGGGCCTCATTCTATTAGCGGCTGCAGCCGTTGCGGGGCCGCAAGGACCGGCCGCAAGCTATTCGGCTATTCTATTCCCTTACGGCCGGAGGCTCCGGCAGGCTTGAGGCCGGTGCCTTGCTATCTCTTGCGGCCGCTCGCGCCAGAGGAAAGCCTTTGATCTAAAACGGCCGCAAGAGTTTCAGCCGTAAGAAATTCCTATTTGCAATTCAATTGCTCCGGGAAACCTCTCTGCAAGGCTAAAAACGAGCCGCTGCTTACTTGCAGGAAAGAGGTCCCGCTAGCACCAATTAAGCACATAAAATAGCTCAAATAAAGCCATCCTGCACTTTGAGAAGACTATAAAGGGATTTTAGGTGTTAGAAAAAATAGCACATAATTATCCTATACTCAAATCCGTAAAATATTTTATTTTTAATATCCGTAAAATATCCATGTAAAAAGTCCAGAGTGCTTGGAGCACCTCAGACACACCCACGCCGCAGCCGGAAAATAAACAGTTAATTTGAACTCGGGTTTGGGCTGATGTGCAAGCTTGAGAGTGGGTTACTTTTAATCCACATGTCCCCCAATATGATCCCTAGCATTTACAGAGCTGTACAGTGCAGGCTTGAATTTATTTTTGCGTTTTTAGATTTCTGCGCTTACGGCCGGTTCCAAGATATGCGGCCGGCCGTAAGATGAGATGAGATGAGTTAACAGAACCCCCGCAAGGAATCGCAGCCTTACGGCCGATTTACGGCCGGTAATAGAATGAGGCCCCAAGACAATAATTAAACCTTCCACTGTAACAGTATTTTTTTAATATGGCAAGTTAATTGCTCTAAGTTATTCCATGTTAATATATTTTCTTGTTGAGAGAAAGTTACTCTCAGGTATGTAATCCTATTTTCCTGCCAATTATATTGAAATTGTTTATTTAAAACATCATCAAAATCCCATCAATCCCATCATTTCAGTTTTCTCTATATTGATTTTATATTGGGATATCTTACTAAAGAGTTCTATTTCTCTATGTAATACAGGCAATGACGAAATTGGATTAGTTACCGTAATCAATATGTCATCGGCAAATAACATTATTTTATTCATGTATTCTGATATGTTCAAACCTTTTATCTCCTTTATCTTCCTAATTCTTTCTGCAAATGGTTCTACTACTAATGCAAAGATCAAGGGAGAGAGGGGGGCAACCTTGTCTGGTCCTGTTTTTACTCTGAAACGTTTCTGTCTTAAATCCTAAACCTGTAACCTATGCATAGGGTTCACTATATCATGCACCTATCATGTGCGATCCAGATCTACCCAAACCAAATTTCTGGAGTACTGTCCATTAATTCCCAATTGACCCTGTCAAAGGCTTTTTCAGCATCTAATGACAGGGCCAATAATGGGATCTTCATGGACATAGCATATGATATTATATCTATAAATCTTCTGGTGTTATCTGCCGATTGTCTATTTCTAATAAAACCGGTTTGGTGAAAATTGATCAAATCCGGGAGAAATTGATTCAGTCTAGTAGCCAAGATTTTTGAGTAAAGCTAAGTGTCTGTATTCATTAATAATATTGGTCGATAATTCTTACATTCTAACTTATCTTTGTTCTCTTTAGGGATTGCACTAATTGCTGCCTCACGCATTTCAGAGGGAGCAAGTCCCTTTGACTTAATGACATTAAAAGTTGTCTTTAAATGATCTATAAGAATAGATGCAAACATTTTATAATAATGATTCGGGATCCCATCTGGGCTCAGGGGATTTATGGACTATGGGCCTCATTCTATTATCGGCCGTAAATCGGCCGTAAGGCTGCGATTCCTTGCGAGGGTTCAGTTAACTCGCGATTCTATTATACGGCCCCGCAAGGATCTCCTTTTACGGCCGGCCGCATATCTTGGAACCGGCCGTAATCTGTGAAATATAAAAACTGAAAAATAAATTCAAGCCTGCACTGTACAGCTCTGTAAATGCTAGGGATCATATTGGGGAACATGAGGATTAAAAGGAACCCACTCTCAAGCTTGCACATCTGCCCAAACCCGAGTTCAAATTAACTGTTTATTTGCCGGCTGCGGCGTGGGTGTGTCTGAAGTGCTCCAAGCACTCTGGACTTTTTACATGGATATTTTACGGATATTAAAAATTAAATATTTTACGGATTTGAGTACAGGATAATTATGTGCTATTTTTTCTAACACCTAAAATCCCTTTATAGTCTTCTCAGAGTGCAGGATGGCTTTATTTGAGCTATTTTATGTGCTTAATTGGTGCTAGCGAGACCTTTTTCCTGCAAGTAACTGCGGCTCGCTTTTAGCCTTGCAGAGAGGTTTCCCGGAGCAATTGAATTGCAAATCTCTTGCGGCCGTTTAAGATCAAAGGCTTTCCTCCGGCGCGAGCGGCCGCAAGAGATAGCAAGGCACCGGCCGCAAGCCTGCCGAAATCCCCGGCCGTAAGGGAATAGAATAGCCGAATAGCTTGCGGCCGGTCCTTGCGGCCCCGCAACGGCTGCGGACGATAATAGAATGAGGCCCTCTAAGATTAGCTAAAGCTATCTGGATCTCTTTAGACGTGATTTCTTTATCTCAAATTTCTAACTTATCTCAAATTACCCTAGGTAAATCTATTTGCTTTGGGAATTCATGTATTTCCTTTTTCAATGGTTTAATAAAATGACTCTCTTCTTCCAAACTATAGAGAGATTTATAATAATCAAAGAATATCTTAGCAATTTCATCAGGTTTTCTATGGAGTTTACACTCTTTAGATTTTAATTTCTCATTTATTTTCTGTGGTTCCCTTTTAATCATTTTTTTGCTAAGATTTTCCCAGGTTTATTTCCTAAAACATAATCTTTTTTCTGGGCAATCCGTAATAATGTATCAATCCTTGATTGATTGATTTTCCTCATTTGTAACTTTATTGAGGTTACTTCATTTAAGTTAGTCTGATTATTAAAATATTTATTATTTCTTTCAGCTATAGCTAATTTAATATTTAACTCTCTGATGGTATGATGTTTTTTTCCACTGCTTGTCCCATTTTATCATTAATCCTCTAACATATGCTTTATGAGCATTCCAAACAACAGAATCTGAATCAACCGATCTGTAATCTCTTTAGAAAAAAATCATTATTTCTTCGTTCATTGCTTCTCTTTTTTCTGGTAATTTTAACAATGACATATTTATTATCATGTTTCGTTTTTTATATCTCTTTTGCTGGTGGTCAATTTGCATGACTACCATTGTGTGATCAGTCCAATAATTTGGAATTATCTCAATCTTATTAACTACATCTATATTAAATCATCTACCAAAAAAGAATCTAGTTGGGAGTAAACTTTATGTCTGAATGAGTAATGTGTAAGGTCTCGCTGGTTATTATGCATTACTCTCCATGTATCAAACATATTATATATAACCAGGGTTTTAAATAAATAATTTCCCCTGCTTTTTGCCATCACGTCTGGGATAGGTTTAGTCAAAGATTGTCTATCTGAAATTGGATCTAAATACATATTTAGGTCACCACAGATAATTAATGAGCCAATTTTAATTTTATATATATATTTCATTACCTTATTCAAAAATATATTTTGTCTAGAATTTTGGGAGTAGATATTTAGAATAGTATATTTGTGACCATTTATGGTACCCCAAGCTATGTACCTAATCTTCAGCATCTATATCCCTATATTATTTAATTACATTTGTATTTATATTAAATAAGATTGCCACTCCTCTTGATTTTGTACTGTAACTTGCACTTATCACAAAAGAAAACATTCTAGAAAACAGCGTTGGTTATTTGTCTGCCTTCAAATGTGTTTCTTGAAGGCAGACTATATCTGGGTTTTCTTTTTTAAATGTTTCCAAAGCTATCTTCCTTTTATATGGTGTATTTAATTCTTGAACATTCTGGCTGATAATTTAAAGTCCCACTTATTTTATATTTTTTATTTCTCTCAGATATGTCTCCTAGATCCAATATTTGCAAACTCCACATCATTTCCAACCTTAAATATATTTGCAATATCCCCTTCATTTTGGTGTGAAACAACCTTAAATGAATAAAAACAAGACATGAAAAAATAAACAAAATATAACATACACAGTTGAGATATTTCATCTCTAAATTTCTCACGACAGAGAATTGGTCTAAAATGTCTGTCATTACAACTTTTGAAAAAGTTGAGAATATTTGTTCATAATTAATCCTGGTATAGTTGGGTAGCTATTTACCATTGCTCCTATAGCTTATATTCCTCCATTTCTTTCAATTCTCAATTTATGGGGTCTTAAAATTATTATGTGTTTGTGTATTTATTTATATAAATATAAATACCAAATTACAGAAAGAATGGGATAACCCTTATTATTAGCTTCCAACATTACCATGCTGGGAAAAACTCTAAAATAGCCTGAAAATCATTGTATAGAGGAACTCTCTACTGTAAATTATCCCCAATAAATGACACTCCAAACCAAAGTTAAATCAATGGCTGTGCAAAAAAGTTTTTGCTTAATAAAGCAAAGAATGTAGTGATCACAATAATATATACAAATGAGAAAATGAATAAATATGTGAATAAACAGTGTGCGTGTCCTAAAGGAAAAAAGAAAGAAATATTCCAAATGAACAAATGCATAGATAAAAAGAGTGCTAAGTGCGTCCTAATGACACTAAGTGCATCCCATATATGTAACGTGGAGGAAAAGTAAGTTATCCTCATATATGAAAAAAAAATGTAAATCATAGGATAACTATGAGAAGAAAGGCTAAAAAATGAATATAAAAACAAAACACAAAAGCATACCAAAAGTATAGTTGGGGCTAATATATAACAATATAAATAAAATGAGTATGTAGGGCACAAAGGTATCAGTTCCTGATAAACAATAGTGATATAATACAAGATAGTATGGCTCACACCACAGGACATAATACGCCCTTTGCTACTAAGCCCTCAGGCAAAGGTATAGCAAAAGGTTTACCCTATTAATGGAACCTTGCGGTGGGACAGGAGCCGATATCATATATTTCTTTTCTAATTTTGGCAGCTAATAATAAAGGTTATCCCGTTCTTTCTGTAATTTTGGTATTTATATTTACCTACCTTGTAGGTTTTAAGCACCAAGACTATTTATTTTTTAGTATGTATATATTTATATCCTAATATAGAATTTAAGTAATTTCTTATTACCTTTTACATTTATGTAGCACTTATTTTTAACTTTCATAGTTTACAGATCCTATAATGGTTACTCTCATTACTTCTGTGTTCAACGTTATATATCCTTTCTTGCACTTTTATTTCCAAAATAATTACCAACATCATAATGTTGGCCTAGTGTTTTAATCTTCTATGTGAATTATTACAGTCAATGGTAACTATACATTTTTTTATATACTACCAAAAGGTTTCCTTTATGTGGTTTCTATAAATATCCTCTAAACAAAAATTCTGTTTCTTAAGTGTTTTATTTCTTCAGTGACTCTTTTCCCCTTATTTATTATTTTTTCGATTCGCCTTATATAAAAAATCTACAGAAGTATCATCTCTAATTTTACGTGAATTAAAAGAGGTGTAGGAATTGACTATCTTATTAGCCCTCTAGTGAGCTTCTTATAATAAAGGAGCTTCAAATGGGATTTGCCATTCATATAAGTATTTTTCAGCTTCTTGTGGAGTATTGAATATCGAGCGTTGATTAATTCCTGTTAAACAGAATTTTCATTGGAAATCCCCATGTATGGTATTTTCATTTCCCTTAAGGCTTTTGTAATTTTCTGAAATTCTCTCCTATTATTCAAAGTGTTGCTAGATAGATCTGAGAATTTTTTTTTTTTTTTGTAAGGCATTTGAAGATCTTAAAATGGCTTATTTATAAGAAAAGAAGTGCAATTTTACTATTGTGTCTCTGGGGATATCTTTCTGAAAGCTCCCCGGTAGTGGGAGTCTATGTACTCTTTCAATCCTTTCATCTCCCTGAGTCTCTGGTTTTACTAGTGATGTAAAGAATGTTAATACATATTTACTCTGTTCACTGGTTTTTACACTTTCAGGTATGCCTCTTATTCCTAAGTTGTTACGTCTAGAGTAATCTTCATGTTAAGTTTGTTTCATTTTAAGGACTTTTAGTTCTTCCTCCATTATATGTGTTTGCAGAGAGAGATGTTCTTTTATTAACGAATCGTGTCTAATTTCTATTTCTTTTTGTTGCTTTTTTTGTTGTTAAGGATCTTTATGGGACTTGTATTATCAGTAGTCTCTTGTTCAAATTAATTTTTCAAGGATACTTGAAATTCTCTTAGTAGTTTTTTCAAGCTAGAAATAGTTAATATTTCATCCTCATCTTCTACTACTAATTTTCGAGTTTCAAGTATTTTCCTCTCTCTCTGAACAAACTCATCAAAGATGTATCTATTCGTACAGGTGTATTAGGTTGGGATATTGTTTTATTCTCTTTCTCCTTAGAGGAAAACAATTCTATTGGTGTTCTTGTATTTGTCTTTTTTTCCTTCCCTTTGTTCTTTTCTATATTTTGATCTTTATCTTTCATCTTAAATTTATCCTAATTTAATATTTATTGTATCCCTAAAGTTACTATACTTTATATTTTATATGTTAATTTCAGAGTAAAATTTCCTCACTTAACAATTATTATGCTTTGCAGTTCTAGCATACCATCAAGTTATATTGCATATACAGAAACATCTGGAAAAAAGGAAATAGTAGAAGCAACCACAGTCCAGACCAATATTCTGTAGATAAAGGATTTTCAAAAAGAAGAGGCCATTCAGTCCTTCCAAGCTAGTTCGGTGATCTTCCGAGGGCCAATACACACTGACTGATCTCACTTAAATCCAAACAGCCTGGATAAACCCACTGAATGTCCTATGTCCTAGACCCCTCCTCGTTCAGGATGCCACCCCTCCACTGTTCAGTTCAAAGGATGTTTCAGTCAACCTTCCTTCAGATACACTGTGTTCTTGGGTTTCCAATATATTGAAAGGCTTTCCTTATATTATCAATAATGGCCCAACATGAGTTTGGCTTCCATTGGTTTCTACTTCCAAACACAAACTGAATATTTCACTTTTCCATGCAATTATTCCTTCCTACGAAAATATATTTTCTCTACTGAACCTGCTTCTTGTAGCTGTCCCAAACTAATGAGCTTTCCATTACACCTAATGAAAGAAATGGCTTTTGTAGATGCCATGTTCCCATTATGTAGATACAAACGATAAATGCTTGTCCCACCTTAGGTAGTATGTTACTGGAAACTAAAATGGTACATTCCACTGCAGCATACTGCATATAAATGTTATAAATTAGTGGCTGTATTTTTTATATTCTAAAAACATGTTGTCTATTTTCAAGTGTAGTTCTTCAAAAGAGGCAATTTTAGAATTAAAAATTAACTTTTGGATTTTAAAAATATGCAGTAAAGGGGGGGGGCGTGTCCGACCGTCAGCAGAGATGGCCGCATGTTAGATCGGCTCCGGCAAAGCAGGCAATAAACTAGCAGGGACTCGAGCACAAACTAAGATGGGGAACCCCAGACGGACCCAGAGTGCCCACACAAGCAGCGGGAAGGTACCCGCCGAGAAACCGGGCTCGGTTTCTAAACTTTTTAAAGAGTACTCCGCCTGCACGACGGAACACAGTGAAGAAAATATGGCGCAGATGGCGGGAGAGCGCTTCTCTAACTCATCCAGCCCTGCAGCATCGGAGGCATCAGTAGCCTCAGCGGACCCAGAGTTAAAGGAACTGCTTAAGAACTTACCTTCTAAGGCAGATCTCACTACTATGCTGCAAAAATTAGAATCTTCATTCCAGCACAAGATGGAGGTACTGGGCGCAGACATCAGGCAGGTAGGCCTCCGGGTACAGGACCTAGAGGGAGATAGGGGATGTGTGCAGACCCAAATTACAGCCCTCTCAGATCGTTTAGATGCCCATGACGCCCAAATGTCACAGCTTCAGAGATCACTGGATGATATTGACAATAGGGGGCGCAGAAATAACCTAAGGATAAAGGGCCTACCCGAAACAGAGGCTGAAAAAATTCAAGCAGCCCTGCAAGAACTATTTAATTTAATTCTAGAGAAACCACCATCAGCACTGATCCAATTTGACAGAGCACACCGCTCACTTAGACCCAAGAGTAACAATGGTGATACCCCAAGGGATATCATATGTCGCTTACATTACTTCACAGATAAGGATCGTATACTAAAGATGCTGAGAAACACTGAGTCACCACTGCTGTTCCACGGGCACGAGATACAGATTTACCAAGACCTCTCATGGCTCACTCTTCAAGCACGGCGACACCTGAAGCCAATTACAGACCAACTGCGGGCCAGAAACATCAAATACAGATGGGGCTTCCCCTTGGCCCTTATCGTCACACTTAAAGGGACCAACCACATCATAGCAGAACACAGAGACGTGCCACCATTTATCAGGGCACTGAAACTCAAAGAGGTGCGCATTATGGACTGGTACGACACGGACACAGCGCAGACCCACTTGAGACTTCCAAGGGAACAAAGAAGACGCTCACCCCCTAAGAGGCAAAGAATGAACTCCACAGATGACCACAGAAGGGGTGACCACTCACCGGCTCTGGGAACATTAAGAAGCCATCACAATGGCTAGGGCCCCCCCAGGTGCATAAAGGCCCTAACCAAGCAACCAACGCAGAAAGGACATTTACGCCGGATCAGAACGTTATCCCCGTTCTGAGACCTAGCCTCCAACCTACCATTACAGAATACCTAGTAAGGTAACAAAGGAACTTTTGCTTTTATCTAGTCCCAAACGATTAAGACATTCGCAAGTGCCTGCTTGCCCACCGACACGTGCGAACCACATAAAACTTTTACAGACACAACGCATACTGCCTTGGAGCCGGCGACTCCAGCGGACTTGTCCATAGCAGTTAACCGGCCGTCTCACTGAGGACACGTCCGGTTTTTCACGTTATTCGGACAAGGGAACCCACGCTCCCTGCTGTCTCTGGCAGGGTGTAAGACCGGAGTTGAATTTAAGTTTATGTTTATGCTTGTTTATGTTTTTGTTTAAGTTTAAGCTTTTGACCTGATAATTATCGGTGTACTTTCTATTTGCAGTAGAGGTCTCCTACGAAACGACCTTGTGGTCACATTGCAGTACGTGATCGCTGTTGCCCGCAGCCCGGACGAAGGGGATCCACCCAAGACTAGTGGGAAACAGACCACATTACAAAGTAGGTGCTCACACGCATACACCACCACGTCACACACAAATGGCCCTTAAGGTCGCCTCCCTCAACGTTAAGGGATTTAATACCCCGAACAAATGTAGACTACTGTTGAGAGACCTGAAATCACGCAAAATAGACATTGCACTTATACAAGAAACCCACCTTTCTAAGACAGCGTCAATTTCCCTGAAAGACAGACATTTCCCACAGACCCATGAGGCAAGAGCGCTCAACAAGCGCGCCGGAGTGGCAATACTGGTACACAAAAACTGCCCTCTCAACGTCACGGAGACAATAGCTGACCCGGAGGGCCGCTACATAGCTCTAACAGACACTATACATAGCATGAAAATAATGATCATTCACCTAACATACCAGACCCAAAGTATTGGGACACTCTCACAAGAATCATAAATGCCGGTGGGGGAGGGATAACACTAGTGGGGGGCAACTTTAACGCTGTTCCATGTCCAGCGCTCGACAGAAGCTCGAAAACAGGCTCACCTAGGTCCCATGGGAGAGGTGCGCAGGACAAGCTCTTGCACACAATTCCTTACAGACACGCAACTCCTAGACACTTGGAGGCTCCAACACCCAGACACACAGGATTACACGTTCTATTCGACACCCCATGGAACGTACTCAAGGATAGACCACATTTTCCTCAATGGGGTAGGGATGTCCAAACTCATACATGCTAATATAGGGAGTATTACATGGTCGGACCATGCAGATGTATCAGTCACATTGGACAAACTCAAATATTCCGCCACTTGGTCATGGCGCCTTAACACAAGCCTGTTAAATAGCGACATCATATGCGAGGACACGCGTACTATTCTCACAGAGTACTTCACACATAACACCACGCCAGAAGTCGGCCCAGTATCGTTATGGGCAGCTCATAAAGCGGTTCTGAGAGGACACTTCATTAGAGCAGCAACGCACACAAAAAAGAGCAATACACAGGCACTGATAGAATTACAGAATGCCCTGAGAAAAGCGGAAAAACAGCATAAACACAATCCCACTGCAAAAAAACTAGCAGAAATCTCGGCATTGAGGCACTCGATCAGGAGTGTGCTGCTTGAGGGGGTGGCACATTCCATTCAGAGGTCTAAGCGACTGTTCTATGAAAAGTCCAACAAAATGGACTCTCTATTGGCCAGAGCACTACGCCCCCGGAGGGACCACAAACCCATCACAAAAATACGCACACTCACTCAAGAAATCGTAACGACCCCCCAAGAAATAAACAGGGCATTTACAGAATTTTATTCAAACCTATATGGGCAGAAACACCTTACACTAAATATGCCAGAACAAATACGCACCTCACTGCGTACACTTCTCACTGGCATTAAACTCCCTGAGATGACTAATACAGATATCACGGTCCTACAAGATCCGATCACACAACAGGAAGTAGAACAAGCAATAGTGATCTTAAAAGGGAACAAAGCCCCAGGCCCCGACGTGTACGACATAGGTTATTACAAGAAATTCAAAGTAGAATTGGCCCCTCATCTCACCGCCTTATATAATCACTTCATGACGGGCGGAGCACCCGACGCAGATATGGCATTGGTCAACATTATGCTTATTCCAAAACCAGGGAAAGATACCGATTCGGCTGCAAATTATAGACCCATCTCCCTGATCAATTCTGACCTCAAAATATATGCAAAAATCCTGGCGGCCAGGTTAGCGCCGATGCTCACACATCTAATCCACCCTGATCAGGTAGGGTTCATACCAGGCAGACAATTGTACGAAAATACACGTAGGGGGGTGGTGCTCACATGGTACATGCAGGTGTCAGAGCAGCCTTCTCTCTAGACGCGGAGAAGGCCTTTGATAGGGTGCAATGGCCATATTTGTTTGGCCTGCTGGAGGAGTGGGGCTTCCCGGGGGCATACATCCAGGCCATACGCGCCTTATACACCAACCTGAGAGCCCAAACCATAATAACAGGGGCTGCTAAGACCCCATTCCACCTTCACAACGGCACACGACAGGGATGTCCTCTATCCCCGCTTTTGTTCGCTATTTCCCTAGAACCGCTTTTACAAGCCATACGCCAACATCTACACATACATGGAATAAGGGTAGCGGGAAAAACCTTCAAAGTATCTGCATATGCAGACAACGTACTGCTGACTCTTACGGACCCCTTGACCTCCATGGAACATTTGACACAACTTTTAGAGAACTATGGAACCCTAGCGGGCTACAGAGTGAACTTTACTAAATCCATGGCACTACCATTTCACCTCTCGGCTCAAGACAGGGTTACAATACAGATTAGACATCATCTGCCCACCACAACCGACAACATACCCTATTTAGGGATCAAACTCACGGCGAATTACGAACATTTACATGACACTAACTACTCCCCATTGATTCGGTCACTCATAAGGGATCTGGAACAGTGGACAGACAAACCCATCTCGTGGTTAGGTAGGCTCCACTCAGTTAAAATGAACATTCTTCCTAGAATATTGTTCCTGTTCCAGGCCCTGTCCACTCCGATCAAAAGAAGTGACCTAGCCACACTTCAAAAAGCAATAGACATGTTCATTTGGCAAAAGAATCGGCCCAGAATAGCAAGAAAACTCCTATACCGCCCCAAGGACAGAGGGGGGCTAGGATTACCGAATCTGTATATTTATTATCTAGCGGCACAGACAGCACAAATCGCATACTGGCACTCCACACCAGACGCCCGACGGTGGGTAGAACTCGAGTCATCATTAATGGGGCAAGATTTACCTCAATTTTACCCCTGGTTACTTAAAGCACAAAGAACACTCCCCAGAGTAACCTGCCCAGCAATAACAAACTCCCTGAGAATCTGGAACCAAATAGCAGTCAAGTACTCTTTAAGCAGGTTCCCCTCTCCAATGTCTCCAGTAACTTCAAAACCAATCCTTCCAACCGTGTATGACAGCAGGTGACTTTAGTGGTCTCGAGAGAGCAGGTATTCAGAGATACTGCCATTTATACAAAAATGATCAAATAGTTACCTATGACCAGCTCAGGGAACAATACCCCCTAACAACCAGAGACTTCTTCCGCTACCTCCAATTACGAGACTTCGCTAGCTCAAAAGAAGTCAAAGAGTCAGCCATTCTCCCCCTTACCTGGTTTGAGAATATGTGCTATCAAGAAACACACCCCAAAGGACTTATATCATTATTGTACTCTCATCTTAGCGGGGAGGCCAAAGAATGGGGAGATTTACGATACGTAGAGCAATGGGAGACAGACTTGGGTGAGAAGTTAGAGGATTCCGATTGGCAGGATATTTGGGAGGCTACAGCTAGATCATCAATATGTGTCACCCTCCAGGAACAATCATTCAAAACACTCCTTAGATGGTACACTACACCATTGAAACAATTCCGCATGCAGATCACTTCCACAGATCTATGCTGGCATGGTTGCGGAGAACGTGGCACCTATGTACACATGTGGTGGAAGTGCCCTGTAGTACAGGCATACTGGGTTCAAATCATCAACCTTAGCGCAAACATACTACAGAGACTGTTACAGTTAGACCCCTGGGCATGCCTGCTCTCCAGACCAACAGTAGACCTCCCACGACCAGAGCAACAATTATTGAACATGATCTATTTAGCGGCACGTAGGGCGCTAGCTCAGAAGTGGCGATGTCCGGAATTGCCCTCGGTAGCTCTGGTCCTTGCAAAGATAAAAGACAATTATCTTATGGATAGATTAACCTCCTTAGTTAGGCACACCACTAAAAAAATTAACAGAATTTGGGAGTTGTGGGAACAATACCAAGACAAGTGAAACATGCACTCACAAGGGGAAGGTGGTAGGGGGACACAAGAGGACCCTCGTCCGGGCTGTGAGCATGGATGCATCGATCTACCATATCACTAAGCGAAATGGTTTGTTTTATTTATGTTATACCTATTGATTTGGTTAGAATTGTTGAATAATGTTTAGTGAATTATTATCTAAAACCATACCAATCAAAGTACTCAAATTGATAGCCACATAGGGTTGCTGTGATAGAAGCATAGAATAGCAAATAAACCACTGAGGTGATTGGAAGCATTAATAACCATGTTTATAATGTGCGAAGTATTGTTTTTTCATACTTTGCATAGTATGTACCTCTACTTAGGCTTATGCGTAAGCCTGGATCTTGACGAGTCTATGCATATGTACAGTGGCTTCTGCGCAAGCCTTAGCTTTGTCACAAAACTGCACTTTAAGGTTGGCTATGGAAAAATAAAGAAGTTATTAATAAATGTAAAAAAAAAATAAAAAAAAAACCTCGATGGGGAGCAAGTTATATGGAAATTATAAAGTGGCTTGTCATAGGGGCTGATGCAAAGGTTTTTGTTCATAAGTATGCCTCTTATTATTGTGGCTTCTGCGCAAGCTTCTAAAATGTATTAACCTTGCATTGCCTATAGTGTGCAAAAATAAAGAATAAAAAAAAAAAAAAAATATGCAGTAAAAATGTAGATTTTTTTATCAGGCTTTGAAGAAACATACAGTACAGTATTTAGATACATTTTTAACAAACTGGTAACATTTGTCCTACAAAGACCTATCCTTGGACAACATGATCTAACAGTTGTGATGATTTCAAAAGGACATTGACAGTAGAACCTTGTATATTTGTTTATTCTTATGGTTAGATGGCATGTTTACCAATAAACATATGATTTGTGTGTGATCCAAACTAATATCTTCATCCAAAACTGATACTTTAGTGCTGTGAAATAAGACATTTCCTACAATGTTGTGTATTAATAGTTATTTACAAAAACTATCGGGTTTAATACACCCACAAAGCATAGAATCAGACCCAGATTTAAAAGAACAGTAAACTCATAGATACTTATCGGCAGTAATCAAAACCAATTTGGGGCCTATGCTGTTATGGTAGCGCTCAGTGTGAAGTTCTCCCCTCTGAAGTAACGCAACTCGACGGTGCTGAATCGACACCGAGACCATCGGTATAGTCGGCACGCGCGCTCAGCCCTTGAGGGCCTCGGGTACTCCTCTCATACCGCAGTGGCAGCAGCATTGCCATCCACCAACTACTAGATGGAGCTTCCAATTTTCAGTGCCCATACCATAGAGTTAGGGTTAGGTAAACTTTCAGGGCCAGGGTAAGGTTTAGGGTGAGGGTAACCAAATCTTTTATGTTATGTAGCTGCACACAGTCTCAACATTGCAGCTGAAAGCTGCACCACAGCATCTGGTGGTGAAAACAAGCTACTGCAGGCAAAGAACTATTCTCCCCTCCGACGTGGCGCAACTCAACAGCGCTGAATCAACAGCAAGGCCATCGGTATGTTTGGAGCAGGCACTCGGTCCTCAAGGTCCTTAGGCGCGCCTCTCATACCTCAAGGCCTCTTCTGTCTGTGCGCCTTCTGAGCCAGATCGGAGGGGGGAATATTATGTTGCCTGCAGTAACTTTTTTGGATCTATCCCTCTTTGCCGGCTCATTTCTTCTGCAGCACTGACAGCTGCAGTTACAGGTGTCATCCGCCAGAGGGCGCTGTGAGTATACGGCGCCGTCATGTTCTAGGGCAGGCAAAGAACTATTCTCCCCGCTGTTGTCGCGCAACTCGACGGCGCTGAATTGACAGCGAGGCCATCGATATGTTCCAGGTGGGCACTCGGCCCCCCCAGGGCCTCGGGGCGTGCCGCTCATAGCTCAAGGCCTCTTCTGTCTGCACACCTTATAGGGTAAAATCAGCAGCTCAATCTGTCGACCGGCAGCAGAACTGCAGCTGTCAGATTTTGCGATGGTGAAAAGGGAAAGGACCACTTTTTTTCAGGACCTGTGTTGAGACTTTGTGCTGCTACATAACATAAAAAACTTTTTTTCGCCACCACAGTGTTGAGACTGTGTGCAGCTACATAACATAAAAGGACCAGGTAACCTTCTAAGGTTACAACTTGTGTGAAATATCGTCAGCGCTGCAAAATATTATCAGCGACATCTAGCTGCTACTTGCTGCCACTGCAGCTGTCAGTGCTGGCAAATTTACAACGGGATAGATCCGAGGGCGACCCCTGCAAAATATTTTGGGGACCCTCATACAATTTCTCTATATGAGGTAGGTGCACCCAGGGACAATAAAAAAGACCAAAAGTAGATGTAGGTGACGAGAATGTCTTTATATAAATATAATTATCTTCCCCTCTCCCATAACAGCTTGAGGCTCGGATTGATGCTGTCCTGGTGTCGGGACAGGTCCGTCACTGCAGTGCGGCCTCCCACTGCTATATGGCGCTGCCAATATTTTGCAGCAATGCCGATATGTGAGAGAAGTTCTAAGCTTATAATGTTAGCCTAACCCTCGAACGAACCCTAACCTTTACAGTTTACCATAGCCTTGACTCTATGATATGGCACCAGAATATCGGCAGCGCCATCTAGCAGATGCTCACTGCCACTGCCACTGCCACTGCTACTGCTACTGCTACTGCTACTGCTACTGCTACTGCCGCTTTGTGCTGCGCTACCAATAGAGGATAGGACCTCAGGCTGCTGCAGGAGGTGGGTGGGGGGGCATCTCCTTTTATGGGCCCAGTGCTTTGCACCTTCTGCATCAGCATTAACTCTGCCACTGGATTAATATAAGGTCCAATGTACCAGGGAATTCTCTTATAAACATGAACTCTCTTTTACTTATTTCCAAAAAATAAATAACAAATGAGTTATGAATATTAGAAGAAAAATGTCAGTCTTATATTATATATTGGCCACAGCGGTCATTAGTCCAGGAGGACACACCTGGCAGCCATCAGACTCTAATTGCAGTACAATCAGGGTGTGACCAGACCCCCCACCCCTGTGTATATAAACCCTGCTCCAAGACTGAGGGTCCAGTGCAGCTGTTGTTATCTCTTAGTTACAGTGGTGAGTTTAGTGATGTTATTAGTATTATCTGTTACATGGAAGCTGTTATGTTGTAATGAAGTTACTTATAGACTGTGACTGAGGCTCTGAGCCTGAGCTCTATAAGAACTGAGGATATATTGGGGTATTTTATCTTATGAGGCACCTGGCAGTCCACAAACTTCTAGTATGCACTGAAATGTTAACATTAATTGTATATAAGGGGCATTAAAAGTTGTTGTTTTTTTTTTAATGCATGGCAATGTCTTGAACTATACTCTATCCTACGATCATACTCTACATTCACCTCCTTAGTTAAAATATAATGTCACTGAACTCCTATTCATCACATCGGTTTATGAAGGATTTGTGCAAAAAAAAAAATGCATTTTCTATTTGTTCTCTAATAAAATGCAGGTTTTTTACTATTCTTTTTTTGATTTAGTGGCTACAGATGATGGTTTGAATCAGGGTTAAACTGCTCCTTGTGTCTAGATTATCTCTGTTCAGCTCTGTTGAAAGATTGTTACTCTAAATAGCCATTTAACAGACCTAAATAGAAGAGCAACTCCCAGTAGTACAATCCTCTCCATCAGACCACATGCATGCTTCCAGATCATGATGGAGCCCATGACACAAGCCGTGCTGTAAATATTAATGTGTATATACTAATGTTGTTGTTTTGTTCTATAACAAACATGTGAGTTTCTCAAACTACAGTGGTCCCCTAACCTAATTATAGGTTTGTGAGCAACTTGTTATAACAGGTCCCTGCAGCTAGATACAGATTTGTCTGTTTCCATGAGGCTTAACTTTATTTGGCCAAGAAAATTGTAATCTAGATATGGCTGCCATGATGGGTTGTACATACATTACTTAGGGCTAGTGTAATTTTAAGATTCTTAAAGATCTTTTTTTTAAAAAATAATTTCACCTTCTGAATAACACTTTAAAACAAGCAACATGGCTCTAGGATGTAAAATATTACAGCCTTCAGTATTTCTTTCAATATACAATTCTGCTAAGACCCAGGAGGCCTGTATCTGTACAATGGTTATTTGGCATCTAGAACTACCAGTGTCTTTATCAGCTATAATGGAAAAGTCTTCAAAGGACATACCCTGTTTAAACAAAAGCTGAAGTACATACAATTTGTACATCAAAGGGAAAATGTGAAGTTGTTTGCAGTGATGCTTTAAGGTAACCTTGATATTAAAAGTGGGGATACTTTGCATTACTTCTCTAAACCATTTTGGGTTGCTTGGGTACCCCCTCGCTCCATATTCAACTTCTTACAATGTTGTCTTGCCTCTGATGCAGCAACTGGAATTACTGCTGTAAATTTGGGGGGTAAGCCCTGAGAATAAAGTTTTTTTTTTTTTTTAGGTTAAATCTTTATTTTAAAATCGTATTTTAGCATTGGTCATTTCCATGCATTTGGAGGTAGCTTGCAACTATACTTGACCTGCTCTGTAACTGCCTCATCATGGAGACCCAAGGCTTAAACAGCTGCTGATATTAGTTATCTGTATATTTCAAACCATGTGACCCTGGTGATGTCTAGTGATTCTTTACTTGTGTCATAGTGATCAAGATGAAACCTGTTGCAGTGATCAGGAAGCTGGAAGAGGCCTCTCTGAGGAAAAGAGCCCTACAGACCAGTAACTGCAGAATTGGGAAAGCCAAGCATGGACATGCCAAGCATCTCTACAGGATCCGGAAGCAGGTAGATTGATGGGTTGTCACTAAGAACTAGACCAGCCTGTAACAGAACCATTAAAGGGAGTCTGTAATGCTGCTCACGTGGTGTTGTCTAAAATAAAAACCATAAACTGCTCCATAAGGAAGCCAGGGCTAAATGTTTTTAACAGTTGGTTCTCCCATAAAATGAGAATCTCAACCCAATAAGAGAATATCCAGTGATTGGCTGTGAAGGCAACATAATGTACTTCCACACCACCATTCCAGTTCTCCTTTACTGTGGATGTCTTGTATGTGGCTTTATTTTAGTATAATGATCCTTACACATTCCTGCTTATCCTAACCTTACTTTCCAGCTACATGTGTAGTTAGAGGGCACTTTTTTGTTTGCACTCTTTATAAATTCTATTCTCCCTTCATTCAAAATATCCAAGATTACAATAATAATTTAATTAAATTCCCTTTTCCTCTTTATATAGGAACACTTGGAATTTCTGAATGGGGACCCGACTAGTGATGGTTTGGGTCAGATCGCTTCAGAAGCCGCCAGACTGTCTCATCACAATAAGAGACGGGTCATCTCCAGCCATGAGATCAACAGTGCCCTCAAACAGCTGAGCCTCAACAAGCACTAAGCAACGGCATGAAAGGGTTAATGCCTGGCTACTTCCTGCAAGTCTGGTCAATTTATTGCGGCTGTCTCTCCAAATTTGACCAATGGCTGGGGCTGTCCATGGCTCCCTATATAATATGACTTATTGTGGTAACTGCTGAGCAAATGGTGTCACTTATTGTATCTGGTTTATTTTAATTTTATGATTATTTTAAATAAAAATATTAATCTAAAATCTCTGATTCTTTATCTTTCGCCTTTAGGTCCTTGGTGCTCTTGTATAATAAATTCTTGATCTTACTTTACACACTTGATTATATGATTTATGAATACAGGTAATGAAACTAAAGTTTCCTCCTACTTGCAAACAGGAAGTTTGTTTGAATAATGGGAATTTGGCATCTACACCTGCAAGTGCATTTAAATCTAGAGTCTCTATCATGAGCATATAGAGAAAATATCAAAATGTAGACCTGGGTCACTCAAATGGCACCAATGCAGCCAGGTCCTCTGTTTAAAGGGCCGATGCAAGAACTTCATGTTAATATCTTTGTTTATTTTGTAGTACTTCACCACTAATTAACATGCCATAAAATGTAATTTTAAAAATACAGTTCATGTCCTTAATGTGGCTACTGTTGTGCCCTGCCCCATCTCTCATTCTCTGAGCACTACTGAAAAAAGCATTGCAGCTGAACATTGATTAGGCAGGGCAGATAACATTGTAAACTATGCAGTCCCATGTGGGGTAACTGGCAATTTCCCTAAAAGAAAAATATATCTGACTTTGAAGGTACCAGGTATTCTCATCCACCCTCTAAGCATAAAAGGTTTAATTAACAAAATAGATTTTTAAAAGTCTATTGTCTTGAATACTTATTTCATAGTGTAAAATGATGTCTGGGATTATGTAGCTCAAACTGACAACTGCTTTGGGTAGGGTACAGTATAGTTATCCATCTGATCTAAAGCGAGTTTCCAAATGTGTGACGTAGTCTGATGGCTGGAGGAAACCTCGGATTCAAAAAGCCCACCAAGGGCAGCCTTTGTTGTAGCGTACCCTTGAGACAGTTACTTCCAGGACTGGTCGGTCAAACGCTACACTCTACTACAGCAGCCATTGATGAGCAGTAGGATGCAAACATTACTGATATTGTTCCTTGTATATTTTATACTGTTTTTTTTTTTTTTTTTTCTTTTTGATTGTATACAACAGCTCCTGTCCCACCGCGAGGTTCCTTTGAAATGGTAAACCCTTTGCTATACCTTTCTGTTTTTTTTTTTTTTTTTTTTTTTTTTTTTTTTTTTTTTGCTTGAGGGCTTAGTAGCAAAGGGTGTATTATGACCAGTGGTGTGAGCCATACTATCTCATATTATATCACTCTTGTTTTATCAGGAACTGATCTCTCTGGCCTACATACTGATTCTATTTATATCCTTATATATTAGCCCCAACTATACTTTCTGTATGCTTTTTTGTATTTTTATATTCATTTTTTAGCCTATATTATAGTTATCCTATGATTCACATTTATTGTATATATGAGGATAACTGTTTTTGGTTCTCATTCTTACTTTTCCTCCCCATTACATATCTGTGATGAACTTAGTGTGATTAGAACGCACTTGGCACTATCAATATATTAGTTTATTTTGTTTTTTCTTTTTCCTTTAAGACACTTACACTGTTCACATATTCATTTTCTCACTTGTATATATTGTGATCACTACATTCTTTGCTTTATTAAGCCTAAACTTTATCGCACCGCCATTAATTAAACTTTGGTTTGGAGGGTTATTTATTGAGGATCATTTACAGTAGAGAGTTCCTCTATACAATGGTTTTCAGGCTATTTTAGCATTTTTCCCAGCATGCTAATTTTGGCAGCTAATAAAGGTTATCCTGTTCTTTCTCTAACTTTGTATTTATATTTACATACCTTTTGTAGGTGTTAAGCCCCAAGACTATTTTGTTTTTTAGTATTTATTCATATCCGAAGATAGAATTGAATATCTTATCAACATTTAAATTTATGTATCACTTATTTTTAACTTTCATAGTTTACAATTCCTATAATGGTTACTCTCATTACATCTGTGTTCAAGATTTATACATCCTTTCATGTGCTTTTATTTCCAAAATAATTACCCACATAAGGTGGGCCTAGTGTTTTAATCTTCTATGTGAATTACATTCATAGGTGACTATCTCTTTTTTTATAGACTACCAAAAGGTTTCCTTTTTGTGATTTCTATAAATATACTCTAACCAAAAATTCTGTTTAAGTGTTTTATTTCTTCTTCTGGAGTTTCAAGGATTTTCCTCTCTGAGCTAAACTCATCGAATATGTATCTATCGGTACAGGTGTATTAGGTTGGGATATTGGTCTAATCTCTTTCTCCTTAGGGGAAAATATCTATCAGTGTTCTTGTTTTTGTCTTTTTTTTCCCTTTGTTCTTTACTCTAAGATGAAATGTAAAGATCAAAATAAATTAATCTTATCTCTAAAGTTACTATACTTTATATTTTATATGTTAATTTTGGAGTAAAATTTTCCCACTTAACAATTATTACGCTTTGCAGTTCTCGTATACAATCAAGTTATATTGCACATACAGAAACATCTGAAAAATAAAGGAAATAATAAAAGCAACCACAGTCCAGACCAATATTCTGTAGACAAACTATTTTCAAAAAGAAAAGGCCATTCAGTCCTTTGAAGCTAGTTCGGTTATCTTCTGAGGGCCAATCCACACTGACTGATCTCACTCAAATCCAAACAGCCTGGAGAAGTCCGCTCAATGCCCTAGACCCCCGGTCATCGTTCAGGATGCCACCCCAACACTATTCAGTTCAAATGATGTTTCAGTCAACCTTCCTTCAGAGACTTAGTTCACTTTTAAAATTATCTTCTGATTATTATAGAAGGATTTGCCCAATATTAACAGTTTTAGCAATGTCCTTTTACTTTTTTTATTATTATTATTGTTCATTTATAACTTGCCAACATAGTCTGTACCGGTGTACATAAGTTAAGTTCAAACAAAGATAAATACAAATTAACACATAGCAAGGAATCCAATGTCTTTGAGCTAGGAATCCAATGTCCATGATGCATTCCCAAAGTACTTATGATAGAAACTCGCAGACTTAAAATCTGCGTAATATAAGAATTTCAGAGTTTCTCTCCACCCTTTCTGTCGAGCTTCAATTCCATTGCTTCAGATAGTCCAGGCGGCATCCATCAATCAGCTTCTGCCCAGCTCGGCGTCTCTGCTGCATTTACGGGCGTTACGCTGCTCAATTAAGTTCAGAGCGGTTTCAGCTAAATGTGCCCCAACTTCCAGACGTTAATCCGTCAGTTCGCTACCAGGGTGGGAGTAATACAGCTGGAGTTTCAGGCATTCTTTGTAGCTTAATGAAAGCTTCTTACGCTCAAGTTATTAGAGTTTAGTTTTTTAATTATATAGAATGTTGTTATTGGTTAGTAATATTAATATTTGAGCTTTTAGTTTAAAGAAAAAGCTTTTAAGCCTTGTATGCACTGGAGCACCTTGTTCACTGTTTCGTCAAAAAAGTGGAAGGACTTAAGGCTGAATACAACTCTCCACCTCATTACATGGAGGCTTAAATGAATATGGAAGGTTTATGGTTTTTAATAAGTATGTAATATTTATTTACTTATATGTAGTTTGTTTGATTAAGAAACGATTAAAACCTGTTTTACTGCCTAAAATGCTACAAGTGGTATGACATGACTCCGTATGCTAGGTGTTCAATTTGGAATGATAAAACATGATAGGTCAGTGGTACGATGCTTTGCAGGCTGTAATCTTTGAACCCTAACTTTGTTTCTCCAGAAGAGTATTGTGGGTGGAATAATAGCTGAACTCTGGCTCCTGATAGTTGCAGCAGTGGGTTACTGAAGTTAGGCAGCTCATCTAATGTTGGGTTGTGTCTGTATCCCATAAGTGTGAACGAACCAATACTAAATACTCTAGCATCGGCTGTGGGATTAAGGAGTGATATTTATGGTTGCGGTATTACAAAGCCAAATATGTCTTAATCTATAGTCATGGTTGGGGATTAACAGGTACTTGGCAGTGAGGCCATGTTTACAGACTGAACGTGACACGGTCTGATAGAACATTTTGATAAGATCGCCTTCATATAGTAATTTATTGCGAATTGGTCTAATTAGTTTGGGTTGACTGATTAACCCTGCATAGCTAAAACATGATAGACTAAAAGGACTTTATGAAGTTGGCCAAAAAGAGAAACTACAACAAATAGAGGGCAAAAGGGGAGGAGACACAGGAGGCGGACGCTGAGAGACGCGGGAGGCAAAGAGCAGGAAAGGAAAAGCGGGCAGAGGGACCGAAGAGGAAGCAGAGCATGCACCACCAACATTGCAATAACGGATATGAATGCCGGCAGCAAGAGTACAATGAGGAGGAACAATGGGAGGAGCGGAGGGCCAAAGCAGGCATCAGCAGGGAGAGAGGACGAGCAGTGGAGAGAAAGAAGGAGAGAAGAAGGAAATCGAGGAACAGCGGGTGAAGGAAGACTGAGGAAGAGTCTGGGAGCCGAGCTGCAACAGGGGAGCAGGAGCAAATAAAGAGCAGACGCAGAAGGCAGATCAGGGAGACGAGACTATTGGAGAGAGAACAGGATGGGAGTAGGCAGTTGCGGCACCAAAGGAGAAGCAGGGAGAGGAGCAGTGAGAGTAAGAGGAAGTGAAAGGGAGGCAACAATGAGGTTCACCGAGCGGAGTCATGGAGGACCAAGGTGGCTGATAGCAGGGAGACAGCTGAGGAGCAGTGAGGAAGGAGCCAGCCCCAATGGAGAGAGAGTCAGGATGGGTAATGAGGGGGAAAATAATGAGTGGGAGTACTAGGAAGAAAAGGACATGGCCGGAGCCTGTTTGGCAGGATGAGAGGAGAGGGGGGCAGGAAAGAGGATGCAGGCAGTGATAGACCTGAGGGGGCGGCCTCGAAGGCCACAGAAAGTGGCAAGGAGGGGCATGAAGTCAGAGGTATTAGGGAGGAACAGACAATGAGGAAGACAAAGAAGAAGATAGACCAACCTGAAGCTGAAGCAGGATGAGAGCATGAAGCACAGCAGGTGATTAATGAGTGCCAGGAACATATGTGTGGGGTAGGTAGATATTTATAAGTTGTAGAAGAGTTCCAGCCCCTCCCACAACTCCATATTAATTTAGGCATTTATCCTTATTCTTCCATAGAGTACGATTGCCAGGCATACTATGTATAGAGCACTATCCAAAAGGACTCTTATCTGAATCCAGAGGTTTTTGTTTTAGTAAGATAAAATGTATTGTTAAAACAAAATTGAATACAATAATTACAATAAAGTACTGTATATATTTTACTAATTATAAATGCTTTTTATATGTTATAAAGTCAATTTGTTTAAAAGAGAACACTAGAAACAATACTTCAGTTGTCAGTTCAAAATGATTCTGTTGCCCCAAAAACAAATTGTTCTTTCTTTAGGTTATACTTAAAAAGTATTAAGCACTGGCTCTATGTTATGTCATTCATATTTTCTAAAGATAATGAATTCTAGTAAATTCCATGTTTCATTTATAAGCAAATGAGGGGCTCGTGCATATTAATTATCTGATTTGATGTGTATATCTGATTGAAAGCTCAATAACTGGGTCTTCCATTATTTTTCATTGTGGGGTTATTGTTTACACTTGTACCTAACCCCTGTATTGCGCTTCGGAATATGTTGGCGCGTTATAAATAAAGGATAATAATAATAATAATAATAATAACAACAGGATTACAGTCTGTTTGTCTGTCTCTGTAGTGGCCAAAATAAACACTTTCAATGTTATCCGGCAGTCAGACCTCTGTCCCACCCTTATCAAGCACTCTGAGCTGCACATTAGCATACTGAGCCACACATTAGTATCGAGGAGCCACAAAATCTATTCTAAATATTTCAGAAATTATTTACTGTAGAGAAAAACTGTTAATATAATGTATTGCCAGTTTTTAATGTTTTTTAAATAAAATTTAACTTCCTGTTGAGGTGACAGAGATCCTTTAAAGTGCCATTTACCTCACAGTAAGGGTTCTTCATGGTGTGAAAGGGAACAAGATTGTATGTTAAAATTATAAAGTTTTAATTGTATGTTTACATAAAAGTATATCCTGCCCACTCCCTGTTACATGAGTAATAACAGATTGCATGTATGTGCTGTAAGTCTGTATGCTGAAGGCTGTGATTGATAGGCACAGCATCCCGTAGACTCAGGTTACACAGCACTGACCAATGAACCCATAGCTGACCTGTAGACTCAGGTTACACAGCACTGACCAGTTTAGGTGAGTCCAGCATTCCATGCCTGTACAGAAAGATTTTTTATGGAATAAGGTTTCTATTCAACTCTACATGGACCCCAGTGGGGCAGAGCATTGGTCTGCACTGTTCAAATTCCAGAGAGGCAAGATAGCAGAAACCTGAATTTTCTGCCATAAGAAATTGCAAAAATGTTGATGTCTGTTCCCTTCAAACTACACATGTAAGCTGTCACTACCTGCTTCTTCAATGGGGCTTGATAAGAACCTAGTTTAAACCTTCCCTAGCAGGACCAGGTAGCTCTTGTTACAACTGGCACTGAAGATAGCGTCAGTATAGAGACAACGCCCAAGAATATGGGCAGATAATATGCAGGCAGGATACCAGTGGTCTCAGAACAGGACCACTCCCTACAGGCACAAAGTAAATTGTTTCACACCTTTTTTATGTGAAAACCAAAATTGACACTTTTCTTATGAACAATGGACATTTGCATACAGTTACTCCAAAGGACAACAACCATTCAGAGAATTTAGCATTTTTGGTAACAAAAATGGGTGTAAACCTACATGTAAATTAATATTCCCCAATCAGGACAATGTGCATTCTTAGTTCCCTTGGAACATATGCCTACATGTTTCAGGTATATGTGCAGGGCAGCATCTGCTCTGTCACTCTATTCTCAAGAGCGTTGACTTAACACTTCACTGAAGGATAGGCTATCTAGCTGGGCTGGGCAGGTGGGAGCTATGTGTGCTAGGTGTGCATCCCAGAGCCCCTGTTTGAGGGTGCGTAAAAGCACAATGTGCAAAACCCCCTTGTGTGAATTTATTATCACAGGGTTTAGTCTGATTTGCACTAACTTGTGGGACCTTTTCTGTACATTTACCCAGAGCTACGATTTACTTCTAACATGTCCACACCTCAATCACTTACAGGATAAACACTATGTTATTTACAACAATACCTGTAACAAGAAACACAATTTATATCCAATCATACACAATGTAAACAATATATATCCCACTGAGTTGTGCAGGGCAGAACTTGTCATCTCAGGCCTAGGCACATTACTCTAGCAAACTATCTAGGCTCTGGCCATGACCATAAGTAACATAGGTACCCTGGCATTCTAAACCATACAAAACCTAGTATACACAAAGACCAAAATACATATAATATTGTAATCATATTTTAACACAGGGGAGTTCCCAAATCCCAAGTCCAAGAAACAGTCCAGAAAAGTCCAGTAAAGCTCTGGGTATGAAGAAATGGGGTGGCAAAGGGTCTCCCTATGCCTCCCAAAATCGAGTTGTATAATAAGCAGTCTTACCACTGACTTGAATAAGTCACAGTAATGTTACAGCATGTGGGCAGTCTTTTACACATGTAAACACAGATGTTATTTGATTTGATATCTCAAAAAGTATTTCAGCATGCTATTAGGAAATCTTTGGAGCGATGTGGTCCAAATTATACTGTATTTAAGTATTTGAAGTGCACTATGAGCTACCACAACTTTGTGTGAAGTCCACAAATGTCAACATATTCCGGGTAATAACAGTTTCATCCCCCAACACCTCAGACTTGATTTCACTGTTTTCTTGGGTTTCCAATATATTGAAAGGCTTTCCCTATATTATCAATAATGGCCCAACATGAGTTTGGCTTCCATTGGTTTCCACTTCCAAACACAGACTAAATGTTTCACTTATCCATGCAATTATTCCTTACTGCAAGCAGATAGTTTCTCTACTGAGCCTGCTTCTTGTAGCTGTCTCAAACTAATGAACTTTCCATTACACCTAATGAAAGAAATGGCTTTTGTAGATGCCATGTTCCCATTACATAGATACAAATGATAAATGTGTATCCCACCTTAGGAAGTAGGTTACTGGAAACTAAAATGGTAGATTCCACTGCAGCATACTGCATATAAACCTTATAAATTAGAGGCTGTGTTTTTTATATTCTGAAAATATGTTGTCTATTTTCAAGTGTAGTTCTTCAAAATAGGCAATTTTTAAATTTTAAATTTACTTTTGGTTTTTAAAAATATGCAGTAAAAATGTAGATTTTTTATCAGGCTTTTAAGAAATTTCATACAATATTTAGATAAATTTATAACAAACTGGTAACATTTGTCCAACAAAGACCTATCCTTGGACAACATGATCTATCAGTTGTGATGATTTCAAATGGACATTGACAGTAGAACCATGTTTATTTGTTTATTCCTATGTTTAGATGGCATGTTTACAAATAAACATATGATTTGTGTGTAATCCAAACTAATATCTTCATCCAAAACTGATACTTTAGTGCTGTAAAATAAGACATTTCCTACAATGTTCTGTATTAATAGTTATTTACAAAAACTATCAGGTTTAATACACCCACAAAGCATAGACTCAGACTCAGACTTAAAGGAACAGTGAACTCATAGATACTTCTCTGCACCATCATGGAAAGTAATCAAAACCAATTTGGGACCTAGTCTGTTATTGCAGCGCTCAGTGTGAAGTTCTCCCCTCTGATGTGGCGCAACTCGACAGCGCTAAATCAACACCGAGACCATTGGTATGTTCGGCGCAGGCGCTAGGCCCTCGGTGGCTTTGGGCGCACCTCTCATACCTCAAGGCCTCTTCTGTCGGCATGCCTTATAAACCACATCGGAGGGGGGAATAATTGTTTTGCCTGCAGTACTGCACCCGAGATGGCGATAGAGCGCTGCACGTGACTATAAAAGGAAAGGAGCCCAATTTGAAAATCTATAAATGTATAAAAACTTTTTTTAAGCTTTTTTGTTTTATAATTGTTTTTAGATGAGCGGTGGCAGATTTTCTTAATAATTGAATATGATTTTTATTAATGATCAATACACAACTAAATATAGCTCAAGTCTGGGAATTAGTGGTCATTTTATTATCTTTTACGCTGCATCAGACTTTTATGCATCTTGTGTCTAATCCAGAGCTGGCTGTATCACAGCATTTATGGAGTTCATGACAAGCTCTCAATTCTTCAAATGAAATGATTTGCTTCCTCTAAATATTCTCTTCACTGCAATAATATATTTCACATGATTCTATCTGCGGTGGTAATATCTATAAATACCAAATGAATGGCGGTTGGTGGGTGGCACTGCTGCTACCAGTGATGGCAAATTTTATGGCGAATTTCAAAAGGGATTTTTTTTAATGATATTTTTTTTATGTTACTTTGTGGAGATTATTTTTTAACTTCCAGATCCCTCCACACAGGTGTCTCACTGGAGAGTAAACTAAAATGATTTATACAGTTAATTGAGGGCCTGGTCCTTCCCCTCTTGAAATTCGCCCAAAAATAGACCAGCAGTGGCAGCAGCAGTGCCGCCCACCAACCACTAGATGACGCTGCTGATTTTCAGTGCCCATCCCATAGTGTTAGGACTAGGTAAACTTTCATGATCAGGGTGAGGGTTAGGGTAACCGTATATTTTATGTTATGTAGTGAAATCAAGTTACTGCATACAAAGAACTATTCTCCCCTCTGACATGGCGCAACTCATTGGCGCTGAAACAACAGCAAGGCCATCGGTATGTTCGGTGCGGGCACTTGGCCCTCGAGAGCATCAGGCGTGCCTCTCATACCTCAAGGCCTCTTTTGTCGGCGCGACTTATAAACCACATTGGAGGGGGGAATATTGTGTGGCCTGCAGTAACTTTTTTGGATCTATCCCTCTTTGCCTGTGCATTTCTTCTGCAGCGCTGACAACTGCAGTTACAGGTGTCATCCACCAGAGGGCATTGTGAGTTTTCGGGTGCCGTCAAGTTTTAGGGAAGGCAGAGAACTATTCTCTGCTTCAATGTGGCGCAACTCGATGGTGCTGAATTGACAGCGAGGCCATTGCTAAGTTCGTCGCGGGCACTTGACCCCCCCAGGGCCTCGGGCGCGCCGATCATAGCTCAAGCCCTCTTCTTTCGGCGCGCCTTATATGCTAAAATTAGCAGCGCCATCTGTCGGCCGGCGGTGGAACTGCACCTGTCAGATTTTGCGATGGTGAAGAGGGAAAGGACTACTTTTTTTCACCACCACAGTGTTGAGACTGTGTGCGGCTACATAAAAGGACCGGGTAACCTTCTAAGGTTACAACTTGTGTGAAATATCGCCAACGCTGCAAAATATCATCAGCGCCATATAGCGGCTACTTGCTGCCACTGCTGCTGCCTTGTGCTGTGCTACCAAAAGAGGATATGACCTCAGGCTCCTACAGGAGGTGGGGGGATATCCTTTTATGGGCCCAGTGCTTTGCACCTTCTGCACTAGCAGTAACTCTGCGACTGGATTAATATAAGGTCCAATGTACCAGGGACTTCTCTTATAAACATGAACTCTCTTTTACTTATTTCCAATAAATAAATACCAAATGAGTCATGAAAATTAGAAGAAACATTGCAGTCCTATATTATATATTGTCCACAGCGGTCATTAGTCCAGGAGGACACACCTGGCAGCCATCAGACTCTAATTGGAGAACAATCAGGGTGTGACCAGACCCCCCACCCCTGTGTATATAAACCCTGCTCCAGGACTGAGGGGGTCAGTGCAGCTGTTGTTATCTGTTAGTTACAGTGGTGAGTATAGTGATGTTATTAGTATTATCTGTTACATGGAAGCTGTGATGTTGTAATGAAGTTACTTATAGACTGTGACTGAGGATACATTGGGGTATTTTATCTAGTTATGTATGATGGTCATTAAAATCTTATATATATATATATATATATATATATATAATTTGTAATGCATTGACTTTACTCTAGAATAGATTATCTCTGTTCAGGTCTGTTGAAAGGTTGTTACTCTAAATAGCAATTTAACAGACCTAAATAGAAGAGCAACTCCCAGTAGGACAATCCTCCCCACCAGACCACATGCATACTTCCAGATCAGGATGGAGCCCATGACACAAGCCGTGCTGTAAATATAAATGTGTATACTAATGTTTTCTTCTAACAAATATGTGTGTTTATCAAACTACAGTGGTCCCCTAATCTAGCTATAGGCTTGTGAGCAACTTGTTATAACAGGTCCCTGCAGCTAGATACAGATTTGTCTGATTCCACGAGGCTTAATATTATTTGGCCAAGAATATTGTAACCTAGATAACAAAAAATAATTGCACCTTTGGCATCTAGAACTACCAGTGTCATCCAAAGCTATAATGGGGAAAAGTCATTAAAGGACATACTCTGTTTAAACAAAAGCTGAAGTACATATAATTTGTACATCAAAGGGAAAATGTGAAGTTGTCTGCAGTGATGCTTTAAGGTAACATTGATAATCTGAATGGGGTAGATTGTGTCTCATTGTGTCACATATATCTCTACATGCAGGGGCAGTATTAAAAGTGGGGATACTTTGCATTACTTCTCTACACAAGTACATTTTGGGTTGCCTGGGTACCCCCTCACTCATTATTCAACTTCTTACAATGTTGTCTTGTCTTTGATGGAGCAACTTGAATAACTTATGTAAATTAGCAGGAGGGGGTGTGTCAATTTCAGTTTGTAATTAACATTAACAGCTGCGTAAACCCTGAGAATAAAGTTATTTTAGAATCGGGTTTTAGCATTGGTCATTCCCATGGACTCGGAGGTAGCTTGCAACTATACTTGCCCAGCTCTGTAACTGCCCCCATCATGGAGGCTTCTATGCACAAGAAAAAACCCAAGGCTTAAACAGCTGCTGATATTGTTAGTTCTTTGTATACTTCAAAACCATGTGACCCTGGTAATGTCTAGTGATTCTTTATTTGTGTCTTAGTGGTCAAGATGAAACCTGTTGCAGTGATCAGGAAGCTGGAAGAGGCCTCTCTGAGGAAAAGGGCCCTACAGACCAGTAACTGCAGCATTGGGAAAGCCAAGCATGGACATGCCAAGCATCTCTACAGGATTCGGAAGCAGGTAGATTAATGGGTTGTAACTAATGGTTCTGTTACAGGCTGGTCTAGTTCTTAAAGGGAGTCTGTAAAGCTGCTCACATGGTGTCTTCTAAAAAAAACAACATAAAGCTGCTCCATAAGGAAGCCAGGTCTAAAAGTTTTTAACAATCGGTTCTCCCATAAAATGACTCTCAACCCAATAAGAACATATCCAGTGATTGGCTGTGAAGGTGACATAATGTACTTCCATCCCACCATTCCAGTTCTCCTTTACTGTGGAAGTCTTGTATGTGGCTTCATTTTAGTATAATGATCCTTACACATTCCTTACTTTTTGTGTTTGCCCTCTTTATAGATCGTATTTTGCCTTAAATCATTATTATCTTGGATATTTTAAATAAATTATAATCCCTTTTTTCCTTTTTTTATATAGGAACACTTGGAATTTCTGAATGGGGACCTGACTAGTGATGGTTTGGGTCAGATCGCTTCAGAAGCAGCCAGACTGTCTCATCACAATAAGAGACGGGTCATCTCCAGCCATGAGATCAAGAGTGCCCTCAAACAACTGAGCCTCAACAAGCACGAAGCAAGGACCTGAAAGGGTTAATACCTGGCTACTTCCTGCAAGTCTGGTCTATTTATTGCGGCTGTCTCTCCGAATTTAACCAGCGGCTGTCCATGGCTCTCTATATAATACGGGTTATTGTGGTAACTGCTGAGCAAATGTTGTCACTTATTGTATCTGGTTTATTTTAATTTTGTTATGATTATTTTAAATAAAAATATTAATCTAACATCTCTATCTTGCGCATTTAGGTCCTTGGTGCTCACATAAAAATAAATAATTCTTAACCTGACTTTACACATTCTATAATCTATGAAATGAAGTCATGAAACTAAAGGTTCCTCCTACTTACAAACAGGAAGTGTTTGAACAATGGGAATTTGGCATCTAACCCTGCCAGTGCAAATAAATCTAATGGAATTCTCCTTAATTTAGAAGGATATACTGACTCTGTAAAGAGATCCACAATCAGGAGCATATAGAGAAAATATCAAAATGTAGGCATGTCTCCCTGGGTCACTCAATGGCACAAACGCAGCCAGGTTCTCTTTAAAACACTTTGCTGTTTAAATGACACTTCATGTTGTCTTTGGCGTGTGTTTTTTTTTTTTTTTTTTTTTTTTTTTTTTTTTTACAACTGAACATTGTTTAGGCAGGGAAGATAACCTTGTAAACTATATGCAGTCCCACATGTGGGTTAACTGGCAATACCCTAGAAAAATATATATCTGACTTTGCTTAGAGGGTGGATCAGAATATCTGACTGGTAAATTCAAAGAAAAAATTATATATATATATATATATATATATATAATGTAGTTCAAACTGACAACTGCTTTGAGTAGGGTACAGTATAGTTATCCATCTGATCTAAAGTGAGTTTCCAAATGTGCGACGTAGTCTGATGGGTGGAGGAAACCTCGGGTTCAAAAAGCCCACCAAGGACATCCTTCGTTGTAGCATACCCTTGGGAGTTACTTCCAATAATGGAACCAGTTGTTCAAAGGCTACACTTTACTACCGCAGCCATTGGTAAGCAGTAGGATGCAAACATTACGGATACTGTTCCTTTTATATTTATACTTTTTTATTTCATTTTTTCTTTCTGATATATCGGCTCCTGTTCCACCGCAAGGTTCCTTTTTATAAGGGGAAAACTTTTGCTATACCTTTGCCTGAAGGCTTGGTAGCAAAGGGTGTATTGTGACCTGTGGTGTGAGCCATACTATCTTGTATTATATCACTATTGTTTATCAGGAACTGATATCTTTGTGCCCTACATACTGATTCTATTTATATCCTTATATATTAGCCCCCAACTATACTTTCAGTATGGTTTTATTTTTTTTAGCCTCTTATAGTTATCATATGATTGACATTTTTTTGTGTGTGTGTGTATATATATATATATATATATATATATATATATATATATATATAGAGGATAACTGTTTTTGGTTTCTCATTCTTACTTTTCCTCCATTACATATATGGGATGCACTTAGCATCATTAGGAAAAACTTAGCACTCTTTTTATCTATACATTGGTTTATTTTGGTATATTTCTTCTTTTTTCCTTTAGGACACTTACACGGTTCACATTTTCTCACTTGTATATTTGATTGTGATCGCTACACTCTTTGCTTTATTAAGCACAAACTTTATTGCACAGCCATTGTTTTAACTTTGGTTTGGAGGGTTATCTATTGGGGATCATTTAAAGTAGAATTCCTCTATACAATAGTTTTCAGGTTATTTTAGCTCTTTTTTTCCCCCAGCATGATAATTTTGGCAGCTAATAATAAAGGTTATGCCGTTCTTTCTGTCATTTGGTATTTATATTTACACTTGCGACTTGCCCGTCAAAAATGACAGGGCAATAAAATTGTAAGGCAGGTAATACTGTTTGCCAAAAGACATACATTTTTTTGGTAGTCTGAGATCCTTTTGGCGCTCATTGCGAGGCTCTTGGTTGTTTGTTTTTTTTATCCGAGGTGCTTTTGCTGTGATTGTAAGGTCTGCGCTAATGTGTTTTTTGTGCTTATTGCAAGGCTGTCCCCTGGTGTAGTTTAAGCCTGCATGTCCGCATTTGCGGCCTGCAATGAGCCTTTGGCTCATTGCAGCCGACACTGGAGCCTCCACCTTTCGCAAATGTGGCCCCTCGTAAAGCGTGACAACGATTCGTAGTTTGACAACTATTATATGTGATACCTCGTAGGTGTTAAACACCAAGGGCCTCATTCTATTAGCGGCCGTAAATCGGCTGTAAGGCTGCGATTCCTTGCGGGGGTTCTGTTAACTCGCGATTCTATTATACGGCCCCGCAAGGATCTCCTCTTACGGCCGGCCGCATATCTTGGAACCGGCCGTAAGCTGTGAAATCTAAAAACGCAAAAATAAATTCAAGCATGCACTGTACAGCTCTGTAAATGCTAGGGATCATATTGGGGGACATGAGGATTAAAAGTAACCCACTCTCAAGCTTGCACATCAGCTCAAACCCGAGTTCAAATTAACGGTTTATTTTCCGGCTGCGGCGTGGGCGGGTCTGAAGTGCTCCAAGCACTCTGGACTTTTTACATGGATATTTTACGGATATTAAAAGTAAAATATTTTACGGATTTGAGTATAGGATAATTATGTGCTATTTTTTTCTAACACCTAAAATCCCTTTATAGTCTTCTCAAAGTGCAGGATGGCTTTATTTGAGCTATTTTATGTGCTTAATTGGTGCTAGCGGGACCTCTTTCCTGCAAGTAAGCTGCGGCTCGCTTTTAGCCTTGCAGAGAGGTTTCCCGGAGCAATTGAATTGCAAATAGGAATTTCTTACGGCCGAAACTCTTGCGGCCGTTTTAGATCAAAGGCTTTCCTCTGGCGCGAGCGGCCGCAAGAGATAGCAAGGCACCGGCCGCAAGCCTGCCAGAGCCCCCGGCCGTAAGGGAATACAATAGCCGAATAGCTTGCGGCCCCGCAACGGCTGCGGCCGCTAATAGAATGAGGCCCCAAGACTATTTATTTTTTTGTATTTAATAATTTCCTAATATAGAATTGAATATCATATTACCATTTACATGTATGTATCACTTATTTTTAACTTTCATAGTTTACAGTTCCTATAATGGTTACTAATTACTTTTTTGTTCAAGATTATACATCCTTTCTTGTGCTTTTATTCCCAAAATATTTACCCACATCATAAGGTGGGCCTACTGTTTTAATCTTCTACATGAATTATTACATTCAAATGTGTCTGTCTCTTTTTTTTTTTTTATAGACTACCAAAAGGCTTCCTTTATGTGATTTCTATAAATATCCTCTAACCAAAAATTCTGTTTAAGTGTTTTATTTCTTCAGTGACTCTTCCCCCCCCCCCCCCCCCCCCCCCCCTTAACATTTTGCTTTGCCTTATATATAAATCTGTAGAGGTATCATCTGTAATTTTACGTGAACGAAGCGGTGTAGGAATTGACTATCTTAGCCCTCTAGTGAGCTTCTTATAATGAAGGAGCTTCAAATGGGATTTGCCATTCATTTGGGAGTCTATGTACTCCTTCAATCCTATCCTCCCTGAGTCTCTGGTTTTACTAGTAATAAGTAAAGAATGTTAATAAATATTTACTCTGTTCACTGGTTGTTACACTTAGTTATGCCTCTTATTTTTAAGTTGTTACGTCTAGAGTAATCTTCATGTTGAGTTTGTTTCACTTTAGGACTTTTAGTTCTTCCTCCATTATGTATTATCAGAGAGATATGTTCTTTTACTAACAAATCATGTTTAATTTCTATCTGTTGTTGTTGTTGTTAAGGATCTTTATTGCACTTATATTATCAGTAGTCTATTGTGCAAATTCATTTTTCAAACATACTTGAAATTCTCTTAGTAGTTTTTTCATGCTAGCAATAGTTAATATTTCATTGTCATCTTCTACTACTAATTTTGGAGTTTCAAGTATTTTCCTCTCTCTGAGCTAAACTCATCAAAGATGTATCCATCTGTACAAGTGTTTCAGGTTGGGATATTGGTCTATTCTCTTTCTCCTTAGGGGAAAAAAAATCCATCAGTGTTATTGTTTTTGTCTTTTTCTTCCCATCCCATTGTTCCTTACTATATTTTGATCTTTGCCTTTCATCTTAAATTTATCCTAATTTAATATTAATCGTATCTCTAAAGTTACTATACTTTATAATTTATATATTAATTTCAGAGTGAAATTTCCCCACTTAACAATTATTACACTTTGCAGTTCTAGTACACAATCAAGTTATATCGCATATACAAAAACATCGAGGGAAAAAAAAGGAAATAGTAGAAGCAAGCACGGCCCAGACTAATATTCTGTAGATAAAGAATTTTCAAAAAGAAAAGGCCATTCAGTTCTTTGAAGCTAGTTTGGTTATCTTCTGAGGGCCAATTCACACTGACTGATCTCACTCAAATCCAAACAGCCTGGATAAACCCGCTCAATGTCCTATGTCCTAGACACCTGCCCCCCCCACCCCACCCCCGCTCCTCGTTCAGGATGCCACCCCTCCACTAATCAGTTCAAATAATGTTTCAGTCAACCTTCCTTCAGAAACTTAGTTCACTTTGAAAATTATCTTCTGATTATTATAGATTTACAGTTTTTCAATGTCCTTTTACTCTTATTATTATTATAGTTCATTTATAACGCGCCAACATATTCCGTTAATGATGTACAAAAGTTAAGTTCAGACAAAGATAAATACAAATTAACATATAGCAAAGCAAGGAGGGCCCTGTCTTTGAGCTAGGAATCCAATGTCCATGGTGCATTCCCAAAGTACTTGGGATAGAAACTTGCAGACTTACAATCTAAGGTATAGTGAGGGGTAAAAGAGGGAGAGAGAGGTGATAAGCGTGTTAGGATGGAAGGTGATATGCTTCTTTAAAGAGATGCGTTTTAAGTGAGGTTTTACATTTTTTGAGCAAGAGGATAATCTGGTGGAGCAAGGCAAGGAGTTCCAGAGAATAGGGGGAGTTGACAAGAGTTGTAGAAGGAAGAAGGTCATTAGCAGAATGAAGAGGGCGGGTGGGGGAGTATTTGGAAATGAGAGCAGAGATGTATGGGGGAGAGTTATTGTTAAGGGCTTTGTAAGTTAGGGTCATGATTTTAAATTTTATTCTTGAGGCTAAGGGAAGCCAGTGAAGTGATTGATAGAGAGGTGATTCCGACACTTAACTTTGTGTATGGAAGGTGAGTCTAGCGGAAGCATTCATAATGGATTGAAGTGGAGATAGTCGGGTGGTGGATAGGCCAACAAGAAGCGAGTTGCAGTAGTCTAGTCGAGAGATGATGAGAGAGTGTATTAGGATTTCAGTTGTGTACGATGGTGATAAATTCTGGAGATGTTTTTTAGATAGAGAAGACCAGATTTAATTAGTGATTGTATGTGGGGGATGAAAGAGAGAGCCGGGTCCAGTAGAACTCCAATACAATGAGCTTGGGCGGTGGGGGTAATGATGCCGTTGTTGACAATGAGAGAGATGTCAGGAATTGATGCTATTTTGCTTGTCCCTCTAGAGAGCTCCCATTGATCTTAATTAATCTGTGTTCAAAACAATCTGTTATATTGATATAGGGATGTGTTTAAGGGAAGTATTCACCCAGCATATTCTGTAGCAGTTCATCAATAAAGATCGCCATAGTTATTCTAAATCATCATATAAGTAATTTCTTCATTAGGGATACTTCCCTTACTCACATGCTGGGTGCCTTTCAGCAGACTCTGGTGATCCAAAAATCCTAGTATTTACCAGGGTAAACTGGTCACAAGGCTTCTGTTCTCCACCTTCCTCACTCTGCCCTCAGCTCTTTCTATGCAACCTTTAAAGTTTCCATTTATCTACTCATAAACCTTTTAACAGGTGCATCACCATTTAGCATTTGCCCATCATAGTTTCTTGCCTGCATCACTGATAGGTCTGCAGCTCAGTAGAATTAGAGGCTATTTCAGCTAGTAAGTGCGTTTCCAGTTGCAGCTCTGTCAACTGCGGTGTATCACCAAGAGAGGGAAGAGTCTGAGGGAGGATCAGCTATTCAGCTGAGATAAGCATTTCAGAGATTCTCTACTTTCCACCCTTCCTGTACTAACTTTCGAGCTTCAATTCCTTTGCTTCAGATAGTCCAGGCGGCATCTATCAATCAGCTTCTGCCCAGCTCAGCATCTCTGCTGCATTTAGGGCGTTACGCCTCTCAATCAAGTTCAGAGCTGTTTCAGCTAAATGTGCGCCAACTTCCAGACGCTAATCCGTTAGATACCAGGGTGGAAGTAATACATCTGGAGTTTCAGGCATTCTTTGTAGCTTAATGAAAGCTTCTTACGCTCAAGTTATTCGAGTTTAGTTTTTTTTATAATATAGAATGTTGTTATTGGTTAGTAATATTAATATTTGAGCTTTTAGTCAATAGAGAAAACTTTTAAGCCTTGTATGCACTGGAGCACCTTGTCCACTGTTTGGTTAAAAAATAGGAAGTGGGAAGGACTTAAGGCAGAATATAACTCTCCACCTCATTACATGGGGGCTTTAATGAATATGGAAGGTTTATGGCTTTTACTAAGTATGTAATATTGTTTTACTTGTATGTAGTTTGTTTTATTAAGAAACAATTAAAACCTGTTTTACTGCCTAAAATGCTACAAGTAATCCCTCTATGGTCTGCCCATTGCAGTGTATGCAGACACAGATTCTGTAGGGCAGGATGTGCAGCGTAGCATCCTAGACTATCAGGGACCGTGTCTCAGTGAGCATGACATTATTTATTTCTCCTGTGTGTCTCTCATTGTAATTGTAATTAATCAGCTTATTTTTCTAAGTTTGGTTTAGTGATCAAGATGAAACCTGTTGCAGTGACACAGAAGTTGGTGGTAGCCTCTGTGAAGAGGTCACTACAGGTCAACGAGAACAGTATTGGGAAAGCCAAACGTGTATATGCCAAGCATCTGTACAGTATTTGAATGCAGGTAGTTTTTTGCCATTGGTACAAGCTTCCCCATACATAACAATTCAATTAATTAAAGCAAGTATGTCCAGCCCGCGCCCTGTGGCCCGCATGCAACCCAGCATTTCTATGAAGGCCTCCAAATTGTAAACTTAATTATACATTTTTTTTTTTATTTGTTTGTTTTTGCATTTATTTTGTAACTCTATTGTATTATCCGGACTATTATCCAACATTCACATTATAATTGCAAACAGTTTGGCCAGAAAAAATGAAAAACTGTTCAAATTAACTAATAAAAATAGAGCAAGTGGACTCTGTTGCAATGCCGTGTTATTTTCTTTGTCGAGGCAATCTGTTGAAAGAGTTTATGATTTGCTTCATAAAATCAAGTCATTTATGGTATCAAAAACAAAATTTGCCCCAGAACTAGATGATGAAAACTGGCTTACAGATAAAGCATTTTTAGTGGATTTGACCAATGATTTATATGAGTTAAATATGCATCTTCAAGGTGAAAACCAACTTATCAATACAATGTGTCAAACCATAACAGCGTTCCAAAACTGAAATTATGGCAAGCTCAAATTAAGGCAAACAATTGTATGCATTTCAACACGTTGGCTATTCTTAGTCCTGTGAACAGCGAAAAATACGCAGCCTTGCTTTTCAAATTGATACAGGAATTTAAAAGCAGGTTTTAAATTTCTGGGGAAAAAAAAATATTTTGGTATATTTGTGACTCTATTTTCAGTCGACATAAATATGTTACCTGACAATTTTACAATGAAATGCACAGAGCTGCTGCCTGACAAAGTAGTGAATTGCCGGGAAGCAAGAAGCCATAGAATTCTAATGTGATAGTGGTAGAAACAGTAGTGGATGTTTCAAATCCAAAAAGATGATTTAAAAAAGGGTTATTTGAAGCTTAAATAATGGACCACCTATTGGCGGAGGGCGAGGAGATGCTTGTTTGAAGGCTAGGACTCTTATGAAGGATTTGACTGTTGGTGATGAGATGTATGATTAATGGATTAATGGAACTGAATCTTTATTTTTGGATATAACTGTCATTATTGTAGTTTGAACAGGTATTGCTGGAAAATTCCCAGTTGATGTTCAACTAGGCCTATGAGTTGTGAAGGTGGTAAAAATGAAATGAGGTACCTAGCTGGCAGAGTGTATGGGTAAGGGGTAATATGAATATAGAACGACTAGGACAACTGCTCTGCACTGAAGGTGATGGTGAAATTGTGATTCGGCCAATTGAAAAGGGCTCTATATAGGCACAGAGCAAAAAAAATTTTTACAGAAGTTTTTAGTTAGTGAAGACCTTGCTTTTGGATAGAAGTTCAACAAAACTTCTGTAAAAACAATATGCTCTGTGTTTAAAAAGAGCCCTATTCAATTGGCCGAATCACAATTTAATAAGACTGCTAGTAAGCTAGAAATGTTATGTATTAGAAGTACGATAAGGTATGGAATGTGTGCTACGTACAAGACGTTATGAAAGAACTTGGTACGCTAGGGATACCATACGGTATTATAGGAATCCGTATGCAATGGGAAAGATATGGTATGCAAGTGGTGTGATACAGAATGATATAACTTGGTATGCAATGGGTACGACACTGTATGATATGACTACGTAAAGAGAAGGTAAGATACAGTATATTATTGCTCATTATTCAATACTGTATCTTATGATTTGGTAAGCTAGGAATACGAAACAGTATATTAATGACTTGATACGCTAGGGATAAGAAAGAAGTATGCTAGGGGTACAATATGGTTCAATACGTATGCTGGTACGGCGAAATATGGCTTGGCACTCTAGGAGTATTAAACAATATGATGTGACATTGCATGCTCGGGGTATGATACAATATGATAACATTTAGTGCATAGTGGGTAGAACGCGGTATGCAAGGGTGTATGAAATGGTATGACATGACTCAGTATGGTAGGTGTTCAATTTGGAATGATAAAACATGATACGTCAGTGGTATGATGCTTTGCAGACTGTAATCTTTGAACCCTAAGTTTGTTTCTCCAGAACAGTATTGTGGGTGGATAATAGCTGAACTCTGGCTCCTGGTAGTTGCAACAGTGGATTACTGAAGTTAGGCAGCTCATCTATTGTCGGGTTGTGTCTGTATCCCATAAGTATGAACGAACCAATGCTAAATACTCTAGCCGGCTGTGGGAGTAAGGAGTGATATTTGTGTTTGGGGTATTACAAAGCCAAATATGTCTTAATCTATAGTTATGGTTGGGGATTAATGGGTACTTGGCAGTGTAGCAATGTTTACAGACTGAACGTGACACGGTGTGATAAAACATTTTGATAAGATTGCTTTCATATAGTAATTTATTGAGAATTGGTTCAAGTGGTTTGGATTGACTGATTAGCCCTGTATAGCTAAATCATGATAGACTGAAAGGACTCTAGTTGGCTGAAGTTGGCCAAAAAGAGAAACTACAAGAAACAGAAGGCAGAAGGGAAGGAGACACATGAGGCGGACGCTGAGAGACTCTGGAGGCAAAGAGCAGGAAAGGAGAAGCCTGTGGCGGGACCGAAAAGGAGGCAGAGCAGCACACCACCAACATTGCAAGAACAGATATGAACGCCGGCAGCAAGAGGGAAACAATGAGGAGGAACAATGGGAGGAGCGGAGGGCCAAGGCAGACAACAGCAGGGAGACGGGACGAGCACTGGCGAGAAAGGGACAAAGAAGGAGAGAAGAAGGAAATCGAGGAATATCGGGTGAAGGAAGACCGAGGAAGAGTCTGGGAGCCAACCTGCAACAGGAGAGCAGGAGCAAATAAAGCGCAGATGCAGAAGGCAGATCAGGGGGACAAGACTAATGAAGAGAGAAGTGGATGGGCAGTTGCAGCACCAAAGGAGAACCAGGGAGAGGAGCAGTGAGAGAAAGAGGAAGTGAAAGGAGGCAACAATGAGGTTCACCTAGGGGGGGCATGGAGGACCGAGGTGGCTGATAGCAGGGAGACGGCTGAGGAGCAGTAAGGAAGGAGCCAGCCAGCCCCAATGGAGAAAGAGTCAGGATGGGTAAGGAGGGGGAGAATAATGAGTGGGAGTACTAGGAAGAAAAGAACATGGCCGGATCCTGTGTAGGTAGGAGGAGAGGAGGGGGGGGGGGCAGGGAAGAGGATGCAAGCAGTGACAGACCTGGGGGTGGCGGCCTCGAAGGCCACAGAGAGTGGCAAGGAGGTGCATGAAGTCAGAGGTATTAGGGAGGAACAGACAATGAGGAAGACAAAGAAGATGATAGATGAACCTGAAGCCGAAGCAGGATGAGAGCATGAAGCACAGCAGCTGACATGGACAGAATTGATTGATGAGTGCCAGGACCATATGTGTGGGGTAGGTAGGTATTTATAAGTTGTAGGAGAGTTCCAGCCCCTCCCACAACTCCATATTAATTAACCTGGCATTTATTCTTATTCTTCCATAGAGTACTATTGCCAGGCATGCTATGTATAGAGCACTATCCAACAGAACTCTTATCTGAATCCAGAGGTTTTCGTTTTAGCAAGATAAAATATCTCTTTGAAACAAAATTTAATACAATAATTAAAATAAAGCACTGTAAATATTTTACTAATTATAAATACATTTTACAAATTATGAAGTCAAGTTATTTAAAAGAGAACACAATAAACAATACTTCAGTTGTCAGTTCAAAATGACTCTGTTGCGCCCAAAACAAATTGTTCTTTCTTTAGGTTACACTTAAAAAGTATTAAACACTGGCTCTATGTTATGTCATTCATACTTTCTAAAGTGGATGAATTCTAGGAAATTCCATGTTTCATTTATAAGCAAATGAGGGGCTCATGCATATTAATTATTCGATTTGATGCAATAAGATTACAGTCTGTTTGTCTGTCTCTGTAGGGGCCAAAATAAACACTTTCCAGCAGTCAGACCTCTGTCCCACCCTTATCAAGCACTCTGAGCTGCACAATAGCATACTGACCCACATATTAGTATCGAGGAGCCACAAAAATCTATTCTAAATATTTCAGAAATTATTTACTGTAGAGAAAAACTGCTAATATAATGGATTGCCAGTTTTTCATGTTTTTTTTAAAATAAAATCAACTTCCTTTTGAGGTTACAGAGTGCCTTTAAAGGGCAATTTACCTCACAGTAAGTGTTCTTCATGGTGTGAAATGTCACAAGATTGTATGTTAAAATTATCTATGTTTTCAATTACACTAATAACAGCTACAAAATCTTAAATTTCAAATGTATGTTTACATACAAGTCTATCCTGCCAACTCCCTGATAACAGATTGCATGTATGTGCTGCGAGTATGTATGCTGAAGGCTGTGATTGATAGGCACAGCAGCATGTAGACTCAGGTTACACAGCACTGACCAGTTTAGGTGAGTCCAGCAATCCATGCCTATACAGATAGATTTCTTATGGAATAGTGTTTCTTTTGAACTCTACGCGGACAGCAGTGGAGCAGAGCACTGGTCTGCTTGGTTCAAATACCAGAGACGCAAGAGAGGAGAAACCTAAATTTTCTGCCATAAGAAATTGCAAAAATGTTGATGTCTGTTCCCTTCAAAATACACATGTAAGCTGTCACTACCTGCTTCTTCAATGGGGCTTGATAAGAACCTAGTTCAAACCTACTCTAGCAGGACCTTGTAGTTCTTGTTACCTCTGGCACAAAAGATGGCGTCAGGATAGAGACAACACCCAAGAATATGTGCAGATGATATGCAGGCAGAAAACCAGTGGTCTCAGAACAGGACCACTCCCCACTCAGGATACAGGCACACAGTAAATAATCTCACAACTTGTTCATGTGAAAACCAGAACTGACACGTTTCTTATGAACTATGGACATGTGTATACAGTTTCTCCAGTGGACAACAACCATTCAGATAATTTTGAATTTTTGGTAACAAATGAGTGTAAACCTACATGTAAATTTATATTCCCCAATTAGGGCAATGTGCATTCTTAGTTGCCTTAGGAACACATGCCTACATTTCTCAGGTACATGTGCAAGACAGCATCTTCTCAATAATGGCCCAACATGAGTTTGGCTTCCATTGGTTTCCACTTCCAAACACAGACTGAATTTTTCACTTTTCCGTGCAATTATTCCTCACTGCAAGCAGATAGTTTCTGTACTGAGCCTGCTTCTTGTAGCTGTCTCAAACTAATGAGCTTTCCATTACACCTAATGAAAGAGATGGCTTTTGTAGATGCCATGTTCTCATTATGTAGATACAAACGATAAATGTTCGCCCCACCTTAGGTAATATGTTACTGGAAACTAAAATGATAGATTCCACTGCAGCATACTGCATATACACGTTATCAATTAGAGACTATATTTTTTATATTCTAAAAACATGTTGTCTATTTTCAAGTGTAGTTCTTCAAAAAAGGCAATTTTAGAATTTAAAATTAACTTTTTGATTTTAAAAATAAGCAGTAAAAATGTAGATTTTTTATCAGGCTTTTAAGAAATTTCATACAATATTTAGATATATTTATAACAAACTGGTAACATTTGTCCAACAAAGACCTATCCTTGGACAACATGATCTATCAGTTGTGATGATTTCAAATGGACATTGACAGTAGAACCATGTTTATTTGTTTATTCTTATGTTTAGATGGCATGTTTACAAATAAACATATGATTTGTGTGTAATCCAAACTAATATCTTCATCAAAAACTGATACTTTAATGCTGTGAAATAAGACATTTCCTACAATGTTGTGTATTAATAGTTATTTACAGAACCTATTGGGTTTAATACACCCACAAAGCATAGACTCAGAGCCAGATTTAAGGGAACAGTCAACTCATAGATACTTCTCTGCACCATCATGGAGAGTAATCAAAACCAATTTGGGACCTATCCTTTATGGTAGCGCTCAGTGTGAAGTTCTCCCCTCTCATGTGGTGCAACTCGATGGCGCTGAATTGACACAGAGACCATTGGTATGTTCGGCGCCGGCGCTTGGCCCTCGGGGGCCTCGGGCGCACTTCTCATACTTCAAAGCCTCTTCTGTCGGCACACCTTATAAACCACATCGGACGGGGGAATATTGTTTTGCCTGCAGTACTGCACCCGAGATGGCGCTAGAGCGCTGCGCGGCACTATAAAAGGAAAGAACCCCTAATTTGAAAATCTATAAATGTATAAAAATATTTTTTGTTTTATAATTTTTTTTTGTAGATGAGCGGTGGTAGATATTCTTAATAATTGAATATGATTTTCATTAATGATCAATACCCAACTAAATATAGCGCAAGCCTGGGAATTAGTGGTCATTTTATTATCTATTACACTGCATCAGACTTTTATGCATCTTGTGTCTAATCCAGAGCTGGCTGTGTAACAGCATTTATGGAGTTAATGACAAGCTCTCAATTCTTCAAATGTAATTATTTGCTTCCTCTAAATATTCTCTTCACTGCAATAATATATTTCACATGATTCTATCTGTAGTTGTAATATCTATAAATACCAAGTGAATGAGCTGCCATTTGTTTACTTGCGGCAAACAGAGTGTATTGTCATTGAATGGGCTTGGGATTTGTTGAGTCCCCTCAGAGCCTGTTTAGCGGAATGTTAGGGGATAACTGGGTTATATAAAACAGCGAAATATGGGTCATCTGTACAGGGAGTGCAGAATTATTAGGCAAGTTGTATTTTTGAGGATTAATTTTATTATTGAACAACAACCATGTTCTCAATGAACCCAAAAAACTCATTAATATCAAAGCTGAATATTTTTGGAAGTAGTTTTTAGTTTGTTTTTAGTTTTAGCTATTTTAGGGGGATATCTGTGTGTGCAGGTGACTATTACTGTGCATAATTATTAGGCAACTTAACAAAAAACAAATATATACCCATTTCAATTATTTATTTTTACCAGTGAAACCAATACAACATCTCAACATTCACAAATATACATTTCTGACATTCAAAAACAAAACAAAAACAAATCAGTGACCAATATAGCCACCTTTCTTTGCAAGGACACTCAAAAGCCTGCCATCCATGGATTCTGTCAGTGTTTTGATCTGTTCACCATCAACATTGCGTGCAGCAGCAACCACAGCCTCCCAGACACTGTTCAGAGAGGTGTACTGTTTTCCCTCCTTGTGAATCTCACATTTGATGATGGACCACAGGTTCTCAATGGGGTTCAGATCAGGTGAACAAGGAGGCCATGTCATTAGATTTTCTTCTTTTATACCCTTTCTTGCCAGCCACGCTGTGGAGTACTTGGACGCGTGTGATGGTGCATTGTCCTGCATGAAAATCATGTTTTTCTTGAAGGATGCAGACTTCTTCCTGTACCACTGCTTGAAGAAGGTGTCTTCCAGGAACTGGCAGTAGGACTGGGAGTTGAGCTTGACTCCATCCTCAACCCGAAAAGGCCCCACAAGCTCATCTTTGATGATACCAACCCAAACCAGTACTCCACCTCCACCTTGCTGGCGTCTGAGTCGGACTGGAGCTCTCTGCCCTTTACCAATCCAGCCACGGGCCCATCCATCTGGCCCATCAAGACTCACTCTCATTTCATCAGTCCATAAAACCTTAGTAAAATCAGTCTTGAGATATTTCTTGGCCCAGTCTTGACGTTTCAGCTTGTGTGTCTTGTTCAGTGGTGGTCGTCTTTCAGCCTTTCTTACCTTGGCCATGTCTCTGAGTATTGCACACCTTGTGCTTTTGGGCACTCCAGTGATGTTGCAGCTCTGAAATATGGCCAAACTGGTGGCAAGTGGAATCGTGGCAGCTGCACGCTTGACTTTTCTCAGTTCATAGGCAGTTATTTTGCGCCTTGATTTTTCCACACGCTTCTTGCGACCCTGTTGACTATTTTGAATGAAACGCTTGATTGTTCGATGATCACGCTTCAGAAGTTTTGCAATTTTTTCTAGTGCTGCATCCCTCTGCAAGATATCTCACTATTTTTGACTTTTCTGAGCCTGTCAAGTCCTTCTTTTTACCCATTTTGCCAAAGGAAAGGAAGTTGCCTAATAATCATCACCTAATATGCTTAATTGGTAGTAGACTTTCGAGCCTATACAGCTTGGAGTAAGACAACATGCATAAAGAGGATGATGTGGTCAAAATACTCATTTGCCTAATAATTCTGCACTCCCTGTAAAATGTCAATACGCTTTTTTTTTTTTTACCTGGTTTTAGGTGCCCAGCATATTGATATAGGGCAGTATTGATAAACTCTGTGTTCTATTAATGTCTCAAGACAATATTACAGAACTGTGACTAAATGTACAAGGACAAAACACACAAACATTAATAACTACTAACATGAAAGCTTATGGAATTTATAGCAACTTAATGAGCTATGGGATCGATCCCGTTTTAAATTCGCTGAAAGCTGCAGTGGTGGTAAGTGGCCTCTAAATAGTGCTGAAGATATTTTGCAGCGCTGCTGATATTTCACACAAGTTGTAACCTTAGATTCAGTTACCCTAACCCTTAAACTAACCCTAACCCTCACCCTAACCTTAACCCGAAAAGTTTACCTAACTCTATGGTATCGGCACTGAAAATCAGCAGCGCCATCTAGCGGTTGATGGGTGGCAATTTTTGGTAAATTTCAAAAGGGATTTTTTTTTTCTGTTATTTTTCTTATGTTATTATGGGGAGTTTATTTTTTAAGTTGTAGAGATCCCTCCACACAGGTGTTTCACTGGTGAGTAAACTAAAGTGAATTAAAAAATTTACCAGCAGTGGCAGAAGCAGTGCCGCCCACCAACTGCTAGATGGTGCTGTCGATTTTCAGTGCCCATACCATAGAGTTAGGGTTAGGTAAACTTACAGGGTCAGGGTGAGGGTTAGGGTAACCAGATCTTTTATGTTATGTAGCAGCACATAGTCTCAGCAGTGCAGTTTGAACGCTGTGCCGCAGCACTACCTGGTGGTGAAAAATAGTTACTGCAGGCAAAGAACTATTCTCCCCTCCGAGGTGGCGCAACTCAACTGAGCTGAATCATCAGCGAGGCTATCGGTATGATCAGAGCGGGCATTTGGCCCTCGAGGGTCTGAGGCACGCCTCTCATACCTCAAGGCCTCTTCTGTCGGCGCTCCTTATGAGCCACATCTGAGGGGGGGGGGGGTTATTGTGTTGCCTGCAGTAACTTGTTTTCGCCACCACAGTGTTGAGACTGTGTGCTGCTACATAACATAAAAGGACCAGGTAACCTTCTAAGGTTACAACTTGTGTGACATATCATCACCGCCATCTAGCGGGTACTTGCTGCAGCTGTCGGTGCTGGCAGATTTACAACAGGATAGATCCGAGGGCCCCCCTGCAATACAGTTTGGGAACCCCCATATATAGTTACATAGTTACATAGTAATTAAGGTTGAAAAAAGACTTTCAGTCCATCAAGTTCAACCTGTTAAGATCTCCTCTGATCTGCAATATGCGGATTAGTTATTAATTAAATTATTGATTAAATAATTATTAATAGTATAGTATTGGAGAATGAATAAAGAGTTAGTCCATCAAGTTCACCTTTTTAGATCTCTATTGATCTTTTTAATTTGGACTATTTATTATTATTGTTAATTGTTAATTATTGTTAATTGATCCAGAGGAAGGCAAACATAAAAAAAAACCCCATTGAAACTTTGCCAATTGTCTCATAAGGGGAAAAAAAAGCAAAATTCCTTCCTGACCCCAGAAACTGGCGATCAAATTTCTCCCTGGATCAATATTCCTTGCTAGTTATCTAGGATAGCCTTGAATGCCCTCTTTATTCAGAAATATATCTAACCCCTTTTTGAAGTTGTCTATCGAATTCGCTGTCACCACCTCCTTTGGTAGAGAATTCCACAGTTTAACCACCCTAACTGTGAAGAACCCTTTTCTTTGTTTAAGGTGAAATCTTTTTTCCTCTAACCTCAACGGATGTCCTCTTGTCAGTTGAAAATCTCTTGCTACAAAAAGTTCACTTGACAAAGCCTTATATTGACCCTGGATGTATTTAAATAACGTAATCATATCTCCTCTTAGACGCCTTTTTTCTAGCGAAAATAAGTTTAATTTTGCTAGTCTTTCTTCATAACTTAGCCCCTCCATTCCCCTTATTAGTTTTGTAGCCCTTCTCTGTACTTTTTCCAGCTCTAAAATGTCTTTTTTGTGAGGTGGTGCCCAAAATTGTACTCCATATTCCAAATGAGGGCGTACTAGGGATTTGTATAGTGGCAGAATTATATTTGCTTCCCTGGCTTCTATACCCTTCCTAATACATGCTAATATTTTATTTGCCTTTGCAGCCGCTGCTTGGCTTTGAGCGCTGTTACCTAGGTGGTTGTCCACTAGTACTCCCAAATCCCTTTCAATATCTGATACCCCTAGATTTGCTCCATTAAGATTATAGATTGCTTGGCTATTGTTCCTTCCCAAATGCATAACCTTACATTTATTTGTATTAAATCTCATCTGCCATTTAGCCGCCCATTTCTCTAATTTATGCAAATCCTTTTGTAGGGAAAGTACATCATTATCTGATTTTATTACCTTGCACAACTTAGTGTCATCAGCAAAAATGGAGACACTACATTCGAGTCCTACTTCAATGTCATTAATAAATATGTTAAAAAGGAGAGGACCCAATACTGAGCCCTGAGGAACCCCACTTATCACATTAGACCAATCGGAGTATGTTCCATTTACAACAACCCTTTGCTTCCTGTCTTTTAGCCAGCTCTCGATCCATGAGCAGATATTTACTGCAATATGACTCTATATGAGGTAGGTGCACCCAGGGTCAATATATGTAGGTGATCAGAATGTATTTATATCAAAATAATTATCTTCCCCTCTTCCATATCAACGTCAGGCTCGGATTGATCCTGTTATTGTGTCGGGACAGGTCCAACCACTAGATGGCGCTGCCTATATGTGAGAGAAGTTCTAAGCTTATAATGTTAGCCTAACCATTGAACTAACCCTCACAGTTTACCTGAACCTTGACTCTATGATATGGCACTGGAATATCAGCAGCGCCATCTAGCAGATGCTCACCACCACTGCTGCAGCCTTATGCTGCGCTACCAATAGAGGATAGGACCTCAGGCCGCTGCAGGTGATAGGGGGGCATCTCATTTTATGGGCCCAGTGCTTTGCACCTTCTGCACCAGCAGTAACTCTGCCACTGGATTAATATAAGGTCCAATGTACCAGGGACTTCTCTTATAAACATGAACTCTCTTTTACTTATTTCCAATAAATAAATAACAAATGAGTTATGAAAATTAGAAGAAACATTGCAGTCCTATATTATATATTGGCCACAGCGGTCATTAGTCCAGGAGGACACACCTGGCAGCCATCAGACTCTAATTGGGGCACAATCAGGGTGTGACCAGACCCCCCCACGCCTGTGTATATAAACCCTGCTCCAGGACTGAGGGGTCAGTGCAGCTGTTGTTATCGTGTAGTTACAGTGGTGAGTATAGTGATGTTATTAGTATTATCTGTTACATGGAAGCTGTGATGTTGTAATGAAGTTACTTATAGACTGTGACTGAGGCTCTGAGCCTGAGCTTTATAAGAACTGAGGATACATTGGGGTATTTTATCTTATGAGGCACCTGGCAGTCCACAAACTTCTAGTATGCACTGAAATGTTAACATTAATTATATCTTAATATTTAAAACTTTTTTTTTTTTTTCTTTTTTTTAATGCATGTCAATGTTTTGAACTCCATGGCCCTCATTCAATTGCAATTTGGCCAATTGAATAGGGCCCTAAATAAGCACATAACATATATTTTTTAAAGAAGTTTTTAGTTAGCAAGCATCTATCCAAAAGAGAGGTTTTCACTAACTAAAAACTTCTTTAATAAAAATATGCTATGTGCTTATTTAGGGCCCTATTCAATTGGCCACATCGCAATTGAATGAGGCCCCATGACTCTACTCTATATCCTGTGTATGTTCATACTCTACATTCTCCTCCTTAAAATATAATGTCACTGAACTTCTATTCATCACATAGGTTTAAGAAGGATTTGTGCAAAAAAAAAATTGGGTTTTGTAATGAATAGTAAAAAAACCTGCATTTTAACTTGAACCAGGATTAAACTGCACCTTGTGTCTAGATTATCTCTGTTCAGATCTGTTGAAAGACTGTTACTCTAAATGGCCATTTAACAGACCTAAATAGAACAACTCCCAGTAGGACAATCCTCCCCATCAGACCACATGCATACTTCCAGATCAGGATGGAGCCCATGACACAAGCCGTGCTGTAAATATAAATGTGTGTATATACTAATGTTTTCTTATAACAAACATGTGAGTTTCTCAAACTACAGTGGTCCCCTAATCTAATTATAGGCTTGTAAGCAACTTGTTATAACAGGTCCCTGCAGCTAGATCCAGATTTGTCTGATTCCATGAGGCTTAACATTATTTGGCCAAGAAAATTGTAACCTAGATATGGCTGCCATGATGGGTTGTACATACACTAGCCCTGAGTAATGCAATATTAATATCCTTAAAGAACTATAATAAAAAATAATTGTGCCTTCTGAATAACCCTTTAAAACGAGCAACATGGTTTTATAATGTAAAATACTACAGCCTTTAGTATTTATTTCAATATACAATTCTGCTATGGCCTCTTCCAGTTATGTCTGAAGACACAGGAGGCCTGTATCTGTACAATGGGAATTTGGCATCTAGAACTACCAGTGTCTTCATAAGCTATAATGGAAAAGTCATTAAAGGATTTACTTTTTTTAAACAAAAGCTGAAGTACATACAATTTGTACATCAAAGGGAAAATGTGAAGTTGTTTGCAGTGATGCTTTAAGGTAACCTTGATAATAAAAGTGGGGATACTTTGCATTACTTCTCTACACAAGAAGTACATTTTGGGTTGCCTGGGTACCCCCCGCACTCCTTATTCAACTTCTTACAATGTTGTCTTGCCTTTGATGCAGCAACTGGAATTACTGCTGTAAACTGGCGGGGGTTAAACTTTAGTTTGTAATTAACATTAACAGCTGTGTAAGCCCTGAGAATAAAGTTATTTTAGGTAAAATCTTAATTTTAGATTTAGATTTTAGCATTGGTCATTGATTCCCATGGACTCGGAGGTATCTTGCACCTATACTTGCCCTGTTCTGTAACTGCCCCCATCATGGAGGCTTCTATGCACATGAAAAAACCCAAGGCTTAAACAGCTGCTGATATTAGTTCTTTGTATACTTCAAAACCATGTGACCCTGGTAATGTTTAGTGATTCTTTACTTGTGTCTTAGTGGTCAAGATGAAACCGGTTGCAGTGATCAGGAAGCTGGAAGAGGCCTCTCTGAGGAAAAGGGCCCTACAGACCAGTAACTGCAGCATTGGGAAAGTCAAGCATGGACATGCCAAGCATCTCTACAGGATTCGGAAGCAGGTAGATTGATGGGTTGTAACTAAGAACTAGACCAGCCTGTAACAGAACCATTAAAGGGAGTCTGTAATGCTCCTCACATGGTGTCTTCTAAAATAAAAACCATAAAGCTGCTCCATAAGGAAGCCAGGTATAAAGGTTTTTAACAGTCAGTTCTCCCATAAAATGAGAATCTCAACCCAATAAGAACATATTCCAGTGGTGGTGTGATGGGCGGTACCGGATGTGTCTGCGTGAGCTGAGGCTTGCCCAGCCCAATGGAGGAACCCACGCTGAGAACGGGATAGCTGCAGAGTCTAACCCCCACCAACTCGCCTGAACCCGTTGCAAACTTTTTTTTCTCAATGCTGCAGCTGAGCCCCTATAATCACTTAATGTGATGGTTCTGCCTTCCCCTGAACCCTGCACTTAAGTTTTGGGACCCTATCTGAGGTGTCTGATTCCAGCCAGATATGTGGCAAAATAAAATTCCGCTGAGTTGCACAGATTCCCGTGACTCCCGAATACCTGAGGCAAGAGAGGCTGATGGAGCGGAAGCAACACGAGACGCCGGACTGACAACGCCGTTGTACGGTGCGGTAAGCCTCTGAAACACCCTGGGCACACCTTGCATTGAAAGCGTAATATTTATGTGCTGTTTTGGAACAAACTATGCCTAGCGGAGTATAGGCTCCACTGTGACTTTGTATACGCCTATTTGGGCAACAACTGAGTTAGCCTGGCCTACTACTTCTATGGCCCTAAGGTTCTTATAAATGACAACGGGGTTCATGATCCAAGGGGGAAGGGCAGAATAAAAAAAGGGGATAAAAGAGGAGTAAAATAAGAAAAGGTGTCCTCCCTGACATAATTTGATTTGGTTATTGCCCTCGGGCTACACATTTTCATCTACTGTGCATCATACAAATGATTGGACTTTTGAAATAAGAACAATATGCCTCCTAAGAACAAAAATAAAGATAAAGCTAGATCACCGCCGAAATCTAAATTATTTTTCTCGCCTAAAATGGCATCTAAAACTACGGAGGTGTCTTTATTGGCTACTCCAATAAGCGACAAATCAATAGAAGTTACTAGAGGAAATACGAGGTGAGACCTCGCCGGATACAAACACGGCAAAATTAGAAGAGAAAATTTTGACTGTGGTCAAGCTGGAAAAAATTCTAGAGACATTTCAAAATAAATTTCTTGACTAATTCAAAAATCAAATCCTATTAAACTTAAAGTTAACTCAAGAAAACACTGCTAAAATAACAGAATTAGAAAGCAAGTGTGAATCAACCAAAAAAGAACAACTTACTTCCAAAGAAACGATTAAAATTATGGATGCTAAAATAAAAACTTTGGAAAACAAGATGGATTCATTTGAAGATCGATCTAGAATGAACAATGTGAAAATACGAGGCATTGATGTAAAAGTTACCAAGGATCAATTGGACCAATACCTTACTAACTTCTTTGCCTACTTAGTACCGGACTCAGTGGACACTAAATTTAAATTTGATGTGGATCATAGGATCCCTAAACCCAAAAATATAGATGGAGATTCCCCTAGAGACATAATGGTAAGAATTCACCATCTGCCACTAAAAAATCAAATAATTAGAGCTAGTTATGGGAAAACATGTTATGACCCGCCATATTCGCATATAAATTTTTTTTCAGATATCTCTCCCTCTACCAGAAATAAAAGAAAATTGTTTCTTCCGATTACTCAGAAACTGAGGGACAAAGAAATCCCATATAAATGGGTATTCCCTATAGGTCTCTTAATATTTAGAGAGAACAGATGGGTCAAAGTTAACTCACCAAAAGACGGTGAAGACATTATTAGTAAATGGGGCTGGTGAAGGGTTAACCCTAACTTTTTGGTGGACACCTGGTGGATTCTTGCAATAGGAAAAGTCTCTTCATTACCTCCTGCATCTGATTTTTCTTTAATTACTGCTACTTGCCCTCGATGTTTGCCTAGGCTGTCTAGAAGTCATACGGGAAACGGTACTTTTTAATCAAACAATTGTTAAACTTTATAAGACTTATATATATTATTCTAATTCAGGCACAACATCTGGAAAGGTCCGCACTTTAAAAATTTCGCTCACTAATTCTTTCTTTTTTTTTTTTTCCCCTGTGAGCAGAGGAAAACTCCTTACTGGTAAACCTTGCATAGCACTTTGAAAGGATGGTATTTTAATCATATGTTAATCACCCTACTTGGTTACTTAGGGAAAGTATGTAGAAAACAAATGGGTTTAAAACAAGTTATAAATTATTATTAGTCACGTATAGCACTTTATCAATAGACTGCACTTTACGATTGCCTTTCACAAGAAAGATAGATTCTGCAAAACTGATTGACATATAGTCACTTCACTTAAATAATAAGAGGTTATGTAATATTACATATCCTCTAACAACTATACTTCCCCTCCTTTATGAATACAAACACAACACTTCGAAATATTACTCTTTAAAATGCGGCTAGCGCTAAAACTGGGTCAATTACTATACTCTCTCTTTTGAGAAGGTTAAGTAGCCAGAAAATATAAAACGCTGCTAAGTCAAACTATGCCAATTAATACATTCTACCTTTGAGTAGGTAAAGTAGCATGAGAAATACAAAAATCCCAAACTGCTATTAAATAGACTATTGGCAGTAGATAGCGCCACAACTGAATAAAGGCCAGAAGGAAAAGATAATGAAGGATATTGTAAAGTCAAGGGGAAGAAAACAGAGAAGGAAGAGGGAAAGCATGAATAGGAATGAAAAGGAGAAGATAGAGAAAAGAAATTAAGTGGGGCACTTAGACACAATAAGATTTAAAGGCATGGGTACAACCTCCATAGAGGACTGGACACATGTTCACTGCGTACGCCCACTGAGTGTGACAGAAGTCTCATCCCATCTTCAAGGGGTGACGTCTGAATGGAAGGAAGGACCCGAATAGGTCTTTGGAATGGATGGAGTAAGCTTGGAAGGATGTTTGTAGCCGGTAGGGGGGGGCGGGGGGAGTCTCAAAGATGGGATGGGCTCCAGGGGGCTGAAAATAGTGAGCTATAACGTTAGGGGCTTAAACTCTCCATTTAAAAGAACCTCCATTACTAGAATGTTAAATAAAACCAACCCAGACATTGTACTAATTCAAGAATCCCATTGGGATAAAAGCTATATCCCACAGTTAGCAAAACGCAAATATCCTCATGTACTAAATTCTTGCCAAGTGGTAATGATGTTCAACAAAAATCTAAGTCTAGAAGAAGAATTAGTGGTCACTGACGATAATGGGAGGTATATTATCTGGGTAGGGAAGATAAACAGCCAACAACTATCAATAGCAAATGTATACGCCCCAATTAAGATGTACTCAAGAATTTACAATATTTTGGTAAGTGAGTCTCTGTTAAATATAATCAAATCAGCAAAAATTGGCTTAATAACCATTTCAGATCATGCTCCAATTTCCCTTCAATTACAGGAAATAAGAACTATTCACTCTGGAAGGACTTGGAAAATAGATGATAAAATCTTGGAAGACGAGGTTAGTCTAGATACTCTCAGCAAGGAAATCAAATCTTTTCTAGATATCAATATGGGCTCAGTATCCTCGGACATAGTAATCTGGAATGCTCTGAAAGCATATATAAGAAGCATTCTTATCAAGACTAAAAGTATCTGGGTTAAACAGAGAGGACTATCTTTAAGATCACTATATGTAAAGTTGTATGGGCTTGAACAAGTTAATAAAATAAAAATAAACGATATTTTAACTCACAAGATAAATTCAATAAGAAAGGAAATTAACAAAATAAACCAAAAACGATCAGATAACTGTTTGTGGCGCTTACAACAGAGATCCTTCCACTTTGACAATCGAATAGGGAGAGACCTTGCCAATAAGATCAAAAAAGGACATTACCAAAATCAAAAAATCCTCTACTTAGAATGTCAGGGTAAGAAAATCTTTAAGCCCAAAGAAATCACTGACTCATTTGCCAAATTTTATCAATCTCTGTATAACTTAAGTCCGGGAGATAATTTTGTAATGCCCAATTCAAAAGAGATCACGTCATATTTAGACCTAATTCATTTTCCAGTTATATCAGAAGTAGATAAGGAGGCACTAAATAGTCCATTAACAGAGGTAGAAATTAGGCGAGTCATCAAGAATCTAAAGAATTATACAACCCCAGGCCCAGAGGGCTTTTCCACATCATTCTATAAAAATGTTATGGACTGCTTAATGCCAATTATACTGTTATCATTTAATGAAATAAAAAATATAGGAAAATTTCCTCCAGAGATGCTTAGAGCAAATATTATAACTATTCCGAAACAAAACTTGGAAGCACATACCTGTAAAGATTTTAGACCAATCTCGCTTATGAACATTGACACCAAAATATATGCGAAAATTCTGGCCTTAAGACTTACAGAAATTTCCAAAAAATGAATAAACTCGGATCAAACAGGTTTTGTCGTAGCGAGGCAAGGTTCCGACAACCTACATAAAATGATTCACCTAATCAACTTAGCGAAGAACAAAGGCACTCCCACTCTATTCCTATCAATGGATGCCGAAAAAGCTTGATAGGGTAGGGTGGGACTTCATGATGCAGACCCTTCTTAGATATGGGTTTGAAGCCTTTGCCTCAAAGGCTATAGCAGCCTTATAAAATGCCCCTTCGGCATCAGTACTGGGCAAGGGGGTGCAGTCGGACTACTTTGGGATATCAAATGGCACCCGTCAAGGGTGTCCGTTGTCGCCCATCTTATTTGCCTTGACTCTAGAACCCTTGGCAATAGCAAAAAGAAATTCCTCAAACTTTAAAGGGATTATAATAGGCAAAAATGAATATAACATCTCCCTCTTTGCCGACGATGTTGTGGTTTACATGGAGCACCCACTTAAATCTATGAAAGTCTTAATGGAAATAGATAACTATAGCAAAGTATCGAACTATAAATTAAATATAGGAAAATCAGAAGCCTTGAGTATTAACTTGGATAGTAAAGACGATGAACATCTTTTGGATAAATATCATCTAGCCCATACAAAAGGATTTACACACTTAGGTATTAAGTTCAATTTTTGGACTTTAAAATTATGCTAGACTCAAATTTGAATAGTTTATACAAAACATCTAAGGACCTCATTGAGAATTGGCCGAGAAACTCTATCTCCTTCTCTGGTAGAATCGCTTCTGTAAAAATGTCCCTCTTACCCAAAATTAACTATGTGTTAAGATCATTCCCTTTCTCAATTAATAGTCATTGGCTGAGTAAATTCCAGAAGCTGATAGACAGATACATTAACAAGAAGGGCCAGATAAGAGTAAAACGAGAAATAATGTGCAGAAAATTTAACAAAGGAGGAATTGCGTATCCTATGATTTCTCATTACCAGGAAGCAATCAAACTAGCACAATATATAAAATGGACCCAATCTTCAACGGGCGACCCTGTAAACCAAGAATTGAGTGATATGTTACCCTCTATTGATCTAAATGCCCTTTTCTACCTCGCCAAACTAGCTATCCCCCATATTAACCCTAACGCAACTATTTTAATCGATATGGTAAAGGATTGGATAAGAATGAATAAGAAATTCAAACTCTTAGAGACTTATAGTGATCTTACTCCCTTGACAACGATAACATCTCTAAACCAAATCCTTCTGGAACCGGAGTGGAAAGAGAAGGGGATATACTTATTGGGCCACATAGTAGATAAATACAAAGGAAAAATACTAGACTACGACATGTTAAAAAAGAAATACAACATCTCAAATAAAATATGGTTTACTTTGTACAAACTATCACAGTTTTTGAGTCATAGAATCAAGTCTAATAATTCAACTAGCTCAGATAACTTGCTTACTTTGATAGAGTCTCAAAACTTTTAACATTTGATATCAAAATGTAATGAAATTCTTCATACCCAAACTCAGGGAGATATAACTAACCCGATGGAAAGTTGGGCAAAAGACATGCATACTCGGTTGTCAAAAGAAACTTGGCGACAGGCCTTGACATGTCTAAACAGGTTTGTGAAAAATGTTAATCAAAGAGAAATTCAATTTAAAATTTTAAATAGATGGTACTGGGTCCCTGCTAAAATATACTCGATAACTTTTAACCCAGAAACCAAACTATGCTGGAGGAACTGTGGAAACCCAGCAGATATGTATCATATATGGTGGAATTGTCCTATTTCTCTCTCACTCTGGGAGGACTGTTTTGAATATGTATCTAGCAAATTGAATACAAATATTACAGCTGCTCCGCAAATAGCATTGTTCAATATGTTTCCCGTTAAAACGTCAACCAAAAGTCTAGGGTTTATGACCCAAATCTTTATAGTTGTCAAAACCGCTATTGCCAGAAATTGGAAGAAAACATCTCTCCCTAAATTATCCGAAATTTTGACCATGGTAGATAGGAATCGGGAGTTGGAGAGAGACTTCAACTCTGAACTACGAATAAATATAGATCCCTATAAATGGTCCATTTGGGACTCTTCTTTAACTAAATCTCTAACGTTGTAGTCTTGCTAGCTCATCAGATTCTCCCCCTTGGGCTCAACTTCTTCCTGACTCTCTCTGTCTCCCCCCACCACCTCGGCTAGAATGAATGCAATGTGTCAGAGTGAACTTTAGTGTTTGAATGAAGATTGGAGAGGATAATATAACACGTGGAAATCTCCACAATAACGACACTCCTAATCTTGATCTAAGGCGAGAGGGAAGGGGAAGGAAGGGAAGAGAGGAGGGAAATATGTACACATGTTAAATCTGTTTACACCGGTTCCTGCTCTAACATTAATCAAAGTTCTGTTATAAGTCGAACAAAGCTGTATTCTTCCTTTTTCCTTTTTTTTTTCTCTCTTTATTGTCGTTCGGATTTCTAAGTGAATGGACTGAAATTTATGATGTAATGTATATCTTTACGCGAGTCAGATATGTTTTGTATACCCAATCTTTACAAAAAAAAAAAAAAAAACATATTCCAGTGATTGGCTGTGAAGGCGACATAATGTACTTCCATTCCAGTTCTCTACTGTGGAAGTCTTGTATGTGGCTTTATTTTAGCATAATGATCCTTACACATTCCTGCTTATCCTAACCTTACTTTCCAGCTACGTGTGTAGTTAGAGGGTACTTTTTTGTGTTTGCACTCTTTATAGATTGTATTTTGCCTTCATCTTAATCAAGATATCCATGATTACAATAAGGATTTAATTATAATCCCTTTTCCTCTTTTTATATAGCAACACTTGGAATTTCTGAATGGGGACCTGACTAGTGATGGTTTGGGTCAGATCGCTTCAGAAGCAGCCAGACTGTCTCATCACAATAAGAGACGGGTCATCTCCAGCCATGAGATCAACAGTGCCCTCAAACAGCTGAGCCTCAACAAGCACTAAGCAGGGACATGAAAAGGTTAATGCCTGATTACTTCCTTCAAGTCTGGTCTATTTATTGCGGCTGTCTCCCTATTTGACCAATTTCTGGGGCTGTTCATGGCTCTCTATATAATATGACTTGCTGTGGTAATTGCGGAGCAAATGTTGTCACTTATTGTATCTGGTTTATTTTTTATCTGTTATGATTTTTTTTTTTAAATAAAAAAATATTTATCTGAAATCTGATTCTTTTTATCTTGCGCATTTAGGTCCTTGGTGCTCTCGTAAACTAAAGAATACTTGATCTGACACATTTTGATTCTATGATTTATGAATAGAAGTCATGAAACTGAAGTTTCCTCCTACTTAAAAACAGATATATTAGTAGTGGGAAGTGTAACTACTTTTCTCTTGGTGCTTAACACCTGTTTCACATATATTCAATAGAGAATTGGAGAAAACAAAAATAATAAAGTTTTATTTACACTCTTAGGAGACAACGTCGATTAAAAACTCTTTAAAACCAAGGGAAAAAGGAAATAATTCCTTAAAAACATTTTAATATTGAATCCCTTATTTTCCACACTTGTGATAAGTAAATTATTAATATTTGAGGGATCAGTACATGATCTTATTTCCTCTTATCTTACTAAGTGTGTGATTTCTGTTAGGTTTAGCTTCCAGACTTTTAAAGCATATATCTCTTATCAGTGTTAGAGATATTTTATTTATATCTTGGTGTTCTGTCACCTTCAAATTCTTTTAGATATATAGTTACATAGGGCCTCATTCAATTGAGATTAGGCCAATTGAATAGGGCTCTAAATAAGCACATAACATATATTTTTTAAAGAAGTTTTTAGATAGTGATAACCTTGCTTTTGGATAGATGCTTACTAACTAAAAACTTCTTTAAAAAATATATGTTATGTGCTTATTTACAGCCCTATTCAATTGGCCAAATCTCAATTGAATGAGGCCCATAGTAATTAAGGTTGAAAAAAGACTTTCAGTCCATAAAGTTCAACCTGTTAAGATCTCCTCTGATCTGCAATATGCAGATTAGTTATTAATTAAATTATTGATTAAATAATTATTAATAGTATAGTATTGGAGGATGAATAAAGAGTTAGTCCATCAAGTTCAACCTTTTTAGATCTCTATTGATCTTTTTAATGTGGACTATTTATTATTATTGTTAATTGATCCAGAGGAAGGCAAACAGAAAAAAAACCCCATTGAAACTTTGCCAATTGTCTCATAAGGGGGAAAAAAAAAGCAAAATTCCTTCCTGACCCCAGAAACTGGCGATCAAATTTCTCCCTGGATCAATATTCCTAGCTAGTTATCTAGGATAGCCTTGAATGCCCTCTTTATTCAAAAATATATCTAACCCCTTTTTGAAGTTGTCTATCGAATTCGCTGTCACCACCTCCTTTGGTAGAGAATTCCACAGTTTAACCACCCTAACTGTGAAGAACCCTTTTCTTTGTTTAAGGTGAAATCTTTTTTCCTCTAACCTCAAGGGATGTCCTCTTGTCAGTTGATAATCTCTTGCTACAAAAAGTTCACTTGACAAAGCCTTATATTGACCCTGGATGTATTTATAGAACGTAATCATATCTCCTCTTAGACGCCTTTTTTCTAGCGAAAATAAGTTTAATTTTGTTAGTCTTTCTTCATAACTTAGCCCCTCCATTCCCCTTATTAGTTTTGTAGCCCTTCTCTGTACTTTTTCCAGCTCTAAAATGTCTTTTTTATGAGGTGGTGCCCAAAATTGTACTCCATATTCCAAATGAGGGCGTACTAGAGATTTGTATAGTGGCAGAATTATATCTTCTTCCCTGGCTTCTATACCCTTCCTAATACATGCTAATATTTTATTTGCCTTTGCAGCCGCTGCTTGGCTTTGAGCGCTGTTACCTAGGTGGTTGTCCACTAGTACTCCCAAATCCCTTTCAATATCTGATACCCCTAGATTTGCTCCATTAAGATTATAGATTGCTTGGCTATTGTTCCTTCCCAAATGCATAAACTTACATTTATTTGTATTAAATCTCATCTGCCATTTAGCCGCCCATTTCTCTAATTTATGCAAATCCTTTTGTAGGGAAAGTACATCATTATCTGATTTTATTACCTTGCACAACTTAGTGTCATCAGCAAAAATGGAGACACTACATTCGAGTCCTACCTCAACGTCATTAATAAATATGTTAAAAAGGAGAGGACCTAATACTGAACCTTGAGGAACCCCACTTATCACATTAGACCAATTGGAGTATGTTCCATTTACAACAACCCTTTGCTTCCTGTCTTTTAGCCAGCTCTCGATCCATGAGCAGATATTTACTGCAATTCCTGTATCCCTTAGTTTGCTCACTAGTCTCCCATGTGGCACTGTATCAAATGCCTTTGAAAAATCTAAAAAGACTACATCCACTGAGTTGCCCTGATCCAAGTTCCTACTAACCTTCTCATAAAAACTAATTAGATTGGTCTGACACGACCTACCCTTCATAAATCCATGTTGACTACTACCTATGATCCTGTTCAAATAGACATATTCTTGTATTCTGTCCCTTATTAACCCTTCTAAAAGCTTCCCAACTACAGAAGTGAGGCTCACTTGTCTATAATTCCCTGGATTCGCTCCAGATCCCTTCTTAAATATAGGTATCACCTCTGCTTTTCTCCAGTCATCTGGTAGAGACCCTGTAGTGAGTGAGTCTTGAAAGATTAGATATAATGGTTTGGCTATTACAGACCCCAGCTCCCTCAGTACCATTGGATGTATTCCATCAGGACCTGGGGCTTTATTAACATTTATTTTCTCCAACCTCTTTTGTATTTCTTCCTGCGTTAACCAATTATTTAGTAAAGGTAGTGTAGCCCCATTATGTTGCGGTGTCCCAACCACTGGTACCTCCCTTGTGTAAACCGACGAAAAGAACCTATTTAGCTCATCTGCCTTTTCCTGGTCACTAATTATCAGATGGCCTGTGTCACATTGTAATGGTCCAATCGATTCCTTCCTGGCCTTCTTCCCATTAATATATTTAAAAACTATTTTAGGGTTAGTCTTATATATTCCACTTTATACAATTCTGAAGTTTGGCATATCTAACGTTCTAAGTATTATTATATAATCCAAATGCCCTTTGAATCTCTATCAGTTTTAGACTATGCTGGTATATTTTTTCCAGTTCTTATAGTGACTCACTATTGGAGATTGTTTTTAATATAGAGGTTTTGGTTAGTAAAAGGGTCTTTTAGCAAGATTCCCCACATTTCCATCCCTCTATTGTATCTTAAAACCCCCATTTCCGGGTGTCGCATTAATGTCACGTATTAAAAAGAATTAATAATTCTAAGTTTATTAAATGCGTTCGCTATTGCATAGATACACAGATTCCTCCTATGTAGTACCAGGCTCTCCCGTGTACTGCAAGTTAGGGCACAAGAAGGTGACTATAGACTCCTAATTCACAGAGCTTAGCTGGAAGCACCACCTATTTTCAGTGTAAGCGTCTGACGTCAGACGCAACCCTGACGCACGTTTCGTCACTTGACGAAACGTGCTTCCAGCTAAGCTCCGTGAATTAGGAGTCTATAGTCACCTTCTTGTGCCCTAACTTGCAGTACACGGGAGAGCCTGGTACTACATAGGAGGAATATGTGTATCTATGCAATAGCGAACGCATTTAATAAACTTAGAATTATTAATTCGTTTTAATACGTGACATTAATGCGACACCCGGAAATGGGGGTGTTAAGAAACGCTATAGATACAATAGAGGGATGGAAATGTGGGGAATCTTGCTAAAAGACCCTATATTAAAAACAATCTCCAATAGTGAGTCACTTTAAGAACTGGAAAAAATATACCAGCATAGTCTAAAACTGATATAGAGATTCAAAGGGCATTTGGATTATATAATAATACTTAGAACGTTAGATATGCCAAACTTCAGAATTGTATAAAGTGGAATACATATCTAAAAGAATGTGAAGGTGACAGAACACAAAGATATAAATACAATATCTCTAACACTGATAAAGAGATATATGCTTTAAAAGTCTGGAAGCCAAACCTAACAGAAATCACACACTTAGTAAGATAAGAGGAAATAAGATCATGTACTGATCCCTCAAATATTAATAATTTACTTATCACAAGTGTGGAAAATAAGGGATTCAATATTAAAATGTTTTTAAGGAATTATTTCCTATTTCCCTTGGTTTTAAAGAGTTTTTAATCGACGTTGTCTCCTAAGAATGTAAATAAAACTTTATTATTTTTGTTTTCTCCAATTCTCTATTGAATATACTACTTACAAACAGGAAGTTTGTTTGAGCAATGGGAATCTGGCATCTACCCCTGTCAGTGCATTTAAATCTAATGGAATTCTCCTTAATTTATAAGGCTATACACACTCTGTAAAGGAAGCCACTATCAGGAGCATATAGAGAAAATATCAAAATGTAGACATGTCTCCCTCGGTCACTTAAATGGGACAAATGCAGCCAGGTCCTCTTTTAAACCCTTTGCTGTTTAAATGACCCATGCAAGAACTTCATGTCAATGTCTTTGGGGGTGTTTGTGTTTTTTTTTTTTTTTTCTTCATACTTCTCCACTAACCTTAAGCCATAAAATGTAACTTTAAAAGTACACGTCATGTCATTAATGTGGCTACTGTTGTGTCCCACCCCACCTCTCATTCTTCTGAGCACTACTGAAAAGATTGCAACGGAACACTGATTTTTCAGGGCAGATAACATTGTAAACTATGCAGTCCCACATGTGGGGTAACTGGCAATTCCCTAGAAGAAAAATATATCGGACTTTGCTTAGAGGGTGGATCAGAATTTCTGACTGGCAAATTCAAAGAATGTTTACTTCAATAAAAAAGAATTTAAAAGACCACTGACTTAAATACTTATTACATATAGTGTAAAATGATGTAGCTCAAACTGACAACTGCTTTGAGTAGGGTAGGGTACAGTATATTTATCTATCTGATCTAAAGCGAGTTTCCAAATTTGTGACGTAGTCTGATAGGTGGAGGAAACCTCGGGTTCAAAAAGCCCACCAAGGGCAGCCTTCGTTGTAGTGTACCCTTGAGAGTTACTTCCACTAATGGAACTGGTCAGTCAAAGGCTACATTCTACTACCGCAACCATTGATGAGGAGTAGGATGCAAACTTTAGTGGTATCATTCCTTGTATATTTTATACTTTATTCTCTTTTGATTGTATAGGATTTCGGCTCCTGTCCCACTGCAAGATTCTTTTTTGATATGGTAAACCGTTTGCTATAACTTTGCCTGAGGGCTTAGTAGCAAAGGGCGTAGTATGACCTGTGGTGTGAGTCTTACTATCTCTTGTATTATATCCCTATTTATAAGGGACTGATACCTTTTGTCCCCTACATACTTATTCTATTTATATCCTTAGATTAGCCAAACTATACTTTCGGTATGCTGTTTTTGTTTTTATACTCTATTGCTTTATTTTGGTATTTCTTTTTTCCTTTAGGACACTTACACTGTTCACATGAATTCATTTTCTCACTTGTATATATTGTGATCACTACATTCTTTCTTTGCTTTTATTAAGCATGAGGTAACAGCTTTAATTTTACATGAATGAAGAGGTGTAGGAATTGACTATCTTATTAGCCCTCTAGTGAGGTTCTAATAATTAAAGAGCTTCAAATGATTTTCCATTCATTTAAGTATCTTTCAGCTTCTTGTGGAGTATTGAATATAAAGCATTATTTCCTGTTAACCAGAATTTGGAAATCCCCATGTATGGTACTTTTATTGTCCTTAACGCTTCCGTAATTTTTGAAATTCTCTCCTAATTATTCAAAGTGTTGCTACATAGATCTGAGAAAATTATCAATTTTTTTTTTGGAAGGCATTTGAAGATCTTAAAATAGCAGCTTTATAAGAAAATAAGTGCAGTCTTACTATTGTGTCTCTGGGGGTAACTTTCTGAAAGCTCCCCGGTAGTGGGAGTCTATGTACTCTTTCAATCCTATCACCTCCCTGACTCTCTGGTTTTACTATTGATGTAAAGAATGTTAATAAATATTTACTCAGTTCACTGGTTGTTACACTTTCAGGTATGCCTCTTATTCTTAAGTTGTTGTGTTTTGAGTAATCTTCATGTTTGAGTTTGTTTCACTTTAAGGACTTTTAGTTCTTCTTCCATTATATGTGTTATCAGAGAGAGATGTTCTTTTATTAACAAATCATGTCTAATTTCTATTTCTTTTTTTGTTGTTGTTAAGGATCTTTATTGCACTTGTATTATCAGTAGTAGTCTCTCGTGCAAATTCATTTTTCAAAGATACTTGAAATTCTCTTAGTTTTTTCATGCTAGAAATAGTTAATATTTCATCATCATATTCTACTACTAATTTTGGCGTTTCAAGTATTTTCCTCTCAGATCTAAACTCATTAAAGATGTATCTATATGTACAGGTATATTAGGTTGGGATATTGTTTTATTCTATCAGTGAATTAAAAAAATTCTATCAGTGTTCTTGTATTTGTCTTTTTTTCCTTTCCTTTGTTCTTTACCATATTTTGATTTTTACCTTCCATCTTAAATTTATCCTAATTTACACAGACTGATCTCACTCAAATCCAAACAGCCTGGATAAACCCGCTCAATGTCCTATGTCCTTGAGCCCACCCCCACCCCTCCGTTCAAGATGCCACCTCCCCACTATTCACTTAAAAGGATGTTTCAGTCAACCTTCCTTCCTTCAGATACTTAGTTCACTTTTAAAATTAGCTTCTGATTTTTATAGAGGGATTTGCCCAATATTAACCTTTTTAGCAATGCCCTTTTACTCTTCAATAAAATTACTTTGTTTGTTCCTTGAGTGCTCCCATTGAGAGTTATTATTCTAAATTAAGTATCTTAATATAAATTTCTTCATTAGCGATACTTCCCTTACTCACGGGCTGGGTGCCTCTCTCGGCAGACTCTGGTGATCAAAAAGTCCTTGTAGTTACCAGGGTAAACTGGTCACATGGCTTCTGTTCTCCACCTTTCTCATTCTGCCCTCAGCTCATTCTATGCAACCTTTAAAGTTTCCATTTATCTATTCAAATACCTTTTAACAGGTGCATCACCATTCAGCATTTGCCCATCATAGTTTCTTGAATGCATCAATGATAGCCTCTAATTCTGCTGAGCTGCAGATCTATTTCAGCTAGTAAGTGCATTTCCAGTTGCAGCTCTATCGATCAACTGCGGTGTATCACCAAGAGAGGGAAAGGTCTGTGGGAGGATGAGCTATTCAGCTGAGATGAGCATTTCAGAGTTTATCTACCCTCCACCCTTTTTGTACTAACTTTCGAGCTTCAATTCCTTGGCCACTCCATTCCCATTATTAGTTTAGTTTCCCTGCTCTGTACCTTTTCCAGCACTACAATATAATTTTTATGAAGTGGTGCCCAAAATTGTACTCCATATTCCAAATGAGGGCGTACTAAAGGTTTGTATAGTGGCAGAATTATATTTGCTTCCCTTGATTCTATACCCTTCCTCATACATGCTAATATTTTATTTGCCTTTGCAGCTGCTGCTTGGCTTTGAGCACTGTTACCTAGGTGGTTGTCCACAAGTACTCCCAAATCCCTTTCAATATCTGATACCCCTATATTTACTCCATTCAAAATTGCATAGCTATATTTCCTTCCCAGATGCATATCTTTACATTTATTTGTATTAAATCTCATCTGCCATTTAAATGCCCATTCCTCAATTTTTTGTATATCCCTTGAATGGAAAGCATATCATTCATTATCTGATTTAATTACCTTGCACAACTTTGTGTCATCAACGAAAATGGAGAAGCTACTTTGCAGTCCCATCTCTAAGTCATTAATAAATGTTAAAAAGGAGAGGACCTAATACTGAACCCCACTTACCACATTAGTCCAATTGGGGTATGTTCCATCTACAACAACCCTTTGCTTCCTGTCTTTTAGCCAACTCTCAATCCATGAGCAGATATTTACTGCAATTCCTGTATCTCTTAGTTTGCCCAATAGTCTCCCATGTGGCACTATCAAAAGCCTTTGCAAAATCCCAATAGACTACATCCACTGAGTTTCCGTGATCCAAGTTCCTACTAACCTCCTCAAATTAGATTTGTTTGACATGACCTATCCCTCATAAATCCATGTTGACTCCTACTTATAATCCTGTTCAAATAGACATATTCTTGTATATTATCCCTTATTTACCCTTCTAAAAGCTTTCCCACTACAGAAGTAAGGCCCACTGGTCTATAATTCCCCGGATTTGCTATTGCTCCCTTTTTTAAATATAGGTATCACATCTGCTTTTCTTCAGTCATCTGGTAGAGACCCTGTGTTGGGTGAATCTTGAAAAATTAAATATAATGGTTTGGCTGTTTTTTGAACCCAGTTCCCTCTACCCTTGGATCTATTCTATCAGGACCCGGGGCTTTATTAACATTTATTTTTTCAACCTCTTTTGGATTTCCTTCAAGTTTTAACCAGTGGTGAAGGTAGTGTAGCCCCCTTATGTTGCAGTGTCTTAACCACTGGTACCTCTCGTGTGTATACTAAAGAAAAGAACCTATTTAGCTCATCTGCCTTTTCCTGGTCACTAATTTTCAGACGGCCTGTGTCACATTGTAATGTTCCTATAGCTTCCTTCCTCGCCTCCTTCCCATTAATATACTAAAAAAATATTTTACGGTTAGTCTTACTCTCTTCTGCAATTAATGTTTCATTTTCTATTTTAGCCAGTGTAACGGCTACCCCGGTAGTGAGAGGGTATCAGCCGTTGGAGACGTCCTTTTCCCTGGCAAGCTGCTGTAGAAAAGTGAAGTTATCAACCATCAGAGAAAAAACTTTTTACTAACTGAACTCAGCATGACAGTTACATACATATATTCAAAAGAAACAACATTCCAAACAGTTAAAGGGCCAGTGTAGTAATAAATCTTCACAGGCAAAGGTAAGGTTCTGTTACACTGCTCCCCCTTTGTGGAACACTCCGGCAGACCCGGATTGATCCTTTTCGGGTCAACTTGGGGCTGTCCGGTCTGCTGTTAAGGTAAAAGTTCCGTTTGCCTGGACAGTCGGTCTGCGTTCGCATTGAACCGGGGAGGGCGATATTGAATGGAAAAGTTATACGGTTCTAGGGCCAAGCTCCATCTCAGTAATCGTCCATTGTCCCCAGCCACTCGGTTCAGCCATACTAGGGGGTTGTGGAATGTAACTTCAGAGCAGATGGGCTTTAGAATTAGTTTCATAGAAAGTGTCCCTGTGGTGACAGCTCAATACGGTCGGAAAGGAGAGGGAGAACGGCGGCTTTGATAGGTGGAGTCACGCCCTCTAGAGCGGGATCTTGATCTCGAGTAGCTGGCGTTTCTTTCGGGGCAAACCCGGATATAATAGTTTTCACCCTCATGAGACCGAAATTTAGTGTCGTCCAGTTTTCTCAAAGCATATTCCATGTCCTCCTTCCGGATAAATTCAACAATTCCCATTCCATCTTTGTGTACATCAGCATAACAGACGTGACCAGCTTTCCGCATGTGGTCCTTTAGGTCCTGCCAACTACCTGATGGGGGAAGACCTGAGACAAGGACTCTGAAATCAGATCGTCGAGAGGGAGGTCCATTCCTTCCCCGTGGTGCTCCATAACCACCACCATCACCCCGAGAGCCCCTAAAAGGCCTTGGGAACTCAACCCTTAGACGACATGAGCCAAAGTCATAGCCATTCCGACCAAATACTGCCTCCTCTGCATCCCGCGGGTCCTGGAATTTGATGAAAGCAAATGGAGAGCTGCTGCATCTACCGCGGTTCTTTAGCTCGACGCTCCGGATCCGGCCGTATCGGTGGAACAGCTCCTCCAGCTCCTTCTCCCGCACGTCGGCCGGAAGGTTCCCCACATAGATCCCCCCATTCCTGGACCCGGGCCACGCGGCCTCCCCTGCGACACGAACAGCAACGGTACGATTAGATACATGTTCTGGTTTCACAAGATGTTTCTGCACCAACGTGATGGTAGCGCCAGTGTCTCTTAAGCCTTGTGCAATCTGTCCATTCACACGCACCTCCTGGCGGTGATACTGGCGGTTATCCGGGACTAAGCCTGTACGAGGTTGGCCTCATACAAGATTCCCAAACACTCCTCAGGGCTCCCTTTGATTTTCAGGCAGTGAGCAGCAGAGGGACGTGATGGCGGGGTCTCTGTGTGGGGTGTTGTGCGCCTCCATTCGTTATTGGCTGATCTCAAAGGGCAATAACGGGCAATATGCCCTGTGTTGCTGCAGTGATGACATGTCACTTTGTAAGATTCCCGGGGCTGGTTGTAAGTCCCCTGAGGGCGTGGAGGTCCTGGGGGTACTGGAGCCCGAAATTCTGTGCGTGCAGCGTAGGTTGGGGTGCGTGCCTCTGTTCTAGGTGCTGGTCGTGTGGTACCTTGGCTCACCTTCCTTGTTTCTGCGTATTCATCTGCTAGTCGTGCTGCCTCAGTTAAGTTGGCAGGGCGACGATCTCTCACCCAGTCCTGTATATCCGCAGCCAGATCTTGAAAGAAATGTTCCATCAAGAACAACTGTGACACTTCTTCTCCGGTGTTGGCATTGCACCCTCGCACCCAATGTAATGCCACCCTTTGTATTGTGTTTGCCCATTCCATGTGGGAGTCCACAGCCTTCTTCTTGGACTCCCGGAAGCGACGGCGGTATGCTTCTGGGGTTATGGCATATCGGGTTAGCAGTGCCTTTTTAACTTGCTGATATTGTAAAATATCCTCTGGAGCAAGAGCCCGAAAGGCTTCATTGGCTTTGCCCGACAATTTCCCAGACAAAATAGTGACCCATTGGTCTGGTGGTACCTGGTGTAGTGAGCACTGCCTCTCAAAGTCAGCCAAATATCCATCTATTTCTTCCTCACTTTCTACAAAAGCTTTAAATGCAGTGAACGGTATTTTCTTTACTGTAGCAGTGGGTGGGGGGGTAGGAACTGCCTGTGTAATGGGCTGTCTAGCTCTTACCAGTTCCGTTTCTTGTCTCCTTTTAGTTTCTATATCCTCCCTTGTTTCCCGGAGCAGCTGGTTTATTAGTTCCACGGACGTTTCTGGATACAAGGATAATCTCCGCTGTACAATACCAGTAATTACATCGTCCTTGCTGACAGATGTAAGGGGCTCCGTTACTTCCATGGATCTATCCATTTCGTCCAGCTCCAGCAGGTCAGTTATCAGCTCCCTCCGTGGCCTGTTACTGGCACTCCTACCACGACTCTCCAATAAATCTTTTAGTGTGGGTCTTTTCAGCTTGGCGTACTGAGACTCCATTCAGCACTTGCTCTCTGGATAAAAGGACCATCCCACCGCTGCCAACCAATGTAACGGCTACCCCGGTAGTGAGAGGGTATCAGCCGTTGGAGACGTCCTTTTCCCTGGCAAGCTGCTGTATAAAAGTGAAGTTATCAACCATCAGAGAAAAAACTTTTTACTAACTGAACTCAGCATGACAGTTACATACATATATTCAAAAGAAACAACATTCCAAACAGTTAAAGGGCCAGTGTAGTAATAAATCTTCACAGGCAAAGGTAAGGTTCTGTTACAGCCAGTCTAATAGCCCTTTTGCAAGCCTTGTTGATTTCCTTGTACTCATGTAAAGCAGTCTCTGTCCCCTCTTGTTTGTATAATTTAAATGCCTGTTTTCTACTCCATATCTTGATCTTTAAATCTTTAAGCCACATTGGATGGGATTTACTCCCTTTACTTTTATTCCCACTTGGTATATGGTTATAAGTATGTATATTTAGTAAGGATGTAAATGTTGTTCATTTATGTTTAGTATTTTTTCCCGTTGGTTCTTTGTCCCAGTCTATACTTTGTATTGCTGCCCTTAGACTGTTAAAATCTGCCCTTTTAAAATTATGAGTTTTTGTTGGCCCCTTAAAATTTTGTTTTTTAATTCAATCTCAAATGAGACTGTGTAGTGATCAATGTTTCCCAAAGGTTGCCCTATTCCAACATTTGATACTATATCAATATTATTTATGATAACTAAATCCAAGATAGCTTCATTTCTAGTAGGTTCTTGTATAACCTGGGGCAGATAATGATCCCCGAGTGTACTCAAGAAGCTGCTCCCCTTAGCTGTACTGCTTGTCTTATTTATCCAGTTTATTTCAGGGTAATTAAAATCTCCCTTTAGAACTTGCCCATGCTTAGCTTCATTTCCAATCTATAACAATAATTGTATTTCCTCACTTTCAGCTATATTTGGGGGTTTATAGCATACTCCTACTAATATTCTTTTGGAATTTGCTGCCCCGCTATTTGACTCTACCCACAAAAATTCAACATTACCGCTAGTTCCACCATAAATATCTTCTCTGACTATAGGCTTAAATTCAGGCTCAACATACAGACAAATCAATCCTCCTCTTTTACCATTGCCCCTATCTTTCCTAAATAGGTTATAACCATCCAGATTAACAGTCCATCAATCGGCTTCTGCCCAGCTCAGCGTCTCTGCTATATTTACGGGCGTTCCGCCACTCAATAAAGTTCAAGGCTGATTCAGCTAAATGTGCGCCCAACTTCCAGATGCTAATCCATCAGTTAGCTACCACTTTGACAGAGGAGGGCAGGGTGGAAGTAATACAGCTGGAGTTTCAGGCATTCTTTATAGCTTAATGAAAGCTTAGTACGCTCAAGTTATTCAAGTTTAGTTTTTTATTAATATAGAATGTTGTTATTGGTTAGTAATATTAATATTTGAGCTTTTAGTCAATAGAGAAAGCTTTTAAGCCTTGTATGCACTGGAACACCTTGTTCACTGTTTAGTAAAAAATAGGAAGTGGGAAGACTTAAGGCAGAATACAACTCTCCACCTCATTACATGGAGGCTTTAATGAATATGGAAGGTTTATGGCTTTTACTAAGTATGTAATATTGGTTTATTTGTATGTAGTTTTTTTTACTGCTAAAAATGCTACGAGTAATCCCTCTATGGTCTGCCAACTGCAGTGTATGTAGACACAGATTCTGTAGGGGAAAGGAGAGAAGAAGCAAATTGAGTTAAAGTTGGGGGTAGCCTCTGTGAAGAGGTCACTACAGGTCAGCGAGAACAGTATTGGGAAAGCCAAACGTGGATATGCCAAGCATCTGTACAGGATTTGAAAGCAGGTAGTTTTCTGCCATTGGTACAAGCTTCCCAACCCATAACAATTAAATTAATTAAAACAGGTTTGTCCAACCCGCGCCCTGTAGCCCGCATGCAGCCCAGAATTCATATGAAGGCCTCAAAATTTTAAACTTAATTATTATTATTTTTTCTTATTTGTTTGATTTTACATTTATTTTGTAACTTGATTGTATTATCCTGACTATTATAAAAAAATCACATTATAATTGCAAACAGTTTGGCCAGAAGAAATGAAAAACTTTTAAAATGAACTAATAAAGAGCAAGTGGACTCTGTTGCAATGTCGTGTTATTTTCTTTGTCGATTGTGAACATACAGTATCTGGTATAGTTACTGATGGTGCCCCAGCGATGGAAGGTAAAAAAGAGGGAATTGTAAAATGAATAAAAGACGATGCAATTGCCATCGGAAAATCATGTTTGATGAAGTATCATTGCATAGTACATCCAGAAAATGTATGTGCAAAAGTTTTAAAAATGGATAACGTCATGCAAATTGACATCAAGGCTGTGAGTTTTCAAGGGACTGAATCATTGCCAATTCCAGGAATTCCTTAAAGAATAGATGTTGACGATGGCGACATAATTTATTATTTGGAAGTAAGATGGCTAAATCGAGGCAATCTGTTGAAAAGAGTTTATGATTTGCTCATAAAATAAAGTCATTTATGGTATCAAAAACAAAATTTGTGCCAGAACCAGATGATGAAAACTGGCTTACAGATTTAGCATTTTTAGTGGATTTGACCAATGATTTATATGAGTTAAACATGCATCTTCAGGGTGAAAACCGACTTATCAATACAATGTGTCAAACCATAAACGCGTTCCAAAACTGAAATAATGGCAAGCTCAAATTAAGGCAAACAATTATATGCATTTCAACACGTTGGCTATTCTTAGTCCTGTGAACAGCGAAAAATATGCAGCCTTGCTTTTCAAATTGATACAGGAATTTGAAAGCAGGTTTCAAATTTCCGGGAAAAAAATCAATATTTTGTTATATTTGTGACTCCATTTCCAGTCTACATAAATATGTTACCTGACAATTTTCAAATGGAATGCACAGAGCTGTAGTCTGACAAAGTAGTGAATTGCCGGGAAGCAAGAAGCCATAGAATTCTAATGTGATAGTGGTAGAAACTGTAGTGGATGTTTCAAATCCTAAAAAGATGATTTAAAAAAAGGGTTATTTGAAGCTTAAATAATGGGCCACCTATTGGTAGGAAGGGCGAGGAGACTGTGATACTTGTTTGAACGCTAGGACTCTTATGAAGGATTTTACTGTTAGTGATGAGATTTATAAATAATGGATTCTAGGTTTGGAGCCAACTGAACTGGACATCAGAGAGAGAGGTTTTTATTGAGCCATAACCGACACGTAGATGAGTTTTGCTGTAGGCTCTGAGTGAGTAAAATGTGCAAAGATCGTAGAGTGACTGGAGTTTGAAAGTAGCCATGAACATCTGAAGTTTTTATTTTTGGATATAACTGTCATTATTGTAGTTTGAACAGTTATCGCTGGGAAATTCCCAGTTGATGTTCAACTAGGCCTATGAGTTGTGAGGGTATAGAAAACCTGGTAAAAAGGAAATGAGGTACCTAGCTTGCAGAGTGTATGGGTCAGGGGAGATATGAAGATAGAACAACTAGGACAACAGCAGTATGATAAGGTATGGAATGTGTGATACGTACAAGACGTTATTAAAGAACTTGGTATGCTAGGGATACCATACAGTATTATAGGAATCTGTATGCTATGGGAAAGATATGGTATGCAAGGGGTATGATACAGAATTATATAACTTGGTATGCAATAGGTACGATACGGTGTGATAGGACTAGGTAAAGAAGGTAAGATATGGTATGTTATTGCTCAGTATTCAAGGGGCACAACACTATATCTTATGATTCAGTAAGCTAGGAATACGAAACAGTATATTATGACTTGATACGCTAGGGATAAGAAAGAAGTATGCTAGGGGTACAATATGGTACAATACCATATGCTGTGTCTTAGTTTGCTGGGAGTACGGTATGTTGAGATATTGATTGGCACTCTAGGAGCATAAAACAATATGATGTGACATTGCATGCTCTGGGTATGATACAATATGATAACACTTAGTGCACAGTGGGTAGAACGCAGTATGCAAGGGTGTATAAAATATTATGACATGACAGTATGGTAGGTGTTCAATTTGGAATGATAAAACATGATACGTCAGTGGTACGATGCTTTGCAGACTGTAATCTTTGAACCCTAAGTTTGTTTCTCTAGAACAGTATTGTGGGTGGGATAATAGCTGAACTCGGGCTCCTGGTAGTTGCAGCAGTGGGTTACTGAAGTTAGGCAGCTCATCTGTTGTTGGGTTGTGTCTGTATCCCATAAGTATGAAAGAGCCAATGCTAAATACTGGAGCCGGCTGTGGGAGTAAGGAGTGATATTTGTGGTTGGGGTATTACAAAGCCAAATATGTCTTAATCTATAGTTATGGTTGGGGATTACCAGGTACTTGGCAGTAAAGCCAAGTAATTGGCATTGAGGCCTAGTAATTTATTGAGAATTGATTCAAGTGGTTTGGGTTGACTGATTAACCCTGTATAGCTAAAACATGATAGACTGAAAGGACTTTATGAAGTTGGCCAAAAAGAGAAACTACAAGAAACAGAAGGCAAAAGGGAGAAGACACAGGAGGCGGGCGCTGAGGCAAACAAAGAGCAGGAAAGGAGAAGCGTGCGGCAGGACTGAAGAGGAAGCAGAGCACCAGCAACATTGCAACAATGGATATGAACGCCGGCAGCAAGAGGACAACAATGAGGAGAAACAATGGAAGGAGCAGAGGGCCAAGGCAGCCAACAGCAGGGAGAAGGGATGAGCAGTGGCGAGAAAGGGACAAAGAAGGAGAGAAGAAGTAAATTGAGGAATAGCGAGTGAAGGAAGACCGAGGAAGAGTCTGGGAGCCGAGCTGCAACAGGAAAGCGGGAGCAAATAAAGCGCAGAAGCAGAAGGCAGATCAGGGGGACGAGACTAGTGGAGAGAGAACAGGATGGAAGTAGGCAGTTGCGGCACCAAAAGAGAAGCAGGGAGAGGAGCAGTGAGAGTAAGAGGAAGTGAAAGGAGGCAGCCAGTAAACACCGATAAGATAAGAGGGGCAACAATGAGGATCACCGAGGGGAGGCATGGAGGACCAAGGAGGCCGATAGCAGGGAGACGGCTGAGGAGCGGTGCGGAAGGAGACAGCTGCAATGGAGAGAGAGTAATGAGTGGGAGTACTAGGAAGAGAAGGACATGGCCGGGGCCTGTGTGGACAGGACGATAGGAGAGGGAGGGCTGGGAAGAGGATGCAGGCGGTGACAGACCTGAGGAGGTAACCTCGAAGGCCACAGAGAGTGGCAAGGAGGGGCATGAAATCAGATGTATTTGGGAGGAACAGACATGAGGAAGACGAGAGACAAACCTGAAGCTGAAGCAGGATGAGAGGATGAAGCACATCGACTGATTAATGAGTGCCAGGAACACACATGTGGGGTAGGCAGGTATTTATAAGTTGTAGGAGAGTTCCAGCCCCTCCCACAACTCCATATGAATTAACCTGGCATTTGTCCTTATTCTTCCACAGAGTACTATTGCCAGGCACTTTATGTATAGGGCACTATCCGACAGAACTCTTATCTGAATCCAGAGGTTTTTGTTTTAGTAAGATAAAATGTCTCTTTAAAACAAAACTGAATGCAATAATTAAAATTAAGCACTGTATATATTTTACATATAATGAAGTCAAGTTTTTTAAAAGAGAACACTATAAACAATACTTCAGTTGTCAGTTCAAAATGACTCTGTTGCCCCCAAAACAAATTGTTCTTTCTTTAGGTTATACTTAAAAAGTATTAAAAACTGGCTCTATGTTATGTCATTCGTATTTTCTGAAGTGAATGAATTCTGCGAAATTCCATGTTTCATTTATAAGCAAATGAGGGGCTCATTCATATTAATTATCTGACTTGATGTGATAAGATTACAGTCTGTTTGTCTGTCTCTGTAGTGGCCAAAATAAACACTTTCAAAGTTATCCGGCAGTCAGACCTCTGTCCCAACCTTATCAAGCACTCTGAGCTGTACATTAGCATACTGAGCCACACATTAGTATCGAGAAGCCACAAAACCTATTCAAAATATTTCAGAAATTATTTTCTTTAGAGAAAAACTGCTAATATAATGTATTGCTAGTTTTAATGTTTTTTTTTAAAAACAATCAACTTCCTATTGAGGTGACAGAGTGCCTTTAAATGGTCATTTACCTCATAGTAAGTGTTCTTCATAGTGTGAAAGGGCACAAGATTGTATGTTAAAATTATCTATGTTTTTAATTACACTAATAACAGCTAAAACATACAAGTCAATCCTGCCAACTCCCTGTTGCATGAGTAATAACAGATTGCATGTATGTGCTGTGATTGATAGGCACAGCATCCTGTAGACTCAGGTTACACAGCACTGACCAATGAACCCATAGCTGACCTGTAGACTCAGGTTACACAGCACTGACCAATGAACCCATAGCTGACCTGTAGACTCAGGTTACACAGCACTGACCAGTTTAGGTGAGTCCAGCAATCCATGCCTGTACAGATAGATTTTTTTTATGGAATATTGTTTCTTTTGAACTCTACACGGACAGCAGTGGATCAGAGCACTGGTCTGCACTTTTCAAATTCCAGAGAGGCAAGAGAGCAGAAACCTGAATTTTCTGCCATAAGAAATTGCAAAAATGTTGATGTCTGTTCCCTTCAAACTACACATGTAAGCTGTCACTACCTGCTTCTTCAATGGGGCTTGATAAGAAGCTAGTTCAAACCTACCCTAGCAGGACCATGTAGTTCTTGTTACCTCTGGCACAAAAGATGGCGTCAGGATAGAGACAACACCCAAGAATAAGTGCAGAATATATGCAGACAGGAAACCCGTGGTCTCAGAACAGGACCACTCCCCACCCAGGATACAGGCACACAGTAAATAATCTCACAACTTGTTCATGTGAAAAGCAGAACTGACACTTTTCTTATGAACTATGGACATTTGTATACATTTTCTCCACTGGACAAAAACCATTCAGATAATTATGCATTTTCGTAACAAATGGGTGTAAGCCTACATGTAAATTATTTTTTCCCAATCAGGACAATGTGCATTCTTAGTTCCCTTAGGAACACATGCCTACATGTCTTAGGTATATGTGCAAGACATTATCTGTTCTGTCATTTTATTCTCAAGAGCGTTGACTTAGCACTTCACTCAAACATAAGCTATATGGCTGGGCTGGGCAGGTGGGAGCTATGTGTTTAATTTCAATATTCTGCAGAGCTGCTCATCTGCAGAGCATCTTGTATAAGTTTTACTATGGCCATTACTGGGGTGCAACCCAGATCCCATGTTTGAGGGTGCATTAAAACACAAAACCCCCTTGTATGAATTTATTAGCACAGGGTTTAGTCTGATTTGCACTAATTTGTGGGACCTTTTCTGTACATTTGCCGAGAACTACGATTTACTTCTCACATGTCCACACCTCAATCCCTTACAGGATAAACAATATGTTATTTACCTGTAACAGGAAACATAATTTATATCCAATCATACACAATGTAAACAATATATATCCCACTGAGTTGTACAGGACAGGAACTTGTCATCTCAGGCCTAGGCACATTACTCTAGCAAACTCTCTACGCTCTGGCCATGACCACAAGTAACATAGGTACCCTGGCATTCTAAACCATACAAAACCTAGTATACTCAAAACAAAATACATATAATATTGTAATCATATTTTAACCCAAGGAAGTTCCCAAATGCCAGGGCCAATAAACAGTCCACAAGTGTCCAGTAAAGCTCTGGGGATGTAATGGGGTGGCAAAGGGTCTTCCTGTGCCTCCCAAAATCCAGTTGGAACAAAAGCAGTCTTACCACTGACTTGAATAAGATACATACCCCTGTAATCTGGTTGTTTGCTTTAATGTAGCAGCATGTGGGAATTCTATTACACATGTAGACACAGATGTTATTTTATTTGATATCTCAAAAAGTATTTCAACCTGCCATTAGGAAATCTTTGCAGCGATGTGGTCCAAATTATACTGTATTTGAAGTGCAACACGAGCTACCACAACTTTGTGTGAAGTCCACAAATGTCAGCATATTCCAGGTAATAACAGTTTCATCCCCCAACCCCTCAGACTTGATTTAACGGTTTTCTTGGGTTTCAAATATATTGAAAGGCTTTCCTTATATTATCAACAATGGCCCAACATGAGTTTGGCTTCCATTGGTTTCCACTTCCAAACACAGACTACATTTATCACTTTTCCATGCAATTATTCCTTACTGCGAAAATATATTTTCTCTACTGAGCCTGCTTCTTGTAGCTGTCTCAAACTAATGAGCTTTCAATTACACCTAATTAAAGAAATGGCTTTTGTAGATGCCATGTTCTCATTATGTAGATAGAAACAATAAATGTTCGTCCCACCTTAGGTAGTAGGTTACTGGAAACTAAAATGGTAGCTTCCACTGCAGCATACTGCATATAAACATTATAAATTAGAGGCTGTATTTTTTATATTCTAAAAACATGTGGTCTATTTTCAAGTGTAGTTCTTCAAAAGAGGCAATTTTAGAATTTAAAATTAACTTTTTGATTTTTAAATTATGCAGTAAAAATGTTGATTTTTTATCAGGATTTTAAGAAATTTCATACAATATTTAGATACATTTATAACAAACTGGTAACATTTGCCCAACAAAGAGCTATCCTTGGACAACATGATCTATCAGTTGTGATGATTTCAAATGGACATTGACAGTAGAACCACGTTTATTTGTTTATTCTTATGTTTAGATGGCATGTTTACAAATAAACATATGATTTGTGTGTAATCCAAACTAATATCTTCATCCAAAACTGATACTTTAGTGCTGTGAAATAAGACATTTCTTACAATGTTCTGTATTAACAGTTATTTACAAAAACTATCAGGTTTAATACACCCACAAAGCATAGACTCAGACCCAGATTTAAAGGAACATTGAACTCATAGATGCTTTTCTGCACCATCATGGAGAGTAATCAAAACCAATTTTGGACCACTATGTTAGCGCTCAGTGTGAAGTTCTCCCCTCAGATGTGGCGCAACTCAACGGCGCTGAATCGACACCGAGACCAATGGTGTGTTCAGTGCTGGCGCTCGGCCCTCGGGTGCCTCGGGCGCACCTCTCATACCTCATGGCCTCTTCTGTCAGCACACCTTATGAGCCACATCGGAAGGGGGATTATTGTTTTGCCTGCAGTACTGCACCCAAAATGGCGCTAGAGCACTGCGCACACCTATAAAACCTTTTAAAGCTTTTTTGTTTTATAATTGTTTTTAGATGAGCGGTGGTAGATTTTGTTAATAATTCAACATGATTTTTATTAATGATCAATACCCAAGTCTGGGAATTAGTGGTCATTTTATTATCTATTATTTTTTTGTGTCGAATCCAGAGAAGCCTGTATCACAGCATTTATGGAGTTAATGACAAGCTCTTAATTCTTCAAATGAAATTATTTGCTTCCTCTAAATATTCTCTTCACTGCAATAATATATTTCACATAATTCTACCTGCAGTTTGTAATATCTATAAATACCAAGTGAATGAGCTGCCATTTGTGTACTTGCAGCAAACAGAGTGTATTGTCATTGAATGGGCTTGGGATTTGTTGAGTCCCCTCAGAGCCTGTCTAGAGGAATGTTAGGGGATAACTGGGTTATATAAAACAGCAAAAAAGGGTCATCTGTAAAATGTCAATACACTTTTTTTTTTACCTGGTTTTAGGTGCCCAAAATTTTGATATAGGGCAGTATTGATAAACGCTGTGTCCTATTAATGCCCAAGACAATCTGACAGAACTGTGACTAAATGTAGACGGACAAAACACACAAACATTAATAACTACTAACATGAAAGCTGATGGAATATTATATCAATGTAATGAGCTACGGGATCGATTCCGTTTTAAATTAGCTGACAGCTGCAGTGGCGGTAAGCGGCCTCTATATGGTGCTGCGGATATTTTGCAGCGCTGCTGATATTTCACACAATTTGTAACCTTAGATTTGGTTACCCTAACCCTTAAACTAACCCTAACTCTCACCGTAACCTTAACTATAAAAGTTTACCTAACTCTATGGTATCGGCACTGGAAATCATAAGCGCCATCTAGCAGTTGGTGGGCGGCACTGCTGCTGCCACTGCTGGTGAATTTTTTGCATGAGGGTGAGGGTTAGAGTAACCGGATCTTTTATGTTATGTAGCTTCAATACTGCAGTTGAACGCTGTGCCACAGCAAGTAACTGCAGGCAAATAACTATTCTCCCCTCAGATGTGACGCAACTTAACGGCGCTGAATCTACATCAAAGCCATCAGTATGTTTGGAGCGGGCACTTGGCCCTCGAGGCCCTCAGACTCGCCTCTCGTACCTCAAGGCCTCTTCTGGCGGTACGCCTTATGAGCCACATTGGAGGGGGGAATATTGTGTCGCCTGCAGTAACTTTTTTTCGCCACCACAGTGTTTATACTGTGTGCGGCTACATAACAAAAGGAACTGGTCACCTTCTAAGCTTACAACTTGTGTGAAATATCATCAGCGCCATCTAGCGGCTACTTGCTGGCACTGCAGCTGTCAGTTCTGGTAAAATTACCAGGGATAGATCCGAGGGCCCCCTGCAAAACAATTTGGGGACTCCCATACAATTTCTCTATAATGAGGTAGATGCACCCAGGGTCAATGAAAAAGACCAAAAATATATGTAGGTGATCAGAATGTCTTTATATAAATATAATTATCTTCCCCTCTCCCATAACAACTTCAGGCTCGGATTGATCCTGTTATGGTGTCGGGAAAGGTCTGCCTCTGCAGTGCGACCTCAAACCGCTAGATGGCGCTGCCAATATTTGGCAGCGCTGCCAATATGTGAGCGAAGTTCTAAGCTTATAATGTTAGCTTAACCTTCAAACTAACCCTCAACCTCACAGTTTATCTGAACTTTGACTCTATGATATGGCACCAAAATATTCGCAGCGCCATCTAGCAGATGCTCACCTCCACTGCTGCTGCCTTATGCTTCACTATCAAAAGAGGATAGGACCTCAGGCTCTCCCTTTAACCCATGCTGCTGCAGGAGGTAGGGGGGGCATCTCCTTTTATGGGTCCAGTGCTTTGCACCTTCTGCACCAGCAGTAACTCTGCTACTGGATTAATATAAGGTCCAATGTACCAGGGACTTCTCTTATAAAAATTAACTCTCTTATACTTATTTCCAATAAATAAATAACAAATGAGTTATGAAAATTAGAAGAAACATTGCAGTCCTACATTATATATTGGCCACAGCGGTCATTAGTCCAGGAGGACACACCTGGCAGCCATCAGACTCTAATTGGAGCACAATCAGGGTGTGACCAGACCCCCCACCCCTGTGTATATAAACCCTGCTCCAGGACTGAGGTGTCAGTGCAGCTGTTGTTATCTGTTAGTTACAGTGGTGAGTATAGTGATGTTATTAGTATTATCTGTTACATGGAAGCTGTGATGTTGTAATGAAGTTACTTATAGACTGTGACTGAGGCTCTGAGGGTCATTAAAATCTTATATAGACATGCATGGCAATGTTTTGAACTCTACTCTATATCATGTGTATGTTCATACTCTACATTCACCTCCTTAATTAAAATATAATGTCCCTGAACTTCTATTCATCACATAGGTTTAAGAAGGATTTGACCAAAAAAAAATTGGATTGGTTTTGTAATAAAATGCAGGAGTTTTACTATTCAACTTTCATTTAATGGTTACAGATATTTGATTGAATAGGATTAAACTGCTCCTTGTGTCTAGATTATCTCTGTTCAGGTCTGTTGAAAGATATGTTACTTTAAATAGTCGTTTAACAGACCTAAATAGAAGAGCAACTCCCAGTAGGACAATCCTCCCCATCAGACCACATGCATACTTCCAGATCAGGATGGAGCCCATGACACAAGCCGTGCTGTAAATATAAATGTGTGTATATACTAATGTTTTCTTATAACAAACATGTGAGTTTCTCAAACTACAGTGGTCCCCTAATCTAATTATAGGCTTGTGAGCAACTTGTTATAACCGGTCCCTGCAGCTAGATCCAGATTTGTCGGATTCCACGAAGCTTAACATTATTTGGCCAAAAAAATTGTAACCTATATATGGCTGCCATGATGGGTTGTACATACACTAGCCCTGAGTAATGTAATAAGATCCTTAAAGTACTATAATAAAAAAAATAACTGCCCCTTCTGAATAACCCTTTAAAACAAGCAACATGGTCTAATAATGTAAAATACTACAGCCTTTAGTATTTCTTTCAATATACAATTCTGCAATGCCCTATTCCAGTGATGTCTGAAGAAACAGGAGGCCTGTATCTGTACAATTGGAATTTGGCATCTAGAACTACCAGTGTCTTTCTAAGCTATAATGGAAAAGTCTTCAAAGGACATGCCCTGTTTAAACAAAAGCTGAAGTAGATACAATTTGTACGTCAAAGAGAAAATGTGAAGTTGTTTGTAGTGATGCTTTAAGGTAACCTTGATAATCTGAATGGGTAGATTGCGTCTCATTGTGTCACATATCTCTACATGCAGGAGCAGTATTAAAAGTGGGATACTTTGCATTACTTCCCTACACAAGAAGTACATTGTGGGTTGCCTGGGTACCCCCACACTCCTTATTCAACTTCTTACAATGTTGTCTTGCCTTTGATGCAGCAACTGGAATTACTGCTGTAAACTGGCGGGGGGGTGAACTTCAGTTTGTAATTAACATTAACAGCAGCGTAAGCCCTGAGAATGACGTTATTTTAGGTAAAATCTTCATTTTAGAATCAGATTTTAGCATTGGTCATTCCCATGGACTCGGAGGTATCTTGCATCTATACTTGCCCTGCTCTGTAACTGCCCCCATCATGGAGGCTTCTATGCACAAGAAAAAACCCAAGGCTTAAACGGCTGCTGATATTGTTAGTTCTTTGTATACTTCAAACCATGTGACCCTGGTAATGTCTAGTGATTCTTTACTTGTGTCTTAGTGGTCAAGATGAAACCTGTTGCAGTGATCAGGAAGCTGGAAGAGGCCTCTCTGAGGAAAAGGGCCCTACAGACCAGTAACTGCAGCATTGGGAAAGCCAAGCATGGACATGCCAAGCATCTCTACAGGATTCGGAAGCAGGTAGATTGATGGGTTGTCACTAAGAACTAGGCCAGCCTGTAAAAGAACCATTAAAGGGAGTCTGTAATGCTGCTCACATGGTGTCTTCTAAAATAAAAACCATAAACTGCTGCATAAGGATGCCAGGTCCAAAGAGAATATCCAGTGATTGGCTGTGAAGGTGACATAATGTACTTCCACGGTAAAGCAGAACTGGAGTCGAAGTCTTGTATGTAGCTTCATTTTAGGATAATGATCCTTATACATTCCGGCTTATCCTAACCTTACTTTCCAGCTACGTGTGTAGTTAGAGGGTACTTTTTTGTGTTTGCACTCTTTATAGATTGTATTTTGCCTTCATCTTAATCAAGATATCCATGATTACAATAAGGATTTAATTATAATCCCTTTTCCTCTTTTTATATAGCAACACTTGGAATTTCTGAATGGGGACCTGACTAGTGATGGTTTGGGTCAGATCGCTTCAGAAGCAGCCAGACTGTCTCATCACAATAAGAGACGGGTCATCTCCAGCCATGAGATCAACAGTGCCCTCAAACAGCTGAGCCTCAACAAGCACTAAGCAGGGACATGAAAAGGTTAATGCCTGATTACTTCCTTCAAGTCTGGTCTATTTATTGCGGCTGTCTCCCTATTTGACCAATTTCTGGGGCTGTTCATGGCTCTCTATATAATATGACTTGCTGTGGTAATTGCGGAGCAAATGTTGTCACTTATTGTATCTGGTTTATTTTTTATCTGTTATGATTTATATTTTTTTTAAATAAAAAATATTTATCTGAAATCTGATTCTTTTTATCTTGCGCATTTAGGTCCTCGGTGCTCTCGTAAAATAAAGAATACTTGATCTGACACATTTTGATTCTATGACTTATGAATAGAAGTCATGAAACTGAAGCTTCCTCCTACTTAAAAACAGATATATTAGTAGTGGGAAGTGTAACTACTTTCTCTTGGTGCTTAACACCTGTTTCACATATATTCAATAGAGAATTGGAAAAAACAAAAATAATAAAGTTTTATTTACATTCTTAGGAGACAACGTCGATTAAAAACTCTTTAAAACCAAGGGAAATAGGAAATAATTCCTTAAACATTTTAATATTGAATCCCTTTTCCACACTTGTGATAAGTAAATTATTAATATTTGAGGGATCAGTACATGATCTTATTTCCTCTTATCTTACTAAGTGTGTGATTTCTGTTAGGTTTGGCTTCCAGACTTTTAAAGCATATATCTCTTTATCAGTGTTAGAGATATTGTATTTATATCTTTGTGTTCTGTCACCTTCAAATTCTTTTAGATATGCATTCCACTTTATACAATTCTGAAGTTTGGCATATCTAACGTTCTAAGTATTATTATATAACTAGCGACTTGCCCGTCAAAAATGACGGCAATAAAAACTGAAGCCTGGCAATGCTGTTTGCCACACAATGTAAGCCTCTCCCCCTCTACTTTACTGGCCTTGTGATGAGCGCCTTTGGAGCTCATTGCGAGTCTCTCCCTCTGTCTACTTCCTCCATCGTGTCTTATTTCCCTCCCTTGTGTCTCCTTCCGCCTCGTCTACCTCCCTTGTATCTCCTGCCCCCCTGTGTTTTTACCTCCCTCTCCCTCCCGTGTCTCTAAACCCCTCCCCTGTGTCTCTTTCCCCCTTCTCCCTCCCATGCATCTCTTTCCTCCCCTGTGTCTGTTCCCCCCTGGCCTGTGTCTTTCCCCCTCCCCCTGTGTCTGTTCCAGCCTTCCTTGTGTCTCCATTTCCCTCCCTTGTGTATCTTCCCCCTGCACTCTCTCCCCTGTGTCTCTTCCTCCCTGTCTCTTCCCCCTCACCCTCTGTCTCTCCCCACTCTGTGTCTTCCACCCCTCTCCCTCTGTGCCTCTTCCCCCGCCTCTGTGTGTCTCGCCACTGTGTCTCTTCACCCCTTCCTCTGTTTCCCCCCCCTCTGTACCTCTTCCCCCCCTTTCCCTCTGTGTCTCTTCCTCCCTCACCCTCTGTATATCTCCCCCCCATTTCCCTCCCATGTGTATCTTCCCCCTGTTCTCCCTCCCGTGTGTCTTTTTCCCCCTCCTCAACCTCCCCTGTGTCTCTTTCCCACCTATCTCTCTGTGTCTCTCCCCCCCCCCCCCCCCCCTCTTCCCCACTCTTCCATCTGCTCTCGGCTCGGGCCGTTCTGCATGCGCGGCTGGCGGCGCGCTCTGCGCAAGCGCGGCTACTGCTGCGCAATGCGCAGTTTATCATTGTCAAACTGCGATTCGGCGCAAACGTGACGACGAATCGCAGTTAGACAATTATAATATGTGATCCAAATGCCCGGAGCTTAGCTGGAAGCACTACCTATTTTCAGTGTAAGCGTCTGACGTCAGACGCAACCCTGACGCACGTTTCGTCATTTGACGAAACGTGCTTCCAGCTAAGCTCCGTGAATTAGGAGTCTATAGTCCCCTTCTTGTGCCCTAACTTGCAGTACACGGGAGAGCCTGGTACTACATAGGAGGAATCTGTGTATCTATGCAATAGCGAACGCTTTTAATAAACTTAGAATTATTAATTCTTTTTAATACATGACATTAATGCGACACCCGGAAATGGGGGTTTTAAGAAATGCTATAGATACAATAGAGGGATGGAAATGTGGGGAATCTTGCTAAAAGACCCTATTACCAACCAAAACCTCTATATTAAAAACAATCTCCAATAGTGAGTCACTATAAGAACTGGAAAAAATATACCAGCATAGTCTAAAACTGATATAGAGATTCAAAGGGCATTTGGATTATATAATAATACTTAGAACGTTAGATATGCCAAACTTCAGAATTGTATAAAGTGGAATGCATATCTAAAAGAATTTGAAGGTGACAGAACACAAAGATATAAATACAATATCTCTAACACTGATAAAGAGATATATGCTTTAAAAGTCTGGAAGCCAAACCTAACAGAAATCACACACTTAGTAAGATAAGAGGAAATAAGATCATGTACTGATCCCTCAAATATTAATAATTTACTTATCACAAGTGTGGAAAATAAGGGATTCAATATTAAAATGTTTTTAAGGAATTATTTCCTATTTCCCTTGGTTTTAAAGAGTTTTTAATCTACGTTGTCTCCTAAGAATGTAAATAAAACTTTATTATTTTTGTTTTCTCCAATTCTCTATTGAATATACTACTTACAAACAGGAAGTTTGTTTGAGCAATGGGAATCTGGCATCTACCCCTGTCAGTGCATTTAAATCTAATGGAATTCTCCTTAATTTATAAAATAAGGCTTTACACACTCTGTAAAGGAAGCCACTATCAGGAGCATATAGAGAAAATATCAAAATGTAGACATGTCTCCCTCGGTCACTTAAATGGCACAAATGCAGCCAGGTCCTCTTTTAAACCCTTTGCTGTTTAAATGACCCATGCAAGAACTTCATGTCAATGTCTTTGGGGGTGTATGTGTTTTTTTTTTTTTTTTTTTCATACTTCTCCACTAACCTTAAGCCATAAAATGTAACTTTAAAAGTACACGTCATGTCATTAATGTGGCTACTGCTGTGTCCCACCCCACCTCTCATTCTCCTGAGCACTACTGAAAAGATTGCAATGGAACACTGATTTTTCAGGGCAGATAACATTGTAAACTATGCAGTCCCACATGTGGGGTAACTGGCAATTCCCTAGAAGAAAGATATATCTGACTTTGCTTAGGGGGTGGATCAGAATATCTGACTGGCAAATTCAAAGAATGTTTACTTTAATAAAAAAGAATTTAATAGACCACTGACTTAAATACTTATTACATAAAGTGTAAAATGATGTAGCTCAAACTGACAACTGCTTTGAGTAGGGTAGGGTACAGTATATTTATCTATCTGATCTAAAGCGAGTTTCCAAATTTGTGACGTAGTCTGATAGGTGGAGGAAACCTCGGGTTCAAAAAGCCCACCAAGGGCAGCCTTCGTTGTAGTGTACCCTTGAGAGTTACTTCCACTAATGGAACTGGTCAGTCAAAGGCTACATTCTACTACTGCAACCATTGATGAGGAGTAGGATGCAAACTTTAGTGGTATCATTCCTTGTATATTTTATACTTTATTCTCTTTTGATTGTATAGGATTTCGGCTCCTGTCCCACTGCAAGATTCTTTTTTGATATGGTAAACCGTTTGCTATAACTTTGCCTGAGGGCTTAGTAGCAAAGGGCGTAGTATGACCTGTGGTGTGAGCCTTACTATCTCTTGTATTATATCCCTATTTATAAGGGACTGATACCTTTTGTCCCCTACATACTTATTCTATTTATATCCTTAGATTAGCCAAACTATACTTTCGGTATGCTGTTTTTGTTTTTATACTCTATTGCTTTATTTTGGTATTTCTTTTTTCCTTTAGGACACTTACACTGTTCACATGAATTCATTTTCTCACTTGTATATATTGTGATCACTACATTCTTTCTTTGCTTTTATTAAGCATGAGGTAACAGCTTTAATTTTACATGAATGAAGAGGTGTAGGAATTGACTATCTTATTAGCCCTCTAGTGAGGTTCTAATAATTAAAGAGCTTCAAATGATTTTCCATTCATTTAAGTATCTTTCAGCTTCTTGTGGAGTATTGAATATAAAGCATTATTTCCTGTTAACCAGAATTTTGGAAATCCCCATGTATGGTACTTTTATTGTCCTTAACGCTTCCGTAATTTTTGAAATTCTCTCCTAATTATTCAAAGTGTTGCTAGATAGATCTGAGAAAATTATAAAAAAAATTTTGGAAGGCATTTGAAGATCTTAAAATAGCAGCTTTATAAGAAAATAAGTGCAATCTTACTATTGTGTCTCTGGGGGTAACTTTCTGAAAGCTCCCCGGTAGTGGGAGTCTATGTACTCTTTCAATCCTATCACCTCCCTGACTCTCTGGTTTTACTTTTGATGTAATGAATGTTAATAAATATTTACTCAGTTCACTGGTTGTTACACTTTCAGGTATGCCTCTTAATCTTAAGTTGTTGTGTTTAGAGTAATCTTCATGTTTGAGTTTGTTTCACTTTAAGGACTTTTAGTTCTTCTTCCATTATATGTGTTATCAGAGAGAGATGTTCTTTTATTAACAAATCATGTCTAATTTCTATTTCTTTTTTTGTTGTTGTTAAGGATCTTTATTGCACTTGTATTATCAGTAGTAGTCTCTCGTGCAAATTCATTTTTCAAAGATACTTGAAATTCTCTTAGTTTTTTCATGCTAGAAATAGTTAATATTTCATCATCATATTCTACTACTAATTTTGGCGTTTCAAGTATTTTCCTCTCAGATCTAAACTCATTAAAGATGTATCTATATGTACAGGTATATTAGGTTGGGATATTGTTTTATTCTATCAGTGAATTAAAAAAATTCTATCAGTGTTCTTGTATTTGTCTTTTTTTCCTTTCCTTTGTTCTTTACCATATTTTGATTTTTACCTTCCATCTTAAATTTATCCTAATTTACACAGACTGATCTCACTCAAATCCAAACAGCCTGGATAAACCCGCTCAATGTCCTATGTCCTTAAGCCACCCCCCACCCCTCCGTTCAAGATGCCACCTCTCCACTATTCACTTAAAAGGTTGTTTCAGTCAACCTTCCTTCCTTCAGATACTTAGTTTACTTTTAAAATTAGCTTCTGATTTTTATAGAGGGATTTGCCCAATATTAACCGTTTTAGCAATGCCCTTTTACTCTTCAATAAAATTACTTTGTTTGTTCCTTGAGTGCTCCCATTGAGAGTTATTATTCTAAATTAAGTATCTTAATATAAATTTCTTCATTAGGGATACTTCCCTTACTCACGTGCTGGGTGCCTCTCTCGGCAGACTCTGGTGATCAAAAAGTCCTTGTAGTTACCAGGGTAAACTGGTCACATGGCTTCTGTTCTCCACCTTTCTCATTCTGCCCTCAGCTCATTCTATGCAACCTTTAAAGTTTCCATTTATCTATTCAAATACCTTTTAACAGGTGCATCACCATTCAGCATTTGCCCATCATAGTTTCTTAAATGCATCAATGATAGCCTCTAATTCTGCTGAGCTGCAGATCTATTTCAGCTAGTAAGTGCATTTCCAGTTGCAGCTCTATCGATCAACTGCGGTGTATCACCAAGAGAGGGAAAGGTCTGTGGGAGGATGAGCTATTCAGCTGAGATGAGCATTTCAGAGTTTATCTACCCTCCACCCTTTTTGTACTAACTTTCGAGCTTCAATTCCTTGGCCCCTCCATTCCAATTATTAGTTTAGTTTCCCTGCTCTGTACCTTTTCCAGCACTACAATATAATTTTTATGAAGTGGTGCCCAAAATTGTACTCCATATTCCAAATGAGGGCGTACTAGAGGTTTGTATAGTGGCAGAATTATATTTGCTTCCCTTGCTTCTATACCCTTCCTCATACATGCTAATATTTTATTCGCCTTTGCAGCTGCTGCTTGGCTTTGAGCACTGTTACCAAGGTGGTTGTCCACAAGTACTCCCAAATCCCAATATCTGATACCCCTATATTTACTCCATTCAAAATTGCATAGCTATATTTCCTTTCCAGATGCATATCTTTACATTTATTCGTATTAAATCTCATCTGCCATTTAAATGCCCATTCCTCAATTTTATGTATATCCCTTGAAGGGAAAGCATTTCATTCATTATCTGATTTAAATTACCTTGCACAACTTTGTGTCATCAACGAAAATGGAGAAGCTACTTTCCAGTCCCACCTCTAAGTCATTAATAAATGTTAAAAAGGAGAGGACCTAATACTGAACCCCACTTACCACATTAGTCCAATTGGGGTATGTTCCATCTACAACAACCCTTTGCTTCCTGTCTTTTAGCCAACTCTCAATCCATGAGCAGATATTTACTGCAATTCCTGTATCTCTTAGTTTGCCCAATAGTCTCCCATGTGGCACTATCAAAAGCCTTTGCAAAATCCCAATAGACTACATCCACTGAGTTTCCGTGATCCAAGTTCCTACTAACCTCCTCAAATTAGATTTGTTTGATATGACCTATCCCTCATAAATCCATGTTGACTCCTACTTATAATCCTGTTCAAATAGACATATTCTTGTATATTATCCCTTATTTACCCTTCTAAAAGCTTTCCCACTACAGAAGTGAGGCCCACTGGTCTATAATTCCCTAGATTTGCTCTTGCTCCCTTTTTTAAATATGGGTATCACATCTGCTTTTCTCCAGTCATCTGGTAGAGACCCTGTGTTGGGTGAATCTTAAAAAATTAAATATAATGGTTTGGCTGTTTTGGAACCCAGTTCCCTCTACCCTTGGATCTATTCCATCAGGACCCGGGGCTTTATTAACATTTATTTTTTCAACCTCTTTTGGATTTCCTTCATGTTTTAACCAGTTATTTGGTGAAGGTAGTGTAGCCCCCTTATGTTGCAGTGTCCTAACCACTGGTACCTCTCTTGTGTATACCAAAAAAAATAACCTATTTAGCTCATCTGCCTTTTCCTGGTCACTGATTTTCAGACGGCCTGTGTCACATTGTAATGTTCCTATAGCTTCCTTCCTCGCCTCCTTCCTAATAATATACTAAAAAAATATTTTACGGTTAGTCTTACTCTCTTCTGCAATTAATGTTTCATTTTCTATTTTAGCCAGTCTAATAGCCCTTTTGCAAGCCTTGTTGATTTCCTTGTACTCCCGTAAAGCAGTCTCTGTCCCCTCTTGTTTGTATAATTGAAATGCCTGTTTTCTACTCCGTATCTTGATCTTTAAATCTTTAAGCCACATTGGATGGGATTTACTCCCTTTACTTTTATTCCCACTTTGTATATGATGATAAGTGTGTTTATTTAGTAAGGATTTAAATGTTGTTCATTTATGTTTAGTATTTTTTCCCGTTGGTTCTTTGTCCCGGTCTATACTTTGTATTGCTGCCCTTAGACTGTTAAAATCTGCCCTTTTAAAATTATGAGTTTTTGTTGGCCCCTTAAAATTTTATTTTTTTAATTCAATCTCAAATGAGACTGTGTTGTGATCACTGTTTCCCAAAGGTTGCTCTATTCCAACATTTGATACTATATCAATATTATTTATGATAACTAAATCCAAGATAGCTTCATTTCTAGTAGGTTCTTGTATAACCTGGGGCAGATAATGATCCCTGAGTGTACTCAAGAACCTGCTCCCCTTAGCTGAACTGCTGGTCTTATTTATCCAGTTTATTTCAGGGTAATTAAAATCTCCCATTAGAACTTGCCCATGCTTAGCTTCATTTCCAATCTATAACAATAATTGTATTTCCTCACTTTCAGCTATATTTGGGGGTTTATAGCATACTCCTACTAATATTCTTTTATTTTTTTATTTATTTATTTATTTTTTGCTTTTTAATTTTGTTATTGTTTTTAGAAACAGACAACAAAAATAAAATACATACAGTAAAACAATACTTACATCTAAATCATACACAATCACCCACCTACAAACCCCCCACCCACCCCTTGGCAATATTCTCATTATTTACAGAAGGAGGCAATACCCGAAACCTATTATATAATTAAAGTAACTTCGCTAAAGGCAACAAATACAATAAAATAAAAAAATATCTATTAACAGAAAGGCCCGGCAAACAGTTCTTCGTCCCATCTTGCCCATTTCTTAACCACTGATAATCTTAACTTGGAATCAAAACTTAAATATTCCATTTCATACTGTTTATTACAAATCTCATTCCATTTAGGCAATTCCCCACTTCTCCATCTCCGTACAATCCACCATTTAATTGCCATGAGAACCTGCACCACTATCCCAATTGTTTCACTAGACCATTCCCTTGGAAAGATATGTAATAGAAAAGCTTCTGGGTTTAAGGTAACTTCCTTACATCCCATACCCACCAACTTGGTGACACACCTTTCCCAAAGCCCTTTGATCTTAACACATTTCCACCACATGTGGCTTTGGGTGCCTATTTCCGAGCACCCTCTCCAACATCGCTCACTATATTTGCTTGGATCTATTTTAGACAGAAGCTCTGGAACTATGTACCATTTTTGTGTAATTTTAAAGTGGATTTCTCTGTAAGTTGTACAAATCAAGTTATCTTTTGTTAGCTGATACGCTTTTCCCCAGTCCTCCAAATTTTTCTTAATTCTAAAATCAGTTTCCCAGCTTTCCATGGCTACAGATTTTCCAGAACTTCTGTACTCGTCTAAAATGTTTAAGCATTTCGACACTGAACTCTTATTACTTGTTCTTAAGGACAGGAATTTTTCGAGAGGTGTCAAATCCCTGACTGATCTTACATCAAAACCTTCTTTTGTTAGTATCTTCTTAAGGGTCAGAAATTGCAGCCACATTGATATTGGGGCCTCTTTCACTCTCCTCAGTTCCTCAAATTTAATAAAGCCCTCATTTCTGATTAAATCCTTAATTTTGTCAATACCCCATTTCCCCCACTCTACCTTATCTATTTCGGGGTGAATATCATAAATTACTTCCAGTGGTGTTAATGGAGATGGAAAAGGGAGCAACTTCAATTTTGAGTTCATTTTGAGCCAACTAGCCCAACATTGTTTCCCTATTCTGAACTCTATCTGAGTCTTAAAGTTGGACGATTTCTTATACCATAGAGCTTGCTGCAGAACTATTTTGGGGCTTAATGCTTCTTCTAACTGGACAAACTTGGGTCCTTCCACTCCTTCTGTCCATCTCAGAAAGTGGTACAATTTTATAGCCTCTGCATACTTCCAGAGGTTGATTGCCCCTAATCCACCTTCTATATACTTTTTATTTACTTGGTCTTTACTGACTCTAACCATATTTCCTTTATATATAAAATGATCTACCACTTTCTGAAATTTAGTAATACTTCCTCTGGATATAAATAGAGGGATTGCTCTTAAAACATAAGTAAGTTTTGGTAAAATGAACATCTAAACACATACGATTCTACCTGACCAGGTTAGGTTTAGCCTCTCCCATGACTTGAGTAGTTTGCACACTGAAACAAAAGTTATTTCCAAGTTATTCTTTAACATGGAAGCAACACACGGAGTCAACTCTATTCCCAAATGTTCTATTTTATTCTGCTCCCATCTAAATGGGAATTTCTCTCGTAACAAGGTTTTAGTTTCTAAGTTCACATTTAGCCAGATAACCTCTGATTTGGAAGAATTAATTTTATAATATGATAGGCAACCAAAGGTTTTTAATTCCTTCATAAGATACACCAATGATTCTAGTGGCTCTGATAAGATTACAACTGCATCGTCTGCGAATAGAGTGATCTTCGATTCTATAGCTTCTATAGCTCCATATGATTCCTCTTATTCTATCATTCTTCCTTATCATTTGAGCCAGCACTTCTATACACAAATTGAAGATCATTGGTGATAGCGGGCATCCTTGTCTCGTCCCATTGCTAATCTCAAACGATTCCGACTGAAAGTCTGTACCTTTTATAAAGGCTGAAGGGTTAGAGTATAGCGCCATAATCGCACTTGACCCGAATTTGCCCAATCCAATTTCTTCTAAAGTACACTTGATAAACTCCCAGTTGAGCCTATCAAAGACTTTTTCCGCATCTAACTCTACTGCCACCAACGGGATTTTATTATCTTTAGCATGTGCCAATATATCGATAAGCTTTCGCAGATTATCTGTCCCTTGTCGGCCTTTAACAAAACCTGTTTGATCTGACTCAATTAACTGGTCTAAAAGAGGATTTAATCTTTGTGCTAGTATCTTTGAATATATTTTGATATCGATGTTGAGTAAAGAGATGGGCCTGTAGTTAGCACAATTTGCCAGATCTTTTCCCTCCTTCGGTATCATAATTATTGCTGCTTCTAATGTCTCCTTAGGAGCCCATCCTACGTCTTTAATTTTGTTAAATGCTTTTACCATATGAGCCCCCAATTCTGGTAAGAATTGTTTATAATACAGTATCAGGAACCCATCTGGTCCTGGGGATTTTTGGACATTTAAACCCGACACACAATTCTCGATTTCCTCCACTAAAATCTTCCCATTTAGTAGTTCCTTTTGCTCCTAGGAAATTTTTTTTAGATTCAACTTTTTAAACAAATCCTGTATTTGCCCTTTATCAGGTTTAACCCACCCTGGTTTCTTTTCCAGATTATACAAGGCGCTATAATACTCCGCCGCAATTCTACCTATTTCAATAGGATGCTTTTTCATAATTCCTTTGGCATCGAGGAATTTCACTATCCTTTTGTTGCGTCGCTTTTCCCAATAAGATCCACTAGTGATTTATTTGCTTTATTACCTAGATGATAATTTTTTATTTTTAGCTCCTTTAACTTCTTATCTATTTGACTTTGTAAGATCATATTTATCTGTGCTTGTATCTTATAGATCTGTTCCGTCAACATGTTATCCTGGCTTTTTTTGTTGGCATATGATAACTTGTAGAGTTCTAAATATAAATCATGCAGCGATTTCCCCCTGGCCTTCCTCTTCTTAATCATTCTTGTTTTCAGAATACCCCTGATATACGCTTTGTGCGCATTCCAAATACTTAAATCTGAGGTTATAGAGCCACTGTTAACTCTAAAGAACTCTTCAATTACTTCCTTAATTTCTTTTTTTTCTTCTATTGTATAAAATACTTCTGAGTTAATATTTTCTCTTTTTTTCCATTGCTAGTCCCCCGACCTTGCAGTACTATTTTTACCAGGGCGTGGTCTGGCCATGATATAACCCCTACCTCCACATCATCCACTTCTCTCCATGTCTCTATGTCAACCAGTATGAAATCAATCCTTGTGTATATACTATGTCTCTGAGAATAGTAAGTATAGTCCCGGACCTCAGGATTTTTTAGCCTCCAAGAGTCATATAGTTTGTATTTCAACAATATCTCATTAAATCTTCTAGACAATCTTTCCAGAGCCAAATCGCTCGTCCTTAAGCTCCTATCAATTTTTATGTCCAGGACCATATTCAGATCCCCACATATAATAAGCTTACCCACTTTTAGTTTGGAAATAATTTTTAAACACTTACTCAAAAAGCTTATTTGATTCGCATTCGGAGAATATAAATTTGCAATTGTAAATGACTGACCATTTACCTGTCCTAACCAAATGATAAATCTCCCTTCTTCATCATATTCTACATGATCCGTTACAATCACATTCTTATCATGAAACAAAATAGCAACCCCTCTAGCCTTTTTCCTGAAGCTAGACGAGAAACCCAACTCAAACTGTTTATATCCTATTCTAGGTTCTTTCCCCTTTACCCAGTTGGTTTCTTGTAGACAAATAACATCCAATTCTTCTTTTATAAATTGACGGAAGGCACAGTGCCGTTTGCCGGGTGAATTTAAGCCTCTAGCATTTTGCGATATCACTTTTAACATCAAAGTGACTTACTTGATAACCTCCGAGTCCCCTCCTTCCCTATCATACAATTTTTATTGCCTTCACTTCCCCTCCCCTTCCAACAGCATACAAACACCACACATTCCGTTTCCTCCCGATGGCAAGAAAAACTTAATGCCATCTTTTAAGATGTCTGGTCCTCCGGGGCAGAGAAAAAAACTTCAAAAAAGAGAGAGAGAAAAAAAAAAAGACCACGGCAGAACCTTGGGAGTGCGCCCATTGCCCCCTCACCCTACTCCTAGAAGCACTCAACTATACATTAAGTGTTTCCTTCACGTCCAAAACTTTTAATTGACTCTACAAAAATATTGAAACATTTCCCAAAATTGTCTCGGATAAGTAGTATATTTTATACATTTTCTTTTCCATTTTTTTTCCTTTCTCTTTATTCACCTACGTACTTCACTTTCACTTTCCCGTTTTACCGCCTCCATCGAAGTTGGGGCCTTTCCCATCCCTTCTCGTGTCTTCTTTTTCTATTTCGAAACCCCACTTTTCCAAGCAATGCACACCTTCTGCGACGGACTTGATCACCTCAGTTTGGTTACCTTTAGTTATAATTAGTTTAACAGGGAACCCCCATTTATATAATACCTTTTCTCTTCTGAGCACTTTAGTGATAGAACTTAATTCTCTTCTTTTAGCTAAAGTTTCGCTTGAATAGTCTTGGTAAATTTCTACCTTTTCATAAGGGCTCTCAAACTGTCTTTTTTCTCTACTACATTTAATTATCCATTCTTTGAAGGAGTAATTTTGTAATTTTACTATTACATCCTGCTCTCTTCGCCCTATCAGTCTCCTAGGTAGTGGGAGCCTGTGTATCTTCTCAAACGTACCTTCCAGAGTGTTATCATTCCCTGTGATAGATTTAAAAAACTCATTCACGTACTCGCCTAACTCATTGTCCAGGACTTTCCCTGAAATCCCCCTCAGCCTTAAATTATTCCGTCTAGAGAAATCTTCAATTTTACATAATTTGTTCTTGAGACTTACAACTTCATCCTCAAGCCTCCCAACTTTGGTCTCTAATCTCTAATGATCCTCCACAAGCTTTTCTTGTTTGCCTTCCAGCTGGCCAATTCTCTCTAGTAACGTTATAAAACAACCTTTCCATTGCCTCTACAGTTAATGCTTCTGGTTGACCTGTGTTCAATCTATCGGGGAGGTCTACTATCTCTGATATATTAACGTGTTCACTGTTTTCTGTGTCTGTTTGGGATATATTCGATTGAGAGCTAGATAAATTTACTTTTTTCCTTTTCACTGTTTCTCTAGTTGTTAGTGGGCTTTTTGAGATAGCACCCTGCAATTTGGTATCTCTGCCCTTGTTTTTACTTCTTACCACTGACACATCCTTCCTTATCATTTTTGCCTATTTGTCCCGCTTCAGTTACCCAACACTGATGACGTTTTAACTACACCCCCTGTGAGTTTTCCCTTTTTGGCAAGCACCTTGTCCTCTCTTTTTTTTCCCTTTCCTTTCTTCTTTCTTTTTCCCCTTCCCCTTTTCTCTCTTCTCTTAACACAGAATATACAGGTATGTTATTTAAGAGTTGCAGACAAATGGAAACATTATACAATGCTACAAGTACACATAATAATATAAAAAAAGGAATAGCAGATGTTACAATCAAACAATCATAATTTTTGATGTATTTTACAGCAGCAGTCCCCTGGAACCACACAGCTTTATTATTTACTTCAATTAACTAGAGTCTTTTTTTTTTTTCTTCTTATCTGCCGCAGCAGCCTAAGTTTAATAGTATCCACTGCTGCCTTATTGACACTTTATTGGCAGCTGACCAATTTAAAGCAACAGTCAGATTAAAATCTAGTGGCTAAAATCAGAATTACAAGCTTGACAGGAACAGCCCCATGGTCGCCGGAGGGTCGCCGGAGGGTCAGCAAGCTGAGTAACTTTACTAGCCGGATATAAATATCCCTGTTGCCCCTAGTCCCAAAACCACAGAGCCAGTCCTTTAAACGGTTTCTTTGAGTATTATGTCTTTATCACATGGCATTTCTTAATAAGCCCCCGCCTGCAAGCAGTTCCTTATGGCTATTTAATGCTCTTCTCTGTAGATATCATTTTGAATGCACTATGTGATACACCGGTCTCCAGACTGGCAGTATAGCCAAAACTGCACAAGCATACAGTGTCCAAATATAAAGGCAGGCTTGCTGGCTAGGAATGGCTCATTTAATTGACTGTCCCTTTAAATTTTCGCAAGACTTTATCCCAGGGCACTTCTTAATAAGCCTCTGCCTGCAGGCAGTTCCTTATGGCTGTTTACAGCTCTTGTCTGTAAATATGTTTTAAACACACTGTGTGATACACAGATTTTCAGACTGGCAGTGTAACCAAAAATGTACAAGCATACAGTGTCCAAATATAAAGGCAGGCTTGCTGGCTAGAACTGGCTCATTTAATTGACTATCACTTTAAATTTTCGCAAAACTTTTTCACAGGCTTTTTCACAGGGCAATTCTTAATATCCCCCGCCTGCAAGCAGTTCCTTATAGGACTTATAAGCCATCAATCTAACTAGACTTAATTAGATGTCTAGCTGATGTCCATACACTGAGCAATCTCTTACAATAGCAGCAACGTGCAGCAGTGAGCCATATCACTATTAAGCAGAACTTACAGTTTTCCTGTTGGAACACCTTCTGAACACACACAGGACCTGCAAACTGCTAGCTGCAGCCGTCCTTGAAACTGCCCTCTGCTGTATCACACCTGCTCCTTGCTTCTTTGTATCCTTCATACAGTGCAAGTCTGCAGGCTTGACTGAGGAAGAACTACAAATGCTACTACCTCCTCACTGCCTCTTCACTGGCATGACCGGCCTCAAGCTCCTCCACCTCTGGTTCTTCTAGGGCTCATTAGACTGAACACAGAGAGTGCTTACACACTCCTGCAATGGGCGCACTCAGCTTCCTCGTTAGTGCTCACTCAGCACTTCCTGGGAGTGGCCATCTAGTCCCTAATATTCTTTTGGAATTTGCTGCCCCGCTATTTGACTCTACCCACAAAAATTCAACATTACCGCTAGTTCCACCATAAATATCTTCTCTGACTATAGGCTTAAATTCAGGCTCAACATACACACAAATCAATCCTCCTCTTTTACCATTGCCCCTATCTTTCCTAAATAGGTTATAACTATCCAGATTGACAGTCCATCAATCGGCTTCTGCCCAGCTCAGCGTCTCTGCTATATTTACGGGCGTTCCGCCACTCAATAAAGTTCAAGGCTGATTCATCGAAATGTGCGCCCAACTTCCAGATGCTAATCCGTCGGTTAGCTACCACTTTGACAGAGGAGGGCAGGGTGGAAGTAATACAGCTGGAGTTTCAGGCATTCTTTATAGCTTAATGAAAGCTTCTCACGCTCAAGTTATTCGAGTTTAGTTTTTTATTAATATAGAATGTTATTATTGGTTAGTAATATTAATATTTGAGCTTTTAGTCAATAGAGAAAGCTTTTAAGCCTTGTATGCACTGGAACACCTTTTTCACTGTTTAGTAAAAAATAGGAAGTGGGAGGACTTAAGGCAGAATACAACTCTCCACCTCATTACATGGAGGCTTTAATGAATATGGAAGGTGTATGGCTTTTACTAAGTATGTAATATTTGTTTATTTGTATGTAGTTTTTTTTACTGCTAACAATGCTACAAGTAATCCCTCTATGGTCTGCCCACTGCAGTGTATGTAGACACAGATTCTGTAGGGGAAAGGAGAGAAGAAGCAAATTGAGTTAAAGTTGGGGGTAGCCTCTGTGAAGAGGTCACTACAGATTAGCGAGAACAGTATTGGGAAAGCCAAACGTGGATATGCCAAGCATCTGTACAGGATTTGAAAGCAGTTAGTTTTCTGCCATTGGTACAAGCTTCCCCACCCAGAACAATTAAATTAATTAAAACAGGTTTGTTCAACCCGCGCCCTGTAGCCTGCATGCAGCCCAGCATTCCTATGAAGGCCTCAAAATTTTAAACTTAATTATTTATTTTTTTCTTATTTGTTTGATTTTACATTTATTTTGTAACTTGATTGTATTATCCGGACTATTATCAAAAATTCACATTATAATTGCAAACAGTTTGGCCAGAAGAAATGAAAAACTTTTAAAATTAACTAATAAATGGTAAGTGGACTCTGTTGCAATGTCGTGTTATTTTCTTTGTCGATTGTGAACATACAGTATCTGGTATAGTTACTGATGGTGCCCCAGCGATGGAAGGTAAAAAAGAGGGATTGTAAAATGAATAAAAGACGATGCAATTGCCATCGGGAAACTCATGTTTGATGAAGTATCATTGTATAGTACATCCAGAAAATGTATGTGCAAAAGTTTTAAAAATGGATAACGTCATGCAAATTGACATCAAGGCTGTGAATTTTCAAGGGACTGAATCATTGCCAATTCCAGGAATTCCTTAAAGTATAGATGTTGACGATGGCGACATCATTTATTATTCGGAAGTAAGATGGCTAAGTCGAGGCAATCTGTTGAAAAGAGTTTATGATTTGCGTCATAAAATAAAGTCATTTATGGTATCAAAAACAAAATTTGTGCCAGAACCAGATGATGAAAACTGGCTTACAGATTTAGCATTTTTAGTGGATTTGACCAATGATTTATATGAGTTAAACATGCATCTTCAGGGTGAAAACCGACTTATCAATACAATGTGTCAAACCATAAACGCGTTCCAAAACTGAAATAATGGCAAGCTCAAACTAAGCAAACAATTGTATGCATTTCAACACGTTGGCTATTCTTAGTACTGTGAACAGTGAAAAATATGCAGCCTTGCTTTTCAAATTGATACAGGAATTTGAAAGCAGGTTTTAAATTTCCGGGAAAAAAAATCTATATTTTGTTATATTTGTGACTCCATTTTCAGTCGACATAAATATGTTACCTGACAATTTTCAAATGGAATGCACAGAGCTGTAGTCTGACAAAGTAGTGAATTGCCGGGAAGCAAGAAGCCATAGAATTCTAATGTGATAGAAGTGGTAGAAACAGTAGTGGATGTTTCAAATCCTAAAAAGATGATTTAAAAAAAGGGTTATTTGAAGCTTAAATAATGGACCACCTATTGGTAGGAAAGGCGAGGAGACTGTGATACTTGTTTGAACGCTACGACTCTTATGAAGGATTTTACTGTTGGTGATGAGATTTATGAATAATGGATTCTAGGTTTGGAGCCAACTGAACTGGACATCAGAGAGAGAGGTTTTTATTGAGCCATAACCGACACGTAGATGAGTATTGCTGTTGGCTCTGAGTAAGTAAAATGTGCAAAGATCGTAGAGTGACTGGAGTTTGAAAGTAGCCATGAACATCTGAAGTTTTTTATTTTTGGATATAACTGTCATTATTGTAGTTTGAACAGGTATCGCTGGGAAATTCCCAGTTGATGTTCAACTAGGCCTATGAGTTGTGAGGGTATAGAAAACCTGGTAAAAATGAAATGTGGTACCTAGCTTGCAGAGTGTATGGGTCAGGGGAGATATGAAGATAGAACGACTAGGACAACAGCTCTGCACTGAAGGTGATGGTGACTTAGTAAGCTAGAAATGTATTAGAAGTACGATAAGGTATGGAATGTGTGATACGTACAAGACGTTATTAAAGAACTTGCTAGGGATACCATACAGTATTAAAGGAATTGGTATGCTATGGGAAAGATATGGTATGCAAGGGGAATGATACAGAATTATATAACTTGGTATGCAATAGGTACGATACGGTGTGATAGGACTAGGTAAAGAGAAGGTAAGATATGGTATGTTATTGCTCAGTATTCAAGGGGAACAATACTATATCTTATGATTCAGTAAGCTAGGAATACGAAACAGTATATTATGACTTGATACGCTAGGGATAAGAAAGGAGTATGCTAGATGTACAATATGGTTCAATACCATATGCTGTGTCTTAGTTTGCTGGGAGTATGGTACGTCGAGATATTGATTGGCACTCTAGGAGCATAAAACAATATGATGTGACATTGCATGCTCGTGGTATGATACAATATGATAACACTTAGTGCACAGTGGGTAGAACGCAGTATGCAAGGGTGAATAAAATGGTATGACATGACTCAGTATGGTAGGTGTTCAATTTGGAATGATAAAACATGATAGGTCAGTGGTACGATGCTTTGCAGACTGTAATCTTTGAACCCTAAGTTTGTTTCTCTAGAAGAGTATTGTGGGTGGGATAATAGCAGAACTCTGGCTCCTGGTAGTTGCAGCAGTGGGTTACTGAAGTTAGGCTGTTGTCGCGTTGTGTCTGTATCCCATAAGTATGAAAGAGCCAATGCTAAATACTCTAGCCAGTAAGGAGTGATATTTCTGGTTGCGGTATTACAAAGCCAAATATGTCTTAATCTATAGTTATGGTTGGGGATTAACAGGTACTTGGCAGTGAGGCCATGTTTAAATTTCATATAGTAATTTATTGAGAATTGATTCAACTGGTTTGGGTTGACTGATTAACCCTGTATAGCTAAAACATGATAGACTGAAAGGACTTTATGAAGTTGGCCAAAAAGAGAAACTACAAGAAAAAGAAGGCAAAAGGGGAGAAGACACACGAGGTGGACGCTGAGAGACGCGGGAGGCAAACAAAGAGCAGGAAAGGAGAAGCATGCGGCAGGACTGAAGAGGAAGCAGAGCAGAGCACCATCAACATTGCAACAATGGATATGAACGCCGGCAGCAAGAGGACAACAATGAGGAGGAACAATGGGAGGAGCGGAGGGCCAAGGCAGCCAACAGCAGGGAGACGAGCAGTGGCGAGAAAGGGACAAAGAAGGAGAGAAGAAGTAAATTGAGGAATAGCGAGTGAAGGAAGACCAAGGAAGAGTCTGGGAGCCGAGCTGCAACAGGAAAGCAGGAGCAAATAAAGAGCAGACGCAGAAGGCAGATCAGGGGGACGAGACTAGTGGATGGAGAACAGGATGGAAGTAGGCAGTTGCGGCACCAAAGTAGAAGCAGGGAGAGGAGCAGTGAGAGTAAGAGGAAGTGAAAGGAGGCAGCCGGCAAACACCGATAAGATAAGAGGGGCAACAATGAGGATCAGCGAGGGGAGGCATGGAGGACCAAGGAGGCCGATAGCAGGGAGACGACTGAGGAGCGGTGAGGAAGGAGCAAGCCGCAATGCAGAGAGAGTAATGAGTGGGAGTACTAGGAAGAGAAGGACATGGCAGGGGCCTGTGTGGACAGGAGGGAGGGCTGGGAAGAGGATGTTGGCGGTGACAGACCTGAGGAGGTGACCTCGAAGGCCACAGAGAGTGGCAAGGAGGGGCATGAAGTCAGATGTATTTGGGAGGAACAGACATGAGGAAGACGAGAGACAAACCTGAAGCTGAAGCAGGATGAGAGGATGAAGCACATCGACTGATTAATGAGTGCCAGGAACACACATGTGGGGTAGGCAGGTATTTATAAGTTGTAGGAGAGTTCCAGCCCCTCCCACAACTCCATATGAATTAACCTGGCATTTGTCCTTATTCTTCCACAGAGTACTATTGCCAGGCACTTTATGTATAGGGCACTATCCGACAGAACTCTTATCTGAATCCAGAGGTTTTTGTTTTAGTAAGATAAAATGTCTATTTAAAAAAAAAAATGAATGCAATAATTAAAATGAAGCACTGTATATATTTTACATATAATGAAGTCAAGTTTTTTAAAAGAGAACACTATAAACAATACTTCAGTTGTCAGTTCAAAATGACTCTGTTGCCCCCAAAACAAATTGTTCTTTCTTTAGGTTATACTTAAAAAGTATTAAAAACTGGCTCTATGTTATGTCATTCGTATTTTCTGAAGTGAATAAATTCTGCGAAATTCCATGTTTCATTTATAAGCAAATGAGGGGCTCATGCATATTAATTATCTGACTTGATGTGATAAGATTACAGTCTGTTTGTCTGTCTCTGTAGTGGCCAAAATAAACACTTTCAAAGTTTTCCGGCAGTCAGACCTCTGTCCCAACCTTATCAAGCACTCTGAGCTGTACATTAGCATACTGAGCCACACATTAGTATCGAGAAGCCACAAAACCTATTCAAAATATTTCAGAAATTATTTTCTTTAGAGAAAAACTGCTAATATAATGTATTGCTAGTTTTAAAGTTTTTTTTTAAATAAAATCAACTTCCTATTGAGGTGACAGAGTGCCTTTAAAGGGTAATTTACCTCACAGTAAGTGTTCTTCATAGCGTGAAAGGGCACAAGATTGTATGTTAAAATTATCTATGTTTTCAATTACACTAATAACAGCTAAAACATACAAGTCAATCCTGCCAACTCCCTGTTGCATGAGTAATAACAGATTGCATGTATGTGCTGTGATTGATAGGCACAGCATCCTGTAGACTCAGGTTACACAGCACTGACCAATGAACCCATAGCTGACCTGCAGACTCAGGTTACACAGCACTGACCAGTTTAGATGAGTCCAGCAATCCATGCCTGTACAGATAGATTTTTTTTATGGAATATTGTTTCTTTTGAACTCTACACGGACAGCAGTGGAGCAGAGCACTGGTCTGCACTGTTCAAATTCCAGAGAGGCAAGAGAGCAGAAACCTGAATTTTCTGCCATAAGAAATTGCAAAAATGTTGATGTCTGTTCCCTTCAAACTACACATGTAAGCTGTCACTACCTGCTTCTTCAATGGGGCTTGATAAGCAGCTAGTTCAAACCTACCCTAGCCAGGACCATGTAGTTCTTGTTACCTCTGGCACAAAAGATGGCGTCAGGATAGAGACAACACCCAAGAATAAGTGCAGAATATATGCAGGCAGGATACCAGTGGTCTCAGAACAGGACCACTCCCCACCCAGGATACAGGCACACAGTAAATAATCTCACAACTTGTTCATGTGAAAAGCAGAAATTACACTTTTCTTATGAACTATGGACATTTGTATACATTTTCTCCAGTGGACAACAACCATTCAGAGAATTATGCATTTTCGTAACAAATGGGTGTAAACCTACATGTAAATTAATATTTCCCAATCGGGACAAAGTGCATTCTTAGTTTCCTTAGGAACACATGCCTACATGTCTTAGGTATATGTGCAAGACAGCATCTGTTCTGTCATTTTATTCTCAAGAGCGTTGACTTAGCACTTCACTCAAACATAAGCTATATGGCTGGGCTGGGCAGGTGGGAGCTATGTGTTTAATTTCAATATTCTGCAGAGCTGCTCATCTGCAGAGCATCTTGTATAAGTTTTACTATGGCCATTACTGGGGTGCAACCCAGATCCCCTGTTTGAGGGTGCATTAAAACACAAAACCTCCTTGTATGAATTTATTAGCACATGGTTTAGTCTGATTTGCACTAACTTGTGGGACCTTTTCTGTACATTTGCCGAGAACTACGATTCACTTCTCACATGTCCACACCTCAATCCCTTACAGGATAAACAATATGTTATTTACCTGTAACAGGAAACATAATTTATATCCAATCATACACAATGTAAACAATATATATCCCACTGAATTGTACAGGACAGGAACTTGTCATCTCAGGCCTAGGCACATTACTCTAGCAAACTCTCTAGGCTCTGGCCATGACCACAAGTAACATAGGTACCCTGGCATTCTAAACCATACAAAACCTAGTATACTCATAAAACAAAATACATATAATATTGTAATCATATTTTAACCCAAGGAAGTTCCCAAATGCCAGGGCCAATAAACAGTCCACAAGTGTCCAGTAAAGCTCTGGGGATGAAGTAATGGGGTGGCAAAGGGTCTTCCTGTGCCTCCCAAAATCCAGTTGGAACAAAAGCAGTCTTACCACTGACTTGAATAAGATACATTCCCCTGTAATCTGGTTGTTTGCTTTAATGTAGCAGCATGTGGGAATTATATGACACATGTAGACACAGATGCTATTTTATTTGATATTTTAAAAAGTATTTCAACCTGCCATTAGAAAATCTTTGCAGCGATGTGGTCCAAATTATACTGTATTTAAGTATTTGAAGTGCAACATGAGCTACCACAACTTTGTGTGAAGTCCACAAATGTCAGCATATTCCAGGTAATAACAGTTTCATCCCCCAACCCCTCAGACTTGATTTCACTGTTTTCTTGGGTTTCGAATATATTGAAAGGCTTTCCTTATATTATCAACAATGGCCCAACATGAGTTTGGCTTCCATTGGTTTCCACTTCCAAACACAGACTACATTTATCACTTTTCCATGCAATTATTCCTTACTGCGAAAATATATTTTCTCTACTGAGCCTGTTTCTTGTAGCTGTCTCAAACTAATGAGCTTTCAATTACACCTAATGAAAGAAATGGCTTTTGTAGATGCCATGTTCTCATTATATAGATACAAACAATAAATGTTCGTCCCACCTTAGGTAGTAGGTTACTGGAAACTAAAATGGTAGCTTCCACTGCAGCATACTGCATATAAACATTATAAATTAGAGGCTGTATTTTTTTATATTCTAAAAACATGTGGTCTATTTTCAAGTGTAGTTCTTCAAAAGAGGAAATTTTAGAATTTAAAATTAACTTTTTGATTTTTAAAATATGCAGTAAAAATGTTGATTTTTTATCAGGATTTTAAGAAATGTCATACAATATTTAGATACATTTATAACAAACTGGTAACATTTGCCCAACATCCTTGGACAACATGATCTATCAGTTGTGATGATTTCAAATGGACATTGACAGTAGAACCACGTTTATTTGTTTATTCTTATGTTTAGATGGCATGTTTACAAATAAACATATGATTTGTGTGTAATCCAAACTAATATCTTCATCCAAAACTGATACTTTAGTGCTGTAAAATAAGACATTTCCTACAATGTTCTGTATTAACAGTTATTTACAAAAACTATCAGGTTTAATACACCCACAAAGCATAGACTCAGACCCAGATTTAAAGGAACATTGAACTCATAGATGCTTTTCTGCACCATCATGGAGAGTAATCAAAACCAATTTTGGACCACTATGTTAGCGCTCAGTGTGAAGTTCTCCCCTCTGATGTGGCGCAACTCGACGGCGCTGAATCGACACCGAGACCAATGGTATGTTCAGTGCTGGCGCTCGGCCCTCGGGTGCCTCGGGCGCACCTCTCATACCTCATGGCCTCTTCTGTCAGCACACCTTATGAGCCACATCGGAAGGGGGAATATTGTTTTGCCTGCAGTACTGCACCCAAAATGGCGCTAGAGCACTGCGCACAACTATAAAACCTTTTAAAGCTTTTTTGTTTTATAATTGTTTTTAGATGAGCGGTGGTAAATTTTGTTAATAATTGAACATGATTTTTATTAATGATCAATACCCAAGTCTGGGAATTAGTGGTCATTTTATTATCTATTATTTTTTTGTGTCGAATCCAGAACAGCCTGTATCACAGCATTTATGGAGTTAATGACAAGCTCTTAATTCTTCAAATGAAATTATTTGCTTCCTCTAAATATTCTCTTCACTGCAATAATATATTTCACATAATTCTATCTGTAGTTGTAATATCTATAAATACCAAGTGAATGAGCTGCCATTTGTGTACTTGCAGCAAACAGAGTGTATTGTCATTGAATGGGCTTGGGATTTGTTGAGTCCCCTCAGAGCCTGTCTAGAGGAATGTTAGGGGATAACTGGGTTATATAAAACAGCGAAATATGGGTCATCTGTAAAATGTCAATACGCTTTTTTTTTTACCTGGTTTTAGGTGCCCAGAATTTTGATATAGGGCAGTATTGATAAACGCTGTGTCCTATTAATGTCTCAAGACAATCTGACAGAACTGTGACTAAATGTAGACGGACAAAACACACAAACATTAATAACTACTAACATGAAAGCTGATGGAATTTATATCAATGTAATGAGCTATGGGAACGATCCCGTTTTAAATTAGCTGACAGCTGCAGTGGCGGTAAGTGGCCTCTATATGGTGCTGCGGATATTTTGCAGCGCTGCTGATATTTCACACAATTTGTAACCTTAGATTTGGTTACCCTAACCCTTAAACTAACCCTAACTCTCACCGTAACCTTAACCCTAAAAGTTTACCTAACTCTATGGTATCGGCACTGGAAATCATAAGCGCCATCTAGCGGTTGGTGGGCGCCACTGCTGCTGCCACTGCTGGTGAATTTTTGGCGTGAGGGTGAGGGTTAGAGTAACCGGATCTTTTATGTTATGCAGCAGCACACATTTTCAACACTGCAGTTTCCACAGCAAGTTACTGCAGGTAAAGAACTATTCTCCCCTCAGATGTGGCGCAACTTAACGGCGCTGAATCTACATCAAGGCCATCAGTATGTTTGGAGCGGGCACTTGGCCCTCGAGGCCCTCAGACTCGCCTCTCGTACCTCAAGGCCTCTTCTGTCGGCACGCCTTATGAGCCACATCGGAGGGGGGAATATTGTGTTGCCTGCAGTAACTTTTTTCGCCACCACAGTGTTTATACTGTGTGCGGCTACATAACATAAAAGGAACAGGTCACCTTCTAAGGTTACAACTTGTGTGAAATATCATCAGCGCCCTCTAGCAGCTACTTGCTGGCACTGCAGCTGTCAGTTCTGGCAAATTTACAACGGGATAGATCCGAGGGCCCATGCAAAACAATTTGGGGACCCCCATACAATGAGGTAGGTGCACCCAGGGTCAATTAAAAATACCAAAAATATATGTAGGTGATCAGAATGTCTTTATATAAATATAATTATCTTCCCCTCTCCCATAACAACTTCAGGCTCGGGTTGATCCTGTTATGGTGTCGGGACAGGTCTGCCTCTGCAGTGTGGCCTCCAACCGCTAGATGGAGCTGCCAATATTTTGCAGCGCTGCCGATATGTGAGAGACGTTCTAAGCTTATAATGTTAATCTAACCCTTGAACAAACCCTCACCCTCACAGTTTACCTAAGCCTTGACTCTATGATATGGAACCAGAATATCAGCAGCGCCATCTAGCAGATGCTCACCGCCACTGCTGCTGCCTTATGCTGCGCTACCAATAGAGGATAGGACCTCAGGCTGCTGCAGGAGGTAAGGGGGCATCTCCTTTTATGGGTCCAGTGCTTTGCACCTTCTGACCAGCAATAACTCTGCCACTGGATTAATATAACGTCCAATGTACCAGGGAATTCTCTTATAAACATGAACTCTCTTTTACTTATTTCCAATAAATAAATAACAAATGAATTATGAAAATTAGAAGAAACATTGCAGTCCTATATTATATATTGGCCACAGCGGTCATTAGTCCAGGAGGACACACCTGGCAGCCATCAGACTCTAATTGGAGAACAATCAGGGTGTGACCAGACCCCCCACCCCTGTGTATATAAACCCTGCTCCAGGACTGAGGGGTCAGTGCAGCTGTTGTTATCTGTTAGTTACACTGGTGAGTATAGTGATGTTATTAGTATTATCTGTTACATGGAAGCTGTGATGTTGTAATGAAGTTACTTATAGACTGTGACTGAGGCTCTGAGCCTGAGCTCTATAAGAACTGAGGATATATTGGGGTATTTTATCTTATGAGACACCTGGCAGTCCACAAACTCCTAGTATGCACTGAAATGTTAACATTAATTATATATGATGGGCATTAAAATGTTTTAATATATAAAACATGTATTTATTTTTTAATGCATGTCAATGTCATGAACTCCATGACTCTACTCTATATCCTGTGTATGTTCATACTCTACATTCACCTCTTTAATTAAACTACAATGTCACTGAACTTCTATTCATCACATAGGTTTAAGAAGGATTTGTGCAAAAAAATTGGATATTTTGTAATAAAATGCAGGATTTTTACTATTCAGCTTTGATTTAATGGCTACAGATGTTTGTTTGAACCAGGATTAAACTGCTCCTTGTGTCTAGATTATCTCTGTTCAGGTCTGTTGAAAGATTGTTACTCTAAATAGCCATTTAACAGACTTAAATAGAAGAGCAACTCCCAGTAGGACAATCCTCCCCATCAGACCACATGCATGCTTCTAGATTAGGATGGAGCCCATGACACCAGCAGTGCTGTGAATATAAATGTATATACTAATGTTTTCTTATAACAAACATGTGAGTTTCTCAAACTACAGTGGTCCCCTAATCTAATTATAGGCTTGTGAGCAACTTGTTATAATAGGTCCCTGCAGCTAGATCCAGATTTGTCTGATTCCACGAGGCTTAACATTATTTGGCCAAGAAAATTGTAACCTAGATATGGCTGCCATGATGGGTTGTACACACGCTAGTCCTGAGTAATGTAATAAGATCCTTGAAGAACTATAATAAAAAAATAATTGTGCCTTCTGAATAACACTTTAAAACGAACAACATGGGGTTAGGATGTAAAATACTGCCTTTAGTATTTCTTTCAATATACAGTTCTGCTATGGCCTCTTCCAGTTATGTCTGAAGACCCCGGAGGCCTGTATCTGTACAATTGGAATCTGGCATCTAGAACTACCAGTGTCTGTATAAGCTATAATGGAAAAGTCTTCAAAAGACATGCCCTGTTTAAACAAAAGCTGAAGTACATATAATTTGTACATCAAAGGGGAAAATGTGAAGTTGTTTGTAGTGATGCTTTAAGGTAACCTTGATAATCTGAATGGCGTAGATTGCATCTCATTGTGTCGCATATCTCTATAAGCAGGGGCAGTATTAAAAGTGGGGATACTTTGCATTACTTCTCTACACAAGTACATTTTGGGTTGCTTGGGTATCCCCTTGCCACTTATTCAACTTCTTACAATGTTGTCTTGCCTTTGATACAGCAATTGGAGTTACTGCTGTAAATTAGTGGGGGGGGGGGGGGTAAACTTCAGTTTGTAATTAACATTAACAGCTGCGTAAGCCCTGAGAATTAAATAATTTTACGTAAAATCTTCATTTTTAGAATCAGATTTTAGCATTGGCTATTCCCATGGACTCGGAGGTAGCTTGCAACTATACTTGCCCTGCTCTGTAACTGCCCCCATCATGGCGGCTTCTATGCACAAGAAAAAACCCAAGGCTTAAACAGCTGCTGATATTGTTAGTTCTTTGTATAATTCAAACCATGTGACCTTGGTAATGTCTAGTGATTCCTTATTTGTGTCTTAGTGGTCAAGATGAAACCTGTTGCAGTGATCAGGAAGCTGGAAGAGGCCTCTCTGAGGAAAAGGGCCCTACAGACCAGTAACTGCAGCATTGGGAAAGCCAAGCATGGACATGCCAAGCATCTCTACAGGATCCGGAAGCAGGTAGATTAATGGATTGTAACTAAGAACTAGACCAGCCTGTAACAGAACCATTAAATGGAGTCTGTAATGCTGCTCATATGGTGTCTTCTAAAATAAAAACCATAAACTGCTCCATAAGGATGCTAGGTCCAAAGGTTTTTAACAGTCAGTTCTCCCATAAAATGAGAATCTCAACCCAATAAGAACATATCCAGTGATTGGCTGTGAAGGTGACATAATGTACTTCCACACCACCATTTCAGTTCTCCTTTACTGTGGAAGTCTTGCACATGGCTTTATTTTAGTATAATGATCCTTGCATATTCCTGCTTATCCTAACCTTACTTTCCAGCTACGTGTGTAGTTAGAGGGTACTTTTTGTGTTTGCACTCTTTATAGATTGTATTCTGCCTTCATCTTAATCAAAGATTACAGTGGGCGGCGCTAGCAGGCGACCAAGCTAGACTTGCTTTACTGGAGATCCATCTAAACGGCAATTATCCTACTGCAAAAGGGAAATAAAGTCCCCAAAGTAATATCATAAGGGGGGAGAAGCACTTCCTTAGATTCCCACCACCAAAGGAGGAGACAAGTTTGCCATGGGGAAGAGCAGATTGAAGTCAGAAGTGCAGGCCTGCAGCACCGGCCTGTGTGCGGCGCCGCCACTCGTCAGAAACAGCCTGGGAGTGTGATACTTACCATGGTGAGAGCTGCTATAGATACGAGGCTGCAGCTAGAAGCACCGGGCGCTGCCACCGAGCACTGCATCCAACGGGACACCTGCCTGTTTTAGAAGGGAGCCCCAAAGCGAGGTGATTATCCCAACTGGCGGCAACACATAGCCGACCCCACAGAGTGGTATACTGGAAGCAACCTAACCAGAGGCCTCCATCACTCATGCTCAGGGGAGGTTGCCGGAGACCCATCGGGAGGTGGCTGGTGAGTTTATGCTGACTTGGGGGAACCCCCTGTTCTATGCAGACCCAGTGCAACACCAGGCCACCTTCCCCAAATACTGGACTTAGCCCAAAAATATTCTGCTAGCCCAAACCGCTCTCTGGTCCTAGGAGGAAACCGAGGGCTAATAAAAGACTATCTGGACCAGCGCAGGTCATTGACCAGCCACCAGCCTTAATTCTGGGGCACATCACCCCTGACTACTCAGGGGATTTGCAAGAGCATTGCCAAAACCCTATATGTTTCTTCAATCTGCAAGCAAATGGGGATTAATCAAACCACATAGTATCCCCTTGTCTATAATGAATAACTTCAGAAGTGAACCACTACCATTTAGTGGTCAAAGAACACAACTACAACTCTAGATTCTTTCAATATAACTTCTAGCTCTTGATTTCAATACAGAGGCCAGCATTAACCACTTTATCTGTATTCTGCTCACCCTCAACCTGGGTTGCCACTCAACCCAACTTAGATGAAATACTTTTTCAAACACTGTCTGGAAGATTGATACCAATCAAAGACTGTTACAGCCATTCACCCAGCTTCTCTAAAAAATAAATATTGAAAAATGCAAAGCTAGAGGAAATTCGGACAGGGTGCTTCAGGTCTGCTCACCCAATCTGAGAAGATTGGTGATTTCACATTTACTTTTTGTTTCTCCCATCGACACTGTGATAATCTAAAAATACAAATCTACTGCATCTACTTCTCAAAGCTCTCACTAGTTAGAGTTCCTCCCTACATTCATAATGACTGAATAATATAATTTGTATGCTTGAAATCACCTGGCCTGCCTATTTTTATTATGACTCTGACAAGGGCCTCTTTGACATGATCAATCTCTAAAAACAGGAAGAGGGTTTGCTTCTGGCCTTGTTTGACAGCCCAACCAGGGGGGGGGGGGGAGGGAGAAACCCAACAAGAAAACAATCCAGAAGAATTGAGGATCCCTTTCTATGTCAAGCACCGCCACCTGCTCAGTCTCAACAGCCAGACCCTTCCTCCACTGACAGATCACACGTGGAGGATACTTCTGACCGCCCTCCATATGTTGACTTGACAGATGCAACAGTGGCAAAGATAGAAGCCTTTCCACTCCTGTCGGGGAGATCAAACAGGAAATCCTGGGCCAACGCACCAGTTAACAGATCAGATTATCGAAACCCAATCTTCCGGCGGGCAATTGATTAACACTCTACGCAAATTTCAATTCTCTAAGCCAAGCTGGAGGACCTAGCGAACCCCTAGATGTGGTATAATACCCATTTCCGTGGCATCCCTAAAGCGGTAACCAACCTTATGCCTTGCCTACAAACAACTATACAGTCTACTCTAATTGTACCCAGAGTCATCTTGGGGTAATTGAAAGCACAAATAGAGCCCTGGGTGGTCCCCAGAACTCAGATCATCTGAAGACCAACCCGTTCCACGTTCTTCTCCAATCTCCTGCTGGACAATCCTAGTAACTCATTGATATGTTCCTCACCCGCAAGGGTCTAAACTGAACATTTCTCTCTATCCACCAATGACTACTTTGGTATTGTAAGCCAGATCCTAACATGTATCCACTAGATACTCAAGTAAGGGCTTGATCCTCTCTCCATTCCCCAGATATTTTAGAAATAATTATTGGGCCCTTCTAGATCCTTTAGCAGAAGTCCTGATTCATTGTGGATTCCCTAAGAAAGGCCACCCCCCCTTCCACTATGATATTTTGCAAATATTGGCCAAGTGCCTTAAACTAAATCTACTTGGACCCAAGCATTTTCCCACCCTGTATTCTACAAATGGAGTCCTTTCAGGTCCATGAATTTAAATATGCTCTTGGACCCAAATCTTGCTACTACCTCACTAGTAGGGATTTCAAGGCTGGGGAGACCCCCTCCTTACCCTCAGCACAGTGTGTGCCTTAAATTGTTTAGTGAGGCAATACCCCCACTATACTGTTTTTTTTTTTTTTTTTTTTTTTTGTTTGTTTTTTTTTTTCTCAATGTGTTTACAATGTTGTTGTCATTTTTGTATTCTTTCTCCTGTATGTCCTGGGTTTTCTGGTCCTAATCCTTCATCTCTCCTCTCCTCTTACGCCTCTGGTCCTTGGCCACCTTGGGCTTAGTACTCATGACCTGGAAATGCAGACTCAACATCTCCCCGAGCACTTATTACCTCCACAGGTACAATGACTGACACCTCCTTTACCTTTCTCACACATAATGTTAAGGGATTTAACTCTCCATTTAAATGTCATATGGCCTTCATCTCATAAGATATCCTGACCCTCTGTTATTTTTATATAAGAAACCTGCTTTGTTATAGGCAAAGCCCCCTCCTTCTTACACAAGTCATATCCTTTGTAACCTCAACATGCCCCACTAAGGGAGGTGTGGCTATACTGATCCATAAAGATTTCCCTTTTAATTGTGGACGTCAAACAGATTGACCCTGAGGGCAACTATATTATATTATATGAACTGGCTCCCTTTTGAGTACTAGGATCTCTCATAGCTTTGTACTCTGCCCCCCAACCCCCCCCCCCCCCTACTAATGCCCCACATAACAACCTTATCAAACTACTTGCTCATCTTAAGTCTCTAGATACAGGCAAGACCATTCTAAGGGGGGATATCAACCCGGCTCTAGATCCTAACATGGATAGGTCCTCCAAGTTCCAAGGGGATACATTTTCTAAAACTTAATCTAATTCATACATCTCTTGAGGATCTCCACCTCCTACAGGTGTAGACTGAAGAATCAAGGAGACGAGGAGTACACTTTTTTTTTTTTTTTTTTGTTGCTCCGTGCATGGTTCATATGCCAGAATTGACCCTTTCAAAGTCTTCCATCTAACCTTAGCTATAGGCCTTTTTTAGGGCACTTTGTTCCTTCATTATCAAAATGCCAGACTAGGCTCCTCCAGTATCTAATGTTAGCTACAAAGAGCCATATAGCCAGGTAATGTAGAGTAAAGGTGGGAGCTTTCCAACTGGTAATTAGTACGATGAATTACAAAGCTGTAAATGAAAGGCTAAGCCATTTAATGGTGGTCCTTATGCCTAAATTCTTCCAGATCTGGAATCCCTGGATTAATTCCCTTTATAGCCCTCATGAAAGGAAACCTTATGCTTTCTTGTGCTACACTCTATACTGGAGATACGGATCAAGGACTGGAGGCAGCAGGGCAGGTGATGTTACCGGCATGGTAACCTACGGGACTTGGACACCTTTAGGACAAAAAATTGATTTTGAATGCAATTTGGTTGTGTATTCAACAGTGTTAGTGAAATGTTTTAACTAATTTAGAGTTCTATTATATTCTCACAGTATAGTTTTTACTTGGGCACCTGATTTTCATATTGAGCCTGTTAATCTGTTCTTTTTATGGTAGTATTTTTCCATAGGAAATTGGAAAAACTTGGGTAACTTAGATTCACTTATCCCTTCCCACTGGTGGGGATAAGCATTTTTGTTTATTTATTTTGACTTTAATACTGTACCATTATATTTTACAGTAATGTTGGTCTTCTGCTTTCTTTTATAATGGTGATATTGTACCAAAGCTGTTACTTGGCTTTTATGTCAACTTCTTCTTTTTATTCTGTAACCTAAAAAAACGTTTGAGGAAAGAAGAAAAAAACAAGATTAAAATTTTAATTACTATAATCCCTTTTCTTTTTTATATAGCAACACATGGAATTTCTGAATGGGGACCTGACTAGTGATGGTTTGGGTCAGATCGCTTCAGAAGCAGCCAGACTGTCTCATCACAATAAGAGACGGGTCATCTCCAGCCATGAGATCAAGAGTGCCCTCAAACAGCTGAGCCTCAACAAGCACTAAGCAAGGGCATGAAAGGGTTAATGACTGGCTACTTCCTGCAAGTCTGGTCAATTTATTGTGGCTGTCTCTGAATTTGACCAATGGCTGGGACTGTTCATGGCACACTATATAATGACTTATTGTGGTAACTGCTGAGCAAATGTTGTCCCTTATTGTATCTGGTTTATTTTAATTTGTTATGATCATTTTTAAATAAAAATATTTATCTTGCATCTCTGATTCTTTTTATCTTGCCCATTTAGGTCCTCAGTGCTCTTGTATAATAAATTATTGATCTCACTTTACACATTTGATTTATGAATATGTAAGTAGGAGGAAACTGTAAATAGGAAGTTTGTTTGAACAATGAAAATTTGGCTTCTTCCTTTATAAGGACATACAGAATCTGTAAAACAACCTCTATCGGGAGCATATAGAAAATAACAAAATGTAGACATGTCACTCAAATGGCACCAATGCAGCCAGGTCCTCTTTCAAACACTCTGCTGCTTAAATGACCCATGCAAGAACTTCATGTTAATGTCTCTGGGGTGTGTGTGTTTGTTTTTTTTTGTTTTTTATAACATTGTAAACTATGCAGTCCCATATGTGGGGTAACTGGCAATTTCCTAGAAGAAAAATATATCGGACTTTGCTTAGAGGGTGGATCAGAATATCTGACTGGTAAATTCAAAGAAGGTTTCATTAAATAAAATAGAATTTAAAAGACCATTGACTTGAATACTTTTTACATATAGTGTAAAATGATGTCTGGGATTATGTAGCTCAATCTAACATCTTTGTGTAGAGTACAGTATATTTATCCATCTGATCTAAAGAGAGTTTCCAAATGTGTGACGTAGTCTGATGGGTGGAGGAAACCTCAGGTTCAAAAAGCCCGCCAAGGGCAGCCTTCGTTGTAGCATACCCTTGAGAGTTACTTCCAGTAATGGAACTGGTCAGTCAAAGGCTACATTCTACTACCGCAACCATTGATGAGGAGTAGGATGCAAACTTTAGTGCTATCATTCCTTGTATATTATATACTCTTCTTTTTTTTTTTTCCTTCCAATTCTGTGTATCGGCTCCTGTCCCATCGCGAGGTTCCTTTTAAACACTTTGCCTGAGGGATTAGTAGCAAAGGGAGTATTATGACCTGTGGTGTGAGCCACACTATCTTGTATTATATCCCTATTTATCAGGAACTGATGCCTTTTTGTGCCCTACATACTTATTCTATTTATATATTGGCCCAAACTATACTTTTGGTATGCTTTTATTTGTTTTGTTTTGATATAAAAAAATGTTTTTTTGTATATATGAGGATAACTGTTTTTGGTTCTCATTCTTTTCCTCCCCATTACATATAAGGGATGCACTTAGCACTCTTTATCTATACATTGGTATATTTCTTCTTTTTTCCTTTAGGACACTTACACTGTTCACATATATTCATTTTCTCACTTGTATATATTGTGATCACTACATTCTTTGCTTTTATTAAGCACAAACTTTATTGCACAGCCATTGATTTAACTTTGGTTTAGAGGGTTATTTATTGGGGATAATTTACAGTAGAGAGTTCCTCTATACAATGACTTTCAGGCATTTTGACCGCTATTAAAGATTATCCTGTTCTTTCTGTAGTTTGGTATTTATATTTACATAACTTGTAGGTGTTAAGCACCAAGACTATTTTGTTTTTTTATTTGTATTTTATATCCGAATATAGAATTGAATATCTTATTACCATTTTTAAATTTATGTATCACTTATTTTTAACATTTACCCTTCTTCTTCTTTATTATTATTATTATTATTATTATCTTTATATCACGCCAACATCTTCTGTAGCTCTGTACAGGGGTTGAGTACATGGCAAAAAACAAACTTAACATCTTGTAAAGAATGGAGGGGCCTGGTGTTTTTATCTTCTACATGAATTTATACATTTAAAGGTGACTCTTTTTTTTATATACTAACAAAAGGTTTCCTTTATGTGATTTCTATAAATATCCTTTTACAAAAAATTATGTTTAAGTGTTTTATTTCTTCGGTGACTCTGTCACGACTGGCAAATTTGGGGGACTACATGCACCCCAAATCTCTCGCTCTATACGGGTCGCAACTTTTTGTTCAGATCTCGACACCAGCAGACACTTCAGATGACAGCATCATTACTGCAGAGACAGGCACCATCCGACTCCTTTTCTTAGGATCTAGGAATCACACACCATGTACCTTTTGATTAGTGCAAGCAGACTCTGACACAACCTTTCTTTAGTGTGTCCAAAGTCAGACTGGCCACTTCTTTATTGTTTCAGAGATATCTCAAAACACAGAAAAATGACAGAAAACACCAAAGACCTTCCCCCAGTTCTAGCCCATCTTTCTAGGCAAAAAGCTTGCTACCCCCTCACCCACATGGCTTTCTTCTCATTACACATTTTCTCTCCTCTTACAGAGCCATAAAACTAGCTTCCCCCTTCATGAATAAAGCCAGAGCCTTCACACGTGGCCACTTGCAGGGCCATAAAAATTCTTTAGAAGATTAATCCTTTGTCACATAAGTGACTGCAGTATTTTTTAGATAATTCTAGCATGCTAGGGCCTACTTCTATTAAATATGCATTATTACAGTGCATATAACCTGATTTAGTAACCACCAAATGAATTATTGTGGTCCATACTACACACAAAAATAATCAAGTCAGTCCTCACAACAAGTTTCAGGTCCGTTGTAATAGTTCTTGACATTAACACCCAGTGTGCCAGTATTCCAAATAAGAGAATTACTTGTGGGTTGCAAGCGGTCCCATTATGGCCCCAAATCTTTCTTGACAGCTTGCCCCCATTTTAAAATTCAGAATCCCGGCGTCCATCTTTAATCAGATGGATGCCGGCATTTCTGCGGCTTAGAGATACCATCCCAGGAGCAGCATTCTGTAGTTCCCCCCTTTCCTGAGGCCGCAGGACGTAACAAGTAGTGGGGTGGGCAGGAAATAGCATCCCGTAAACCCCTTTTTTAATCCATAGAACATGATACATCCAGGCTAGCAGGCATCTTGAAGGGTCAAATACCGGTACAAGCCCCCAATCCTGAGCATTAACCCCATCTGTCCGGCTGAAACAAGAGGACCACCCAACTCCATTTGGGCAAATGTGGAAAATAATTTCTCCAGGCCTCCACCAGCACAGGGCCTGATCCTGAGTGTGCATGGCAGATTCTTGTCATTATTCCCCTCTACCAACTCCAGGGAAGAATTAAAAGCCAGGGGAAAGTCCTGTGGATTCCTGGCCAGAACAACCTCAACAGGCTAGGGCAAGTACTCATCCCTGGCTATTAGGCCAGGAGCATAGTCATTTTCCTTTGGAACAAAAGCAGGCATTGCCAGTATGTACTGGCTGGCAATAGAAACCCGAGTCTTGGGTGTAGCCTTCACCCCCCTGTGTTGACACATTGTCTGAGTACTGTACCCCACTTTCCCCTGCACCGTAGTCTGGGCACCGTAACCCCTCTCATCTGGAGCAATGGTCTGGGCATGGGACTCCATTTCTCCATCTCCTTGGACCACAGTTGGTGCGCTGTATTCCATCTCGCCTGGATTGGGCACACAATAAGGAATGTGGTCCCTCTTTAAATGATTTGCAGTGTCTCTGTTTGGCAGGATCTCAGGGATCATAACCTCCCCTGCCCCCTGGTCTGTGGCTAGCTCTCTGACATTTTTTATCAGCGGGAGCTCCATGCGAGGCCCAAAGTCCATTCCCAGGGCACAGTGAACATAGCTGTTCCTATCCAGACTGTTTGCTTGGCCTGGGTTCTGCCAACAGTCCTCTGTGCCAGGGTAATCAATACAGTCCAAGGGTGCCATTGCCAGCCCACCTCCAATAACCACAGGCAGGACCTCACAGTTCTCATCCAGACATCCCCTTGGGCCCGCAGTTTTACAGACATTCCTTGTCTTCTCAACTGCCTTGTGATTAGCAATTGGGCCCCAGTCATTTGGGTCTGACTGGCCCCCTTGGTCTGACACAGTCCCAAGGTTGTTCTCTGTGTTTGCCCCTGTATCCATGGCTGGTTCCTGGACTATAGTTATCCACGGGAACCCCATGATAGGTTCACAATCCATCTCTGGTTCCTTCCAGAACTCTCCCAGGCCCTCCATCTGGCCTGCTATTCCTGTCTGAGACTCAGACTCCACTGCGTTTGAGATGTACCCATAATGTATGGTACCATCCTCATCTGTCCCAGTTGTAGCAAAAATTTACTGGGCCTGGCCCATTTGTATCTCCACATTGGTATTGTACGGGTCAGAGTCCACAATAATCTCTCCCCAGACCTCTGGTAACCAATCCTCTTCCTCCCTGTCCGCCTGACAGGGTTCCTCCCAACTGGATGGCCAAAACCCCTCCATGGATGCCTCATCCAGCAATTCAACATACTCAGCCTCCAGCTGCAGCTCTTGCTGAATCATGGGTACCAGCAAATTAGCCTCCGGGGATCATGGTTCTAGTCCCAGACCTTGACAGCATTTAAGAAATAAGTTATTTTTCCTCATACAGTCCCCATGCCACATTGAGCATCACCATAGACGATCTCCCAGAGCCCATCTATTAGCTCCAATCGAACATAGAGATCCTCTCCAAGGGCACCAACAGGCCCTATCCTGGCATGATACTGTTTCTCCAAGGCAATCTCTTTCCATACCAGTTTCTTCAGCCAGCCTGACAACTCCATTGTTTTAGAAGGGCCATTCCTCTGCAGTCCTTTGCATCTGTCACCTGGCTCTTCTTCTCTCTGTCTTTGTAAGTAGCTATCCTGGCTGCTGTTAAAAATGCTTGAGATCTCCCACCGATGCCACCAGCTGTCACGACCGGCAAATTTGGGGGACTACATGCACCCCAAATCTCTCGCTCTATACGGGTCGCAACTTTTTGTTCAGATCTCGACACCAGCAGACACTTCAGATGACAGCATCATTACTGCAGAGACAGGCACCATCAGACCCATTATTTTAGGATCTAGGAATCACACACCATGTACCTTTGATTAGTACAAGCAGACTCTTACACAAGCATGCTAGGGCCTACTTCTATTAAATATGCATTATTACAGTGCATATAACATGATTTAGTAACCACCAAATGAATTATTGTGGTCCATACTACACACAAAAACAATCAAGTCAGTCTTCACAACAAGTTTCAGGTCCGTTGTAATAGTTCTTGACATTAACACCCAGTGTGCCAGCATTCCAAATAGCAGAGTTACTTGTGGATTGCAAGGGGTCCTATCATGGCCCCAAATCGTTCATGACAGACTCTTTTCCCCTTAACCTTTCGCTTTGCCTTCTATATAAATCTATAGAGGTATCACCTCTAATTTTACATGAATTAAAAGAAGTGTAGGAATTGACCATCTTATTAGCCCTCTAGTGAGCTTCTTATAATAAAGGAGATTCAAATGGGATTTTCCATTTATTTAAGTATTTTTCAGCTTCTGGTTGAGTATTGAATATAAAGCGTTGATTATTTCCTGTTAACCAGAATTTTCATTGGAAATCCCCATGTATGGTATTTTTATTGCCCTTAAGGCTTTTGTAATTTTCTGAAATGCTCTCCTATTATTCAAAGTGTTGCTAGATAGATCTGAGAATTATACATTTTTTGTAAGGCATTTGAAGATCCTAAAATAGCTTCTTTATAAGAAAAAAAGTGTAATCTTACTATTGTGTCTCTGGGGGTAACTTTCTGAAAGCTCCCCAGTAGTGGGAGTCTATGTACTCTTTCAATCCTATCATCTCCCTGAGTCTCTGATTTTACTAGTGATGTAAAGAATGTTTATAAATATTTACTTAGTTCACTGGTGGTTACACTTTCAGGTATGCCTCTTATTCTTAAGTTGTGTTTAGAGTAATCTTCATGTTGAGTGGGTTTCACTTTAAGGACTTTTAGTTCTTCCTCCATTATGTGTTATCAGAGAGAAATGTTCTTTTATTAACAAATCATGTTTAATTTTATCTTTTTGTTTTTTTGTTAAGGATCTTTATGGCACTTGTATTATCAGAAGTCTCTTGTGCAAATTCATTTCTCAAAGATACTTGAAATTCTCTTAGTTTTTTCATGCTAGAGAGTTAATATTTCATCGTCCTCTTCTACTCCTAATTTTGGAGTATCAAGTATTTTCCTATCTCTCAGATCTAAACTCATCAAATATGTATCTATCTGTACAGTTGTATTAGGTTGGGATATTGCTTTATTCTCCTTCTCCTTAACGGGATAAAAAATCTCTTTGTGTTCTTGTGCTTGCCTTTTTTCCCTTATCTTTTGTTCTTTATCGTTCATCTTACATTTCTCCTAACTTAATATTAATCGTATCTCTAAAGTTACTTTACTTTATATTTTATACGTTAATGTCCCCGCTTAACAATTATTACGCTTTGCAGTTCTAGTATACCATCAAGTTATATTGCATATACAGAAACATCTGGAAAAAAGGAAATAGTAGAAGCAACCACGGTCCAGACCAATATTCTGTAGATAAAGGATTTTCAAAAAGAAAAGGCCATTCAGTGCTTTGAAGCTTGTTCGGTGATCTTCTGAGGGCCAAACCACACTGATTGATCTCACTCAAATCCAAACAGCCTGGATAAACCAGCTCAATGTCCTATGTCCTAGACCCCTCCTCATTCAGGATGCCACCCCTCCACTATTCCGTTCAAAGGATGTTTCAGTCAACCTTTCTTCGGACTTGGTTCACTTTTAAAATTATCTTCTGATTATTATAGAGAGATTTGCCCAATATTAACAGTTTTAGCAATGTCCTCTTACTCTTCAATAAAGTTATTTTGTTTGTTCCTCTCGAGTGCTCCCAATAATCTTAATTAATCCGTATTCAAATCAGTCTGTTTTATCGATATATGGATGCATTTAGGAGAAGTATTCACCCAGTATATTCTATAGCAGTTCATCAATAAAGATCACCAGAGTTATTATAAATCAAGTATATTCATATAAATAATTTCTTCATTAGGGATACTTCCCTTACTCACGTGCTGGGTGCCTCTCTTAGCAGATTCTGGTGATCAAAAAATCCTAGTAGTTACCAGGGTAAACTGGTTGCAAGGCTTTTGTTCTTGACCTTTCTCACGCTGCCCTCAGCTCTTTCTATGCAACCTTTAAAGTTTCCATTTCTCTATTCATATACCTTTTAACAGGTGCATCACCATTCAGCATTTGCCCCTCATAGTTTCTTTCCTGAATAAATGATAGTTCTACAGCTCAGCAGAATTAGAGGTTATTTCAGCTAGTAAGTGCGTTTCCAGTTGCAGCTCTATTGATCATCTGCGTTGTATCACCAACAGAGGGAAGGTTCTGAGGGAGGATCAGCTATTCACCGGAGATAAGCATTTCAGAGTTTCTCTACCCGCCACCCATTCTGTACTAACTTTTGAGCTTCAATTCCTTCGCTTTAGATTGTCCAGACGGCATCTATCAATCAGCTTCAGCCCAGCTCGGCGTCTCTGCTGCATTTACGGGTGGTACGCCGCTCAGTCAAGTTCAAGGCTGTGTCAGCTAAATGTGCGCCCAACTTCCAGACGCAAATCCGTCGTTAACTACCACTTTCGCAGAGGAGGGCAGGGTGGAAGTAATACAGCTGGAGTTTCAGGCATTCTTTGTAGCTTAATGAAAGCATCTTACGCTCAAGTTAATAGAGTTTAGTTTTTTAATAATATAGAATGTTGTGTTTGGTTAGTAATATTAATATTAAAGCTTTTAGTCAATAGAAAAAGCCTTTAAGCCTTGTATGCACTGGAGCACATTGTCCATTGTTTGGTCAAAAAATAGGAAGTTCGAAGGACTTAAGGCTGAATATAACTCTCCACCTCATTACATGGGGGCTTAAATGAATATGGAAGGTTTATGGATTTTACTAAGTATGTAATATTTATTTACTTGTATGTGGTTTGTTTTATTAAGAAACAATTAAAGCCGGTTTTACTGCCTAAAATGCTACAAGTAACCCCTCTATGGTCTGCCCACTGCAGTGTATGCAGACACAGATTTTGTAGGACAGGATGGGCAGCGTAGCATCCTAGATTATAAGGGACCGTGTCTCAGTGTGTCTCTCCAGTGTGTCTCTCATTGCAATGTTTTATAGCCTCTACTTAATCAGCTTGTTTTTCTAAGTTTGGTTTAGTGAGCAAGATGAAACCTGTTGCAGTGACACAAAAGTTGGGTAGCCTCTGTGAAAAAGTCACTACAGGTCAGCGAGAACAGTATTGGATATGCCAAGAATCTGTACAGGATTTGAAAGCAGGTAGTTTTCTACCATTGGTACAAGCTTCCCCACCCATAACCATTAAATTTATTAAAGGAGGTGTGTCCAACCCTCGCCCTGTGGCCCGCATGCAGCCCAGCATTGCTACTGTATGAAGGCCTAACTCAAAATTGTAAACTTAATTATACATTTGTTTTTTCGATTAGTTTGTTTTTACATTTATTTTGTAACTTGATTGTATTATCCAGACTATTATCCGTAATTCACATTAAATTTGCAAACAATTTGGCCAGAAGAAATGAAAAACTGTTAAAATTAACTAATAAATAAAGAGCAAGTAGACTCTTTTGCAATGTCGTGTTATTTTCTTTGTCGATTGTGAACATATCTGATATAGTTACTGATGGTGCCCCAGCGATGGAAGGTAAAAAAGAGGGATTGTAAAATGAACAAAAGACGATGCAATTGCCACCGGAAACTTATTTTTTAAGTATCATTGCATAGTACATCAAGAAAATGTATGTGCAAAAGTTTTAAAAATGGATAACGTCATGCAAATTGTCATCAAGGATGTTAATTTTCAAGAGACGGAATAATTGTTAATACCAGGAATTCCTTAAAAGTATAGATGCTGACAATGGCAATATAAATTATTATTCATTAAACATGCATCTTCAAGGTGAAAACCAATTTATCAATACAATGTGTCAAACCATAACAGCGTTCCAAAACTGAAATTATGGCAAGCTCAAATTAAGGCAAACAATTATATGCTTTTCAACACGTTGGCTAAACATAGTCCTGTGAACAGCGAAAAATATGCAGCCTTGCTTTTCAAATCAATACAGGAATTTGAAAGCAGGTTTCAAATTTCTGGGGCAAAAAAAACTATATTTTGGTATATTTGTGACTCCATTTCCAGTCTACATAAATATGTTACCTGACAATTTTCAAATGGAATGCAAAGAGCTGCAGTCTGACAAAGTAGTGAATTGCTGGGACGCAAGAAGCCATAGAATTCTAATGTGATAGTGGTAGAAACAGTAGTGGATGTTTCAAATCCAAAAAGATGATTTAATAAAAAGGGTTATTTGAAGCTTAAATAATGGACCACCTATTGTCGGACGGCGAGGAGATTGTGATAATTTGAACGCTAGGTCTCTTATGAAGGATTTGACTGTTAGTGATGAGATGTATGATTAATGAATTCTAGGTTTGACTGAAACTGGACATCAGAGAGAGAGGTTTTGATTGAGACATAACCGAGACTTAGATGAGTGAGTAAAATGTGCAAAGATCATAGAGCGACTGGAGTTTGAAAGTAGCCATGAACACCTGAAGGAGGTGCTATGCGTGATCATAGATTTTTTATTTTTGGATATCACTGTCATTATTGTAGTTTGAACAGTTATCGCTGGAAAATTCCCTGTTGATGTTCAACTAGGCTTATGAGTTGTGAGGGTATAGAAAACCTGGTATGAATAAAATGCGTTACCTAGCTTACAGAGTGTATGGGTCAAGGGAGATTCGAGGATAGAACGACTAGGACAATAGCTCTGCACTGAAGGTGATGGTGACTTAGTAAGCTAGAAATAAGCAGCCTTATTAAATTGCGATTCAGTAAATTTAAAAGGGCACTATTTAAGCACAGAGCATATTTTATTTACAGAAGTTTTTAGTTAGTGAAGACCTTGCTTTTGTATAGAAGTTCAGTAACTAAAAAGTTCTGTAAAAAAGATATGCTGTGTGCTTAAATAGAGCCCTTTTAAATATACTGAATCGCAATTTAATAAGGCTGATTATGTCTTAGAATATGATGTGACATTGCATGCTCGGGGTATGATACAATATGATAACACTTAGTGCACAGTAGGTAGAATGCGGTATGTAAGGTTTTCAAATATATGAAATGGTATGACATGACTCAGTATGGTAGGTGTTCAATTTGGAATGATAAAACATGATACGTCAGTGATACGATGCTCTGCAGACTGTAATCTTTGAACCCTAAGTTTGTTTCTCCAGAAGAGTATTGTGGGTGGGATAACAGCTGAACTCTGGCTCCTGGTAGTTGCAGCAGTGGGTTACTGAAGTTAGGCAGCTAATCTGTTGTAGGGTTGTGTCTGTATCCCATAAGTATGAACGAACCAATGCTAAATACTCTAGCATCGGCTGTGGGAGTAAGGAGTGATATTTGTGGTTGGGGTATTACAAAGCCAAATATATCTTAATCTATAGTCAAGGTTGGGGATTAACAGGCACTTGGCAGTCAGGCCATGTTTACAGACTGAACGTGACACGGTCTGATAGAACATCTTGATAAGATTGCTTTCATATAGTAATTTATTGAGAATTGGTTCAAGGGGTTTGGGTTGACTGACTAACCCTGTATAGCTAAAACATGATAGACTGAAAGAACTTTATGAAGTTGGCCAAAAAGAGAAACTACAAGAAACAGAGGGCAAAAGGGGAGACGGGAGAGGCAAACAAAGAGCAGGAAAGGAGAAGCGTGTGGCAGGACTGAAAAGGAAGCAGAGCAGCGCACCGGCAACATTGCAAGAACGGATATGAACGCCGGCAGCAAGAGGACAACAATAAGGAGGAACAATGGGAGGAGCGAAGGGCCAATGCAGCCACCAGCAGGGAGATGGGACAAAAGTGGTGAGAAAGGGACAAAGAAGGAAATAGAGGAATAGTGGGTGAAGGAAGACCAAGGTAGATTCTGGGAGCCGAGCTGAAAAAGGAGAGCAGGAGCAAATAAAGAGCAGACGCAGAAGGCAGATCAGGGGGACAAGACTAGTGGAGAGAGAACAGGATGGGAGTCGGCAGTTGCGGCACCAAAGGAGAAGCAAGGAAAGAGAGAGGAAGTGAAAGGAGGCAACAAGGAGGTTCACCGAGGGGAGGCATGGAGGAACGAGGTGGCCGATAGCAGGGAGACAGCTGAGGAGTGGAAGGAGGGGGAGAATAATGTATGGGGGTACTATGAAGAAAAGGACATGGCCGGAGCCTGTGTGGGCAGCCCGAGAGGAGAGGGGGGCAGGGAAGAGGATGGAGGCAGTGACAGACCTGAGGAGGCGGCCTCGAAGGCCACAGAGAGTGGCAAGGAGGGGCATGAAGTCAGAGGTATTAGGGAGGAACAGATAATGAGGAAGACAAAGAAGAAGATAGATGATCCTGAAGCTGAAGCGATGAGAGCATGAAGCACAGAGGCTGACATGGACAGTGATTAATGAGTGCCAGAAACATACGTGTGGGGTAGGTAGGTAGGCACTCCCACAACTCCATATTAATTAACCTGGCATTTATCCTTATTCTTCCACAGAGTACTATGCCATGCATGCTATGTATAGAGTACTATCCAACAGAAATCTGAATCCAGAGGTTTTTGTTTTAGTAAGATAAAATGTATCTTTAAAACAAAATTGAATACAATAATTAAAATAAAGTACTGTAAATATTTTACTATATATAAATACCTTTTACATATTATGAAGTCAAGTTATTTAAAAGAGAACACTATAAACAATACTTCAGTTGTCAGTTCAAAATGACTCTGTTGCCCCCAAAACAAATTGTTCTTTCTTTAGGATATACTTTAAAAGTATTAAAAACTGTCTCTATGTTATGTCATTTAAATTTTCTAAAGTGAATGAATTCTAGGAAATTCCATGTTTCATTTATAAGCAAATGAGGGGCTCATGCATATTAATTATCTTATTTGATGTGATAATAAGATTACAGTCTGGTTGTCTGTCTCTGTAGTGGCCAAAATAAACACTTTCAATGTTATCCGGAAGTCAGACCTCTGTCCCACCCTTATCAGGCACTCTGAGCTGCACATTAGCATACTGCGCAACACATTAGTATCGAGGAGCAACAAAATCTATTCTAAATATTTCAGAAATTATTTACTGTAGAGAAAAACTGCTAATACAATGTATTTTAATGTTTTTTTAAAATAAAATCAACTTCCTGGTGAGGTTACAGAGAGCCTTTAAACGGTAATTTACCTCACAGTAAGTGTTCTTCATGGCGTGAAAGGGCACAAGATTGTATGTTAAAATTATCTATGTTTTCAATTACAATAATAACAGATAAAAAATCTAAAGTTTTAAATGTAAGTTTGCATACCAGTCTATTCTGTCCATTCCCCTTTGCATGAGTAATAACAGATTGCATGTATGTGCCATGAGTCTGTATGCTGAATACTGTGATTGACACAGCATCCCGTAGACTTAGGTTACACAGCACTGACCAATGTACCCATAGCTGACCTGTAGCACAGCACTGATTAGTTTATGTGAGTCCAGCATTCCATGCCTGTACAGATAGATTTCTTATGGAATATTGTTTCTTTTGAACTCTACACTGAGAGCAGTGTAGCAGAGCACTGGTCTGCACTATTCAAATTCCAGAGAGGCAAGAGAGCCGAAACCTGAATTTTCTGCCATAAGAAATTGTAAAAATGTTGATGTCAGTTCCATTCAAACTACACATGTAAGCTGTCACTACCTGCTTCTTCAATGGGGCTTGAAAAGAACCTAGTTCAAACCTACCCTAGCAGGACCATGTAGTTCTTGTTACCTCTGGCACAAAAGATGGCGTCAGGATAGAGACAACACCCAAGAATATGTGCAGATGATATGCAGGCAGGATACCAGTGGTCTCAGAACAGGAACACTCCCCACTCAGGATACAGGCACACAGTAAATCATCTCACACCTTGTTTTATGTGAAAACCAGAACTGACACATTTATTATAAAATATGGACATTTGTATACAGTTTCTCCAGTTCACAACAACCATTCAGAGAATTTTACATTTTTGGTAACAAATGGGTGTAAACCTACATGTAAATTAATATTCCCCAATCAGGACAAAGTGCATTCTTAGTTCCCTTGGAACAAATGCCTACATGTCTCAGGTATATGTGCAAGACAGCATCTGCTCTGTCACTCTATTCTCAAGAGCGTTGACTTAGCCTATCCTTCAGTGATGTGCTATCTGGCTGGGCTGGGCAGGTGGGAGCTATGTGTTTAATTGCAATATTCTGCAGAGCTGTTCATCTGCAGAGCATATTGTATAATTTTTACTATAGCCCTTACTGGGGTGCATCCCAGAGCCCCCAATGCGCAAAACCCCCTTCTATAATTTATTAGCACAGGGTTTATTCTGATTTGCACTAAGTTGTGGGACCATTTCTGTACATTTACCGAGAGCTACGATTTACTTTTAACATGTCCACACCTCAATCCCTTACAGGATAAACAATATGTTATTTACAACAATACCTGTAACAGGAAACACAATTTATATCCAATCATACACAATGTAAACAATGTATGTCCCTCTGAGTTGTGCAGGGCAGGAACTTGTCATCTCAGGCCTAGGCACATTACTCTAGCAAACTATCTAGGCTCTTGCAATGACCACAAGTAACATAGGTACCCTGCCATTCTAAACTATGCAAAAGCTAGCATACTCATAAACCAAAATACATATAATATTGTAATCATATTTTAACACAAGGAAGTTCCCAAATGCCAGGGCCAATAAACAATCCACAATAGTCCAGTAAAGCTCTGGTCATGTAGAAATGGGATGGCAAAGGGTCTCCCTGTGCCTCCCAAAATCCAGTTGTAACATAAGCATTCTTACCATTGACTTGAATAAGATACATACCCCTGTAACCTGGTTGTTTACAGTAATGTAACAGCATGTGGGCATTCTATTACACATGTAAACACAGATGTTATTTGATTTGATATCTCAAAAAGTATTTCAACATCCTATTAGGAAATCGGTGCGGCGATGTGGTCCAAATTATACTGCATTAAGTAGCCCTTTAAGTATTTGAAGTGCACTATGAGCTACCACAACTTTGTGTGAAGTCCAGAAATGTCAACATATTCCGGGTAGTGATGTTGCGAACATCACATTTTCGGTTCGCGAACAACGGATGCAAACTTCCATCAAATGTTGGCGAACCCGGCGAACCGCCATAGACTTCAATGGGCAGGTGAATTTCAAAACCCACAGGGACTCTTTCTGGCCACAATAGTGATGGGAAAGTTGTTTCAAGGGGACTAACACCTGGACTGTGGCATGCTGGAGGGGGATCCATGTCAAAACTCCCACGGAAAATTACATAGTTGATTCAGAGTCTGGTTTTAAGCCATAAAGGGCATAAATCACCTAACATTCCTAAATTGTTTGGAATAACATGCTTCACAGTAACAGACCAATCTCCCCGTTTAATGCACCGCAAACAGTCCCTTTGCACAACCGCAAACTCCCCATTTGCACAAGGTTGGATACCAAGCTAGCCATGTCCCGTTCCTTGTCCTCACTGATGTCATTGAAGGTCTCTTCCTCCACCCAGCCACCAAGGGTCCCCGAAAGGTGACAACAAGCCCCCTGGGACGCCTGCTGTGTTTGGTCTTCCACCTCCTCAAAGCCACCTTTCTCCTCTGACTCCTCTTCTTCAGACTCCTCTCTCTACGTTGCCTCTGCGTTATTATAAGGTGTGTACTGTTAAGTAGTACTATTCTTATCGGTTTAATCCCTGTTACGTCCTCTATTAGGGGACGTGTATATGACATTGATTTTTGGAACAGGGAGATGAAAAAAGATGCTTGGTCTGTCCTCCCACTTCAAATTTGGGGCACTGCGCGTGCAATCTAAGGTGCCACCAGATAGGAGTGATGTGTTCAGTTGTACTATTTATTCCTATCAGTTTGATACCTGTTACGCCACCTATCAGGGGCCGTGTATATGGCATGGATTTTTAGAAGAGGGAGATGGAAAAAGATGCTTGGTCGGTCCTCCCACTTCAAATTTGGGGCACTGCGCGTGCAATCTAAGGTGCCACCAGATATGAGTGTCACTGTGCACTGGCAAAAGTTGGCAGAGTAGGCACTGTAGGCCTCACACACACGCCTGTAGGCAGGCAACTGATATTCAATCGATTACAGTCAAAAAAGTGTTGTTTTATGTCACTGTACACTACGGTTGCACCAGATATGACGTATCACTGTGCACTGGCAAAAGTTGGCAGAGTAGATGCAATAGGCTTCACACACACGCCTGTAGGCAGGCAATTGCTATTCAATCTATTACAGTCAAAAAAGTGTTGTTTTATTTCACTGAGCACAATATAAACTGTGAGCCTGACACAGGCAGGCAACTGATATTAGATTACAGGAAAAAAATGGTTGTTTTCAATGTATGGTACACCACCAGGTATGAGTAGTGAAAATAAGCACAATATAAGCTGTTAGGTGTTAGCCTGTCACACACACACGCTGGCAGGCAGGCATATGCAATTAGATTACACAGAAAAAAATTATAAAATAAAATAAATTATGTTCTAGCCCTAAAAAGGGCTTTTTGGGTTGCTGTCCTTGCAGCAGATATCAGATGAGTCCTTCAGGTCTGTAATGGAAGCTAAATACACAGCCTGGCTATCTATTTCCCTATTAAATCTCCAGCAGCTACACTATCTGTCCTCTCACAACGAATGCAGCTTCAGAATGATTCTAAAATGTATGCTGTCCTTCAGATGGAAGGCTTTGGAAGGGAGTGTATGCTGCTGATTGGCTGGAATGTGTCTGCTGACTGGGAGGTGCAGGGTCAAAGTTTCCTCAACGATAAAGTATAGGGGGCGAACCGAAAAGCGCATGTGTTCGCCGTCCGCTGTCAATGCGAACATGCCAAAATCGGCACGAATAGTCCGCAGGCGAACTGTCCACGACATCTCTAATTCCGGGTAATAACAGTTTCTTCCCTCCACCCCTCAGACTTGACTTCCCTAAGTTCTTGGGTTTCCAATATATTGAAAGGCTTTCCTTATATTATCAATAATGGCCCAACTTGAGTTTGGCTTCCTTTGGTTTCCACTTCCAAACACAGACTGAATTTTTCACTTTTCCATGCAATTATTCCTTACTGCGTAAAGATAGTTTCTCTACTGAGCCTGCTTCTTGTAGCTGTCTCAAACTAATGAGCTTTCCATTACTCCTAATAAAAGAAATGGCTTTTGTAGATGCCATGTTCTCATTATGTAGATACAAACGATAAATGTTCATCCCACCTTAGGTAGTGTGTTACTGGAAACTAAAATGATAGATTCCACTGCAGAATACTGCATATAAATGTTATAAATTAGAGGCTGAATTTTTTATATTCTAAAAACATGGGGCCTCATTCTATTAGCGGCCGCAGCCGTTGCGGGGCCGCAAGGACCGGCCGCAAGCTATTCGGCTATTCTATTCCCTTACGGCCGGGGGCTCCGGCAGGCTTGTGGCCGGTGCCTTGCTATCTCTTGCGGCCGAGGAAAGCCTTTGATCTAAAACGGCCGCAAGAGTTTCGGCCGTAAGAAATTCCTATTTGCAATTCAATTGCTCCGGGAAACCTCTCTGCAAGGCTAAAAACGAGCCGCAGCTTACTTGCAGGAAAGAGGTCTCGCTAGCACCAATTAAGCACATAAAATAGCTCAAATAAAGCCATCCTGCACTTTGAGAAGACTATAAAGGGATTTTAGGTGTTAGAAAAAATAGCACATAAATATCCTATACTCAAATCCGTAAAATATTTTATTTTTACTATCCGTAAAATATCCATGTAAAAAGTCCAGAGTGCTTGGAGCACCTCAGACACACCCACGCCGCAGCCGGAAAATAAACAGTTAATTCGAACTCGGGTTTGGGCTGATGTGCAAGCTTGAGAGGGGGTTTCTTTTAATCCTCATGTCCCCCAATATGATCCCTAGCATTTACAGAGCTGTACAGTGCAGGCTTGAATTTATTTTTGAGTTTTTAGATTTCACAGCTTACGGCCGGTTTCAAGATATGCGGCCGGCCGTAAAAGGAGATCCTTGCGGGGCCGTATAATAGAATCGCGAGTTAACTGAACCCTCGCAAGGAATCGCAGCCTTGCGGCCGATTTACAGCCGCTAATAGAATGAGGCCCATGTTGTCTATTTTCAAGTGTAGTTCTTCAAAAGAGGCAATTTTAGAATTTAAAATTAACTATTTGATTTTAAAAATTTGCAGAAATTTTAAGAAATTTCATACAATATTTAGATAAATTTATAACAAACTGGTAACATTTATCCAACAAAGACCTATCCTTGTACAACATGATCTATCAGTTGTGATGATTTCAAATGGACATTGACAATAGAACCATGTTTATTTGTTTATTCTTATGTTTAGATGGCATGTTTACCAATAAACATATGATTTGTGGATAATCCAGACTAATATCTTCATCCAAAACTGATACTTTAGTGCTGTGAAATAAGGCATTTCTTACAATGTTCTTTATTAATAGTTATCTACAAAAACTATCAGGTTTAATACACCCACAAAAGCATAGACTCAGACCCAGATTTAAAGGAACAGTGAACTCATACATACTTTTCTGCACCATCATGGAGAGTAACCAAAACCAATTTGGGACCTATCATTTTATGGTAGCGCTCAGTGTGAAGTTCTCCCCTCTGATGTGGCGCAACTCGATGGCGCTGAATCAACAGAAAGGCCATTGGTATGTTTGGATCGGGACCTCAGCCCTCAGGCGCGCCTCTCATACCTGAAGGCCTCTTCTGTCGGTGCGCCTTATGAGCCACATTGGAGGGGGGAATATTGTGTTGCCTGCAGTAACTTTTTTGGATCTATCCCTCTTTGCCTGCGCATTTCTTCTGCAGCACTGACAGCTGCTGTTACCGGTGTCATCCGCCAGAGGGCTCTGTGAGTTTTCGGCGCCGTCAAGTTCTAGGGAAGGCAAAGAACTATTCTCCCCGCCGATGTGGCGCAACTCAACGGCGCTCAATCGACAGCGAGGCCATTGCTATGTTCGGCGGGCACTCGGCCCCCCAGGGCCTTGGGCACGCCACTCATATCTCAAGGCCTCTTGTGACGGCGCGCCTTACATGCTAAAATCAGCAGCGCCATCTGTCGGCCGGCGGTGGAACTGCAGCTGTCAGATTTTGTGATGGTGAAGAGGGAAAAGACCACTTTTTTTCGGCCACCACAGTGTTGAGACTGTGTGCAGCTACATAACATAAAAGGACCAGGTAACCCTCTAAGGTTACAACTCGCGTAAAATATCGGCAGCTCTGCAAAATATCATCAGCGCCATCTAGCGGCTATTTGCTGGCACTGCAGGGGTCAGTGCTGGTAAATTTACAACGGGATAGATCCGAGGGCCCCCCTGCAAAACATTTTGGGGACCCCCCATACAATTTCTCTATATGAGGTAGGTGCACCCAGGGACAATACAAAATATCAAAAATAGATGTAGGTGACGAGAATGTCTTTATATAAATATAACTATCTTCCCCTCTTCCATAACAACTTCAGGCTCGGATTGATGCTGTCCTGGTGTCAGGACAGGTCCGTTGCTGCAATGCGGCCTCCAACTGCTAGATGGCGCTGCCAATATTTTGCAGCACTGCCGATATGTTAGAGACGTTCTAAGCTTATAATGTTAGCCTAACCCTTGAACGTACCCTAACCCTCACCTTCAAAGTTGACTCTATGATATAGCACCAGAATATCAGCAGCGCCATCTAGCAGGTGCTCACCGCCACTGCTGCTGCTGCCTTGTGCTGCACTACCAATAGAGGATAGGACCTCAGGCTGCTGCAGGAGGTAAGGGCGCATCTCATGTTATGGGTCCAGTGCTTTGCACCTTCTGCACCAGCAGGGAATTATTTTATAAACATGAACTCTCTTTTACTTATTTCCAATAAATAGTTAACAAATGAGTTATGAAAATTAGTAGAAACATTGCAGTCCTGTATTATATATTGGCCACAGCGGTCATTAGTCCAGGAGGACACACCTGGCAGCCATCAGAGTCTAATTGGTGCACAATCAGGGTGTGACCAGACTCCCCACGCCTGTGTATATAAACCCTGCTCCAGGACTGAGGGGTCAGTGCAGCTGTTGCTTTCTGTTAGTTACAGTGGTGAGTATAGTGATGCTATTAGTATTATCTGTTACATGGAGCTGTGATGTTGTAATTAAGTTACTTATAGACTGTGACTGAGGCTCTGAGCCTGAGCTCTATAAGAACTGAGGATATATTGGGGTATTTTATCTTATGAGGCACCTGGCAGTCCACAAACTTCTAGTATGCACTGAAATGTTAACATTAATTATATCTGATGGGCATTAAAATCTTATATATATATATATATATATATATATATATATATATATATATATAATGCATGGCAATGTTTTGAACTCTACTCTATAATCCTGTGTATAATTATACTCTACATTCACCTCCTTAATTAAAATATGTCACTGAACTCCTATTCATCACATAGGTTTAAGAAATATTTGACCCCAAAAAATTGGTTTGGTTTTGTAATTGCAGGATTTTTACTATTCCTCTTTCGATTTAATGGCTACAGATGGTTGGTTTGATACAGGGTTAAACTGCTCCTCTTATCTAGATTATCTCTGTTCAGGTCTGTTCAAAGATTGTTACTCTAAATAGCCATTTAACAGACCTAAATAGAAGAGCAACTCCCAGTAGGACAACCTCCCCATCAGACCACATGCATGCTTCCAGATCAGGATGGAGCCCATGACACAAGCAGTGCTGTGGGATATGCATTTATATTTAATGTAGTTGTTGTGTTCTATAACAAACATGTGGGTTTCTTAAACTACAGTGGTCCCCTAATCTAATTATAGGCTTGTGAGCAACTTGTTATAACAGGTCTCTTTAGCTAGATCCAGATTTGTCTGATTCCACAAGGATTAACATTATTTGGCCAAGAAAATTGTAACCTAGATATGGCTGCCATGATGGGTTGTATATACACTAGCCCTGAGTAATGTAATAAGATCCTTTAAGAACTATAATAAAAAAATGATTGCCCTTTTCTGAATAACACTTTAAAACAAGCAACATGGCTTTAGGATGTAAAATACTGCAGCCTTCAGTATTTCTTTCAATATACAATTCTGCTAAGACCCAGGACGTCTGTATCTGTACAAGGGGAATTTGGCATCTAGAACTACCGGTGTCCTCATAACCTATAATGAAAAAGCCAATGTTGTCTTGCCTTTGATGCAGCAACTTGAATGACTTGTGTAAACTGGCGGGGGTGGGGGGTGTAACCTAATTAACATTAACGGCTGTGTAAGCCCTGAGAATAAAGTTATTTTTGGTAAAATCTTCATTTTAGAATCAGGTTTTAGCATTGGTCATTCCCATGGACTCGGAGGTAGCTTGCATCTATACTTGCCCTGTTCTGTAACTGCCCCCATCATGGAGGCTTCTATGCACAAGAAAAAGTGCCCAAGGCTTAAACAGCTGCTGATATTGGTTCTTTGTATACTTCAAAACCATGTGACCCTGGTAATGTTTAGTGATTCCTTTTTTGTGTCTTAGTGGTCAAGATGAAACCTGTTGCAGTGATCAGGAAGCTGGAAGAGGCCTCTCTGAGGAAAAGGGCCCTACAGACCAGTAACTGCAGCATTGGGAAAGCCAAGCATGGACATGCCAAGCATCTCTACAGGATTCGGAAGCAGGTAGATTGATGGGTTGTAACTAAGAACTAGACCAGCCTGTAACAGAACCATTAAAGGGATTCTGTAATGCTGCTCATGTGGTGGTGTCTAAAATAAAAACCATAGGGATGCCAGGTCCAAAAGTTTTTAACAGTCAGTTCTCCCATAAAATGAGAATCTCAACCCAATAAGATATTCCAGTGATTGGCTGTGAAGGCGACATAATGTTCCTTCCACCCCACCATTCCAGTTCTCCTCTACTGTGGAAGTCTTGTATGTGGCTTTATTTTAGTATAATGATCCTTACACATTCCTGCTTATCCTAACCTTACTTTCCAGCTACGTGTGTAGTTAGAGGGTACTTTTTTTGTGTTTGCGCTCTTTATAGATTGTATTTTGCCTTTATTCAAAATATCCAAGATTACAATAATGATTTAATTATAATCCCACTTCCTTTTTTTTTTTTTTTTTTTTTTTTTTTTTTTATAGGAACACTTGGAATTTCTGAATGGGGACCTGACTAGTGATGGTTTGGGTCAGATCGCTTCAGAAGCGGCCAGACTGTCTCATCACAATAAGAGACAGGTCATCTCCAGCCATGAGATCAAGAGTGCCCTCAAACAGCTGAACCTCAACAAGCACTAAGGAAGGGCATGGAAGGGTTAATGACCTGACTACTTACTGCAAGTCTGGTTTTATTTATTGGAGCGGTCTCTGAACTTGACCAATGGCTGGGACTGTTCATGGATCTCAAATGTTGTCACTTATTGTATCTGGTTTATTTTAATTTTGTTATGATTATTTTAAATAAAAATATTTATCTAAAATCTCTTTCTTTTGTGCATTTAGGTCCTCGGTGCTCTCCTATAATAAAGGGGGTTAATGTGTTTGTTACTTTATATGAAGAATCCTACTTGCCAACAGGAAGTTTGTTTGAACAATGGGAATTTGGCATCTACACCTGCCAGTGCATTTAAATCTAATGGAATTCTCCTTAATTTATAAGGACATACAGAATCTGTAAGCCACTATCAGCAGCATATAGAGAAAATATCAAATGTAGACATTTCTCCCTGGTTCACTCAAATGGCACAAACGCAGCCAGGTCCTCTGTTTAAAGGACCCATGCAATAACTTCATGTTAATGTCTTTGTTTTTTTTTATATTTTTGTCGTCCATATTTCACCATTAACATGAAGCCATAAACATAATTTTAAATTTACAGTTCATGTCATTAATGTGGCTACTGTAGTGCCTCACCTCTCATTCTCCTGAGCACTACTGAAAAGAGCATTGCAGCTGAATATTGATTAGGCAGGGCAGATAACATTGTAAACTATGCAGTCCCATGTGGGGTAACCAGCAATTCCCTAGAAGAAAAATATATCTGACTTTGAAGGTACCAGTCAGATATTCTGATCCAACCTCTAAGAAGGTTTAATTTTAATAAAATACAATTTTAAAAGACCATTGACTTGGAAAAAAAAAATACTTATTACATATAGTGTAAAATGTCTGGGATAATGTAGCTCAAACTGGCAACTGCTTCAAGTAGGATACAGTATATTTATCGATCTGGTCTAAAGTGAGTTTCCAAATGTGTGATGTAGTCTGATAGGTGGAGGAAACTTCTGGTTCAAAAAGCACACCAAGGACAGCCTTTGTTGTAGTGTACCCTTGGGAAAGTTACTTCCAGTAATGGAACCGGTCTACAACCGCAGCCTTAGATGGGCAGTAGGATGCTAACATTACTGGTATCGTTCCTTGTATGTTTTTATACTTTTATTCTTTGATTGTGTAGATCAGCTCCTTTCCCCACCAAGAGGTTTCTTTTGATAGGGTAAACACTTTTTGCCTGAGGGCTTAGTAGCAAAGGGCATATTATGACCTGTGGTGTGAGCCATACTACCTCTTGTATTCTATCACTATCAGAAATTGATACCTTTGTGCCCAACATACTGATTCTATTTATATCCTTATATATTAGCCCCAACTTTACTTTTTGGTATGCTTTATTTCTATTGTTTTTATGTTCATTATAGCCAATCTTCTCAAAGTTACTCACATATACAAAAAATGTGAATCGCAGCATAACTTTTTGGTTCTCATTACATATGTGATAACCTTAGTGTGATTACAATGCACTTGGCACTCTTTTTATCTATACATTTGTTTATTTTTGTATATTCTTTCTTCCTTAAGGACACTCACACTGTTGACATGTATTCATTTTCTCACTTGTACATATTGTGATCACTACATTCTTTGCTTTATTCCACAGCCATTGATTTAACTTTGGTTTGGATTATTTATTGGGCATTATTTATAGTAGAGTGTTCTTCTATACAATGGATTTTAGCATTTTCCCAGCATGCTGTTTTTGGCAGTTCATAAAGGTTATTCTGTTCTTTCTGTAGTTTGGTATTTATATTTACTTAACTTGTAGGTGTTAAGCACCAAGACTATTTTTTATATCCGAATATAGAATTTACGTGTAATATCTTATTACCATTTAAATTGATGTATCACTTATATTTTAACTTTCATAGTTTACTGTTCTTATAATGGTTACTCTCAGAACTTCTGTGTTCAAGATTATAAATCCTTCCTTGTGCTTTTATTTCCATAATAATTACCCACATCATAATGTTGGCCTAGTGTTTTAATCTTCTAGGTGAATTACATTCAAAGGCTACTATCTTTTTTTAATATATATACTACCAAAAGGTTTCCCTTATGTGATTTCTATAAATATTCTCTTAACAAAAATTCTGTTTAGTGTTTTATTTATCAGTGACTCTTTTTCCCCTTTTTAACCTTTCACTTAGCCTTATCTATAGAAGTATCCTCTCTTTACATGAATTAAGAGGTGTAGGAATTGACCATCTTTTTAGCCCTCTAGTGAGCTTCTTATATTAAATGAATGGCAAAGCCCATTTGAAGCTCCTTTAAGTATTTTTCAGCTGCTTGTGGAGTATTGAATATCAAGCATTGATTATTTCCTGTTAACAAGACTTTTCATTGGAAATCCCCATGTATGGTATTTTCATTTGTCCTTAAGGCTTTCGTAATTTTCTGAAATTCTCTCCTATTATTCAAAGTGTTGCTAGATAGATCTTAGAAAATTATAATTTTTTTGTAAGGCATTTTGAAGATCTTAAATTAGCTTCTTTATAAGAAAAGTGCAATCTTACGATTGTGTCTCTGGGAGTAACTTTTTGAAATCTCCCCGGTAGGGGAAGTCTTTGTACTCTTTCAATCCTATCATCTCCCTGAGTCTCTGATTTTACTAGTGATGTAAAGAATGTTAATAAATATTTATTCAGTTCACTGGTTGTTACACTTTCAGGTATTTCTCTTATTCTTAAGTTGTTACGTCTAGAGTAATCTTCATGTTGAGTTTGCTTCACTTTAAGGACTTTTAGTTCTTCCTCCATTATATGTTATCAGAGAGAGATGTTCTTTTATTAACGAATCATGTCTAATTGCTATTTCTTATTTTTGTTGTTAAGGATCTTTATTGCACTTGTATTATCAGTAGTCTCTTGTGCAAATTCTTTTTTCAAAGATACTTGAATTTCTCTTATTAAGTATTTCTAGCATGAAAAAACTACTATTTCATAATCATCTTCTACTACTAATTTTGTAGTTTCAAGTATTTTCCTCTCTTAGCTCTAAACTCATCAAAGATGTGTCTTTCTGTACAGGTGTATTAAGTTGGGGTATTTTATTCTTTCTTCATAGGGAAAAAAATATATATCGGTGTCCTATGTCCTACCCCACTATTCAGTTAAAAGGATGTTTCAGTCAATCTTCCTTCCTTCAGAGACTTAATTAACTTTTAAAATTATATTCTGATTTTTATAGAGGGATTTGAACAATATTAACAGTTTTAGCAATGTATTTTTTACTCTACAATAAAGTTATTTTTTTGTTCCTCTAGAGTGTTCCCATTGATCTTATTTAATTAGTGTTCAAATCAGTCTGTTATATCAATATAAGGATGTGTTTAAGGGAAGTTTTCACCCAGAATATTCTATAGCAGTTCATTAATAAAGATCACCAAAGTAATTATTATAAATCAAGTATCTTCATATAAGTACGTTTTTCGTCTCTCTACCCACAAATTTCAACATTATCACTAGTTCCACCATAAATATCTTCTCTGACTATAGGCTTAAATTCAGGCTTAACATACAGACAAATCCCTCCTATCTTTCATAAATAGGTTATATCCATCCAGATTTACAGTCCATCAATCACCTTCTGCCCAGTGTCTCTGCTGCATTTTTAAGGGCGTTACGCTGCTCAATCAAGTTCAAGGCGGTGTCAGCTAAATGTGCGCCCAACTTCCAGACGCTAATCCGGGCAGTTAGCTACCAGGGTGGAAGTAATACAGCTGGAGTTTCAGGCATTCTTTGTAGCTTAATGAAAGCTTCTTAAGCTCGAGTTAATAGTTTACTTTTTTAATAATATAGAATGTTATTATTAGCTAGTAATATTAATATTTAAGCTTTTAGTCAATAGAGAAAGCTTTTACCCCTTGTATGCACTGGAGCACCTTGTCCACTGTTTAGTCAAAAAATAGGAAGTGGGAAGGACATAAGGCTGAATACAACTCTCAACCTCATTACATAGGGGCTTTAATGATTTTTGATTTATGGCTTTTACTAAGTATGTAATATTTATTTACTTATATGTAGTTTGTTTTATTAAGAAACAATAAAACCTGTTTTACTGCCTAAAATGCTACAAGTAATCCCTCTATGGTCTGCCCACTGCAGTGTATGCAGACACAGTTTCTGTGGGACAGGATGTGCAGTGTAGAATCCTAGACTATCAGGGACCGTTTCTCGGTGAGCATGACATTATTTATTTCTCCTGTCTCTCTCATTGTAATGTTTTATAGTATCTACTTAATCAGCTTGTTTTTTTAAGTTTGGTTTAGTGATCAAGATGAAACCTGTTGCAGTGACACAGAAGTTGGGGGTAGCCTCTGTGAAGAGGTCACTACAGGTCAGCGAGAACAGTATTGGGAAAGCCAAACATGGATTTGCCAAGCATCTGTACAGGATTTGAAAGCAGGTAGTTTTCTGTCAATGGTACAAGCTTCCCCACCCATAACCATTAAATTCATTAAAGGAGGTTTGTCCAGCCCGCGCCCTGTGGCCCGCATGCAGCCCAGCATTGCTACTGTATGAAGGCCTAACTCAAAATTGTAAACTTAATTATACATTTGTTTTTTCGATTTGTTTGTTTTTACATTTATTTTGTAACTTGATTGTACTATCCAGACTATTATCCGTAATTCACATTATAATTGCAAACAATTTGGCCAGAAGTAATGAAAAACTGTTACAATTAACTAATAAATAAAGAGCAAGTGGACTCTGTTGCAATGCCGTGTTATTTTCTTTGTCCATTGTGAACATATCTGATATAGTTACTGATGGTGCCCCAGAGATGGAATTGTAAAATGAATAAAAGACAATGCAATTGCCATCGGAAACCCATGTTTGATGAAGTATCATTGCATAATACATCAAGAAAATTTATGTGCAAACGTTTTAAAAATGGATAACGTCATGCAAATTGTCATCAAGGCTGTGAATTTTCAAGGGACTGAATCCTTGCTACTGCTAGGAATTCCATAAATGTATAGATGCTGACTATGGCGACATCATTTATTATTCGGAAGTAAGATTGCTTAAGTCAAGGCAATCTGTTCAAAAGGGGTTATGATTTGCATCACAAAATTCAAGTCATTTATGGTATCAAAAACAAATTTTTCTGCCAGAACTAGAAGATGAAAACTGGCTTACAGATTTAACATTTCTAGTGGATTTGACCAATGCATCTTCAAGGTGAAAACCAACTTATCAATACAATGTGTCAAATCATAACAGTGTTCCAAAACTGTTCCAAAAGTGTTCTCAAATTAAGGCAAACAATTATAAGCATTTCAACACGTTGGCTAAACGTAGTCCTGTGAACAGCGAAAAATATTCAGCCTTGCTTTTCAAATTGATACAGGAATTTGAAAGGTTTAAAATTTCTGTGAAAAAAAATCAATATTTTGGTATATTTGTGACTCCATTTTCAGTTGACATAAATATGTTACCTGAAAATTTTCAAATGGAATGCACAGAGCTGCAGTCTGACAAAGTAGTGAAAATAAGCCATAGAATTCTAATGTGATCCTCAGTAATCAAGGGGTACGATACTATATCTTATGATTCAGTAAGCTAGGAATACGAAACAGTATATTATGACTTGATACGCTAGGGATAAGAAAGAAGTATACTAGGGGTACAATATGGTACAATACCATATGCTGTGTCATAGTTTGCTGGGAGTACGGTACGTCGAGATATGGCTTGACCCTCTAGGAGTATGAAACAATATGATGTGAAATTGAAAGCTTGGGGTATGATACAATATAACACTGCACAGTGGGTAGAACGCTGTATGCAAGGGTGTATAAAATGGAATGACATGACTCAGTATGGTAGGTGTTCAATTTGGAATGAAAAAACATGATAGGTCAGTGTACGATGCTTTGCAGACTGTAATTTTTAAACCCAATGTTTGTTTCTCCAGAAGAGTATTGTGGGTGGGATAATAGCTGAACTCTGGCTCCTGATAGTTGCAGCAGTGGGTTACGGAAGTTAGGCAGCTCATCTGTTATAGGGTTGTGTCTGTATCCCATAAGTATGAACGAAACAATGCTAAATACTCTAGCATCGGCTGTGGGAGTAAGGAGTGATATTTGTGGTAGGGGTATTACAAAGCCAAATATGTCTTAAATATAGTCATGGTTGGGGATTAACAGGTACTTGTCAGTGAGGCCATGTTTACAGACTGAACGTGACATGGTCTGATAAAACATTTTGATAAGATTGCTTTCACATAGTAATTTTTTGCGAATTGGTTCAAGTGGTTTGGGTTGACTGATTAGCCCTGTATAGCTAAAACATGATAGACTGAAAGGACTTTATGAAGTTGGCCAAAAAGAGAAACTACAAGAAACAAAAGGCAAAAGGGGAGAAGACACAGGAGGCGGATGCTGAGAGAAAGAAGAGGCAAAGAGCAGGAAAGGAAAATCGTGGGGTGGGACCGAAGAGGAAGCAGAGCAGCGCACCGCCAACATTGCAAGAACAGATATGAACGCCGGCAGCAGGAGGACAACAATGAGGAGCGGTGAGGAAGGAGCCAGCCCCAGTGGAGAGAGAGAGTCAGGATGGGTAAGGAGGAAGAGAGTAATGAGTGAGAGTACTAGGAAGAGAAGGACATGGCCGGAGCCTGTGTGGGCAGGATGAGAGGAGAGGGGGGCAGGGAAGAGGATGCAGGAGGTGGCAGACCTCAAGTGGCGGCCTCGAAGGCCACAGAGAGTTGCAAGAAGGGGCATGAAGTCAGAGATAGTAGAGAGGAACAGACAATGAGGAAGACAAAAAACACGATAGACGAACCTGAAGCCGAAGCAGGATGAGAGAATGAAGTACAGCGGCTGTCATGGAAAGAAGTGATTGAGTGCCACAAACATACGTGTGGGGTAGGTAGGTATTTCTAAGTTGTAGGAAAATTCCAGCCCCTCCCACAACTCCATATTAATTAATCTGGCATTTATAATTATTCTTCCATAGAGTAATACTGCTAGGCATACTACAGTGCCTTTTTTGGCATTTTTCTCGTTTTTGTTACCTCACAACCTGGAATTAACATGGATTGTATGAGGATTTACATCATTTAATTTAAAGAACAAGCACACAACTTTGAAGATGTTTTTTTTTATTATTGTGAAGCAAACAACAAATAGGACAAAATATCAGAAAACTCAATGTGCATAAATATTCACCCCCAAAAGTCAATACTTTATAGAGCTACCTTCACAGCTCCAAGTTGCCTTGGATAAGTCTCTATGAGCTTGCCACATCTTACCACTGGGATTGTTGCCCATTCCTCCTTGAAAAACTGATCCAGCTCCTTCAAGTTGGATGGTTTGCGCTTGTGAACAGCAATATTTAAGTCTGACCACAGATTTTCTATTGGATTGAGGTCTGGGCTTTGACTAGACCGTTCCAACACATCTACATGTTTCCCCTTAAACCACTCAAGTGTTGCTTTAGCAGTGTGTTTGGGATCATTGTCCTGCTGGAAGGTGAACCTCCGTCCTAGCCTCAAATCACACACAGAGTGGTACAGGTTAGGCTCAAGAATATCCTATTTAGCACCTCCATCTTTCCCTCAACTCTGACCAGTTTCCCAGTCCCGGCTGCGTAAAAACATCCCCACAACATGATGCTGCCACCACCATGTTTCACTATGGGTATGATGTTCTTTGGGTGATGTGATGTGTTGGGTTTGCACCAGACATAGTGTTTTCTTTGATGGCCGTAAAGTTCAATTTTAGTCTCATCAGACCAGAGCACCTTCCTCCATAAATTTTGGGAGTCTCCCACATGCCTTTTCACAAACTCAAAACGTGCCATTTTGTATTTTGCTGAAAGTAATGGCTTTCTTCTGGCCACTCTGCCATAAAGCCCAACTCTATGGAGCGTACGGCTTATTGTCATCCTATGTAAAGATACTCTAGTCTCTGCTGTGGAACTCTGCAGCCCCTCCAAGGTTACCTTAGGTCTCTGTGCTTCCCCTCTGATTAATGCCCTCCTTGCCCGGTCCAGGAGTTTTGGTGGACGGCTGTCTCTTGGCAGGTTTGCTGTTGTTCCATGTTCTTTCCATTTGATTATGATAGATTTGATGGTGTTTCTGGGGATCATCAAAGATTTGGATAGTTGTTTATAACCTAACTCTGACTGGTACTTCTCATCAACATTGTCCCTTCCTTGTTTGGAGAGTTCCTTGGTCTTCATGGCAGTGTTTGCTTAGGTGTTGCAGCCTCTGGGGCCTTTCAAAAAAGGTGTGTATATGTAGTGACAGATCATGTGACACTTAGATGGCACACAGGTGGACATAATTTCACTAATAATGGGACTTCTGAAGGTAATTGGTTTCACCAGAGCTTTTTATGGACTTCATAACAAAGGGGGTGATCACATAGGCACATGCCAATTTTCTGTTTTCTATTTCTAAAAAATAGTTTTATGTATATATTTTTCTCACTTTACCAACCTAGACTATTGTGTTTTGATTCATCACATAAAATTTAGATTAACAAAACATTTAACTTAAGGCTGTAATGTAACAAAATAGGCACTGTATGTATAGAGTACTATTGCCAGGCATACTATGTATAGAGCACTATTCAACAGAACTCTTATCTGAATCCAGAGGTTTTTGTTTTAATAAGATAAAATGTATCTTTAAAAGCAACATTTAATACAATAATTAAAAGGAAGCACTGTACTGTACTAATTATAAATACAGTTTACATATTAAGAAGTCAAGTTTTCTAAAAGAGAGCACTAGAAACAGTACTTCAGTTGTCTGTTCAAATTGACTCTGTTGCCCCCAAAACTATTTTTTCTTTCTTTAGGTTACACTTACATAGAGCCGGTTTTTAATAATTTTTATGTCATTCATATTTTCTAAAGTCAATGAATTCTAGGAGATTCCACGTTTCATTTATAAGCAAATGAGGGGCTCATGCATATTAATTATCCGATTTGATGTTATAAGATTACAGTCTGTTTGTCTGTCTCTGTAGTGGCCAAAATAAACACTTTCAATGTTATCCGGCAGTCAGACCTCTGCCCCACCCTTATCAAGCACTCCGAGCTGCACATTAGCATACCGTGCAACACATTAGTATCAAGGAGCCACAAAATCTATTCTAAATATTTCAGAAATTATTTTCTTTAGAGAAAGACTGCTAATATAATGTATTGCCAGTTTTTAATGTTTTTTTTTAAAAATAAAATCAACTTCCTGTTGAGGTGACAGAGTGCCTTTAAAGGGTCATTTACCTCACAGTAAGTGTTCTTCATGGTGTGAAATGGCACAAGATTGTATGTTACAATTATCTATGTTTTCAATTACACTAATAACAGCTAAAAAATCTAAAGTTTTAAATGTATGTTTACATACAAGTTTATCCTGCCAACTCCCTGTTGCATGAGTAATAACAGATTGCATGTATGTGCTGTGCGTCTGTATGCTGAAGGCTGTGATTGATAAGCACAGCATCCCATAGACTCAGGTTAGACAGCACTGACCAATGAACCCATAGCTGACCTGTAGACTCAGGTTACACAGCACTGACCAGTTTAGGTGAGTCCAGCATTCCATGCCTGTACAGATAGATTTTGTATGGAATATTGTTTGTTTTGAACTCATAGTGGACAGCAGTGGAGCAGAGCACTGGTCTGCTTGGTTCAAATTCCAGAGAGGCAAGAGATCAGAAACCTGAATTTCTGCCATAAGAAATTGCAAAAATGTTGATGTCTGTTCCCTTCAAACTACACATGTAAGCTGTCACTACCTGCTTCTTTAATGGGGCTTGATAAGAAGCTAGTTCAAACCTACCCTAGCAGGACCGTGTAGTTTTTGTTACCTCTGGCACAGAAGATGGCGTCAGGATAGAGACAACACCCAAGAATATGTGCAGATGATATGCAGGCAGGATACCAGTGGTATCAGAACAGGTCCACTCCCCACTCAGGATACAGGCACACAGTAAATAATTTCACACCTTGTTTTATGTGAAAACCAGAACTGACACTTTTATTATAAAATATGGACATTTATATACAGTTTCTCCAGTGGACAACAACCATTCAGAGAATTTTGCATTTTTGGTAACAAATGGGTGTAAACCTACATGAAAATTAATATTCCCCAATCAGGACAAAGTGCATTCTTAGTTCCCTTGGAACACATGCCTACATGTCGCAGGTATATGTGTATGACAGCATCTGCTCTGTCACTCTGTTTTCAAGAGCGTTGACTTAGCATATCACTAAAGGATAGGCTATCTAGCTGGGCAGGTGGGAGCTATGTGTTTAATTGCAATATTCTGCAGAGCTGTTCATCTGCAGAGCATCTTGTATAATTGTTACTATAGCCCTTACTGGGGTGCATCCCAGAGCCCCTGTTTGAGGGTGCGTAAAAGCACAATGCGCAAAATCCCCTTGTATAATTTATTAGCACAGGGTATAGTCTGATTTCCCCTAACTTGTTGGACCTTTTCTGTACATTTACTTAGAGCTACAAATTACTTCTAACATGTCCACACCTCAATCCCTTACAGGCTAAACAATATGTTATTTACAGCAATTCCTGTAACAGGAAACACAATTTATATCCAATCATACACAATGTAAACAATTTATGTCCCTTTGAGTTGTGCAGGGCAGGAACTTGTCATCTCAGGCCTAGGCACATTACTCTAGCAAACTATCTAGGCTCTGGCCATGACCACAAGTAACATAGGTACCCTGCCAATCTAAACTATGCAAAACCTAGTATACTCATAAACCAAAATACATATAATACTGTAATCATATTTTAACCCAAGGAAGTTCCCAAATCCCAGGGCCAATAAACAGTCCACGGTAGTCCAGTAAAGCTCTGGGCATGTAGAAATGGGGTGGCAAAGGGTCTCCCTGTGCCTCCCAAAATCTAGTTGTAACATAAGCAGTCTTACCACTGACTTGAATAAGATACATACCCCCGTAACCTGGTTGTTTACAGTAATGTAACAGCATGTGGGCATTCTATTACACATGTAAACACAGATGTTATTTGATTTGATATCTGAAAAAGTATTTCAACATGCTATTAGGAAATTGGTGCAGCGATGTGGTCCAAATTATACTGCATTAAGTAGCCCTTTAAGTATTTGAAGTGCACTATGAGCTACCACAACTTGTGTGAAGTCACAAATGTCAACATATTCTGGGTAATAACAGTTTCATCCCCCCACCCCTGAGACTTGACTTCACTGTGTTCTTGGGTTTCCAATATATTGAAAGGCTTTCCTTATATTATCAATAATGGCCCAACATGAGTTTGGCTTCCATTAGTTTCCACTTCCAAACTCAGACTGAATTTTTCACTTTTCTATGCAATTATTCCTTACTGCGTAAACATAGTTTCTCTACTAAGCCTGCTTCTTGTAGCTGTCTCAAACTAATAAGCTTTCCATAACTCCTAATGAAAGAAATGGCTTTTGTAGATGCCATGTTCTCATTATGTAGATACAAATGATAAATGTTCGTCCCACCTTAGGTAGTAGATTACTGGAAACTAAAATGGTAGATTCCACTGTAACATACTGCATATAAATGTTATAAATTAGAGGCTGTATTTTTTATATTCTAAAAACATGTTGTCTATTTTCAAGTGTAGTTCTTCAAAAGAGGCACTCGGCCCTCGAGGTCCTCAGGTGCGCCTCTCATACCTGAAGGCATCTTCTGTCTGTGAGCCTTATGAGCCACATCAAAGGGGGGAATATTGTGTTGCCTGCAGTAACTTTTTTGGATCTATCCCTCTTTGCCTGTGCATTTCTTCTGCAACACTGACAGCTGCAGTTACATCCGCCAGAGGGCGCTGTAAGTTTTCGGCGACGTCAAGTTCTAGGCAAGGCAAAGAACTATTCTCCCCGCCGATGTGGCGCGACTCAACGGCGCTCAATCGAAAGCGAGGCCATCGCTATGTTCGGCGGGCACTCAGCCCCCTCAGGCCTCGGGCACGCTGCTCATGTCTCAAGGCCTCTTCTGACGGCGCGCCTTATTTGCTAAAATCAGCAGCGCCATCTGTCGGCCGGCGGCAGAACTGCAGCTCTCAGATTTTGTGATGGTGAAGAGGTAGGGAAAGGACCACTTTTTTTCTCCACCACAGTGTTGAGACTGTGTGCAGCTACATAACATAAAAGAACCAGGTAACCTTCTAAGGTTACAACTTGAGTAAAATATCGGCAGCGCTGCAAAATATCATCAGCGCCATCTAGCGGCTACTTGCTGGCACTGCAGCGGTCAGTGCTGGCAAATTTACAACAGGATAGATCCGAGAGACGTTCTAAGCTTATAATGTTAGTCTAACCCTCACCCTCACAGTTTACCTAGGCCTTGACTCTATAGTATGGCACCAGAATATCAGCAGCGCCATCTAGCAGATGCTCACCGCCACTGCTGCTGCCGCCTTGTGGTGCGCTACCAATAGAGGATAGGACCTCTGGCTGCTGCAGGAGGTGGGGGCATCTCCTCTTTTGGGCCCAGTGCTTTTCATCTTCTGCACCAGCAGTAACTCTGCCACTGGATTAATGTAACGTCCAATGTACCAGGGAATTCTCTTATAAACATGAACTTTCTTTTACTTATTTCCAATAAATAAATAACAAATGAGTTATGAAAATTAGAAGAAACATTGCAGTCCTATATTATGTATTGGCCACAGCGGTCATTAGTCCAGGAGGACACACCTGGCAGCCATCAGACTGTAATTGGAGCACAATCAGGGTGTGACCAGATCCCCCACCCCTGTGTATATAAACCCTGCTCCAGGACTGAGGGGCCAGTGCAGCTGTTGTTATATGTTAGTTACAGTGGTGAGTATAGTGATGTTATTAGTATTATCTGTTACATGGAAGCTGTGATGTTGTAATGAAGTTACTTATAGACTGTGACTGAGGCTCTGAGCCTGAGATCTATAAGAACTGAGGATATATTGAGGTATTTTATCTTATGAGGCACCTGGCCGTCCACAAACTTCTAGTATGCACTGAAATGTTAATCTTACTTATATATGATGGGCATTAAAATCTTATATAGACATGCATGGCAATGTCTTGAATTCTACTCTCTCCTGTGTATGTTCATACTCTACATTCACCTCCTTAATTAAAATATAATGTCACTGAACTCCTATTCATCACATAGGTTTAAGAAAGATTTGTGCAAAAAAAATTGGATTGGTTTTGTAATAAAATGCAGGATTTTTACTATTCAACACTGATTTAATGGCTGCAGATGGTTGGTTTGATCCAGGGTTAAACTGCTCCTCGTATCTAGATTATCTTTGTTCAGGTCTGTTGAAAGATTGTTCCTCTAAATAGCCATTTAACAGACCTAAATAGAAGAGCAACTACCAGTAGGACAATCCTCCCCATCAGACCACATGCATGCTTCCAGATCAGGATGTAGCCCATGACACAAGCTGTGCTGTGAATATAAATGTTTTTTTTCTACTAATGTTTGTTATAGAACCAAACATGTGAGTTTCTCAAACTACAGTGGTCCCCTAATCTAATTATAGGCTTGTGAGCAACTTTTTATAACGGGTCCCTGCAGCTAGATCCAGATTTGTCTGATTCCACGAGGCTTAACATTATTTGGCCAAGAAAATTGTAACCTAGATATGGCTGCCATGATGGGTTGTACATACACTAGCCCTAAGTAATGTAATAAGATCCTTTAAGAACTATAATAAAAATGATTGCCCTTTTCTGAATAACACTTTAAAACAAGCAACATGGCTTTAAGATGTAAAATACTGCAGCCTTTAGTATTTCTTTCAATATACAATTCTGCTAAGACCCAGGAGGCCTGTTTCTGTACAATGGGAATTTGGCATCTAGAACTACCAGTGTCTTCACAAGCTTTAATGGAAAAGTCATTAAAGGACATACCCTGTTTAAACAAAAGCTGAAGTACTTACAAGTTGTACATCAAAGAGAAAATGTGAAGTTGTCTGCAGTGATGCTTTAAGGTAACATTGATAATCTGAATGGGGTAGATTGAGTCTCATTCTGTCACATCTCTACATGCAGGGGCAGTATTAAAAGTGGGGATACTTTGCATTACTTCCCTACACAACTACATTTTGGATTGCCTGGGTACCCCCTCACTCCTTATTCAACTTCTTACAATGTTGTCTTGCCTTTGATGCAGCAACTTGAATGACTTGTGTAAATTGGCGGCGGGGGGGGTAACCAAATTAACATTAACGGCTGTGTAAGCCCTGAGAATAAAGTTATTTTAGGTAAAATTTTCATTTTAGAATCAGATTTTAGCATTAGTCATTCCCATGGACTCTGAGGTATCTTGCATCTATACTTGCCCTGTTCTGTAACTGCCCCCATCATGGAGGCTTCTATGCACAAGAAAAAACCCAAGGCTTAAACAGCTGCTGATATTGTTAGTTCTTTGTATACTTCAAAACCATGTGACCTTGGTAATGTCTAGTGATTCTTTATTTGTGTCTTGGTGGTCAAGATGAAACCTGTTGCAGTGATCAGGAAGCTGGAAGAGGCCTCTCTGAGGAAAAGGGCCCTACAGACCAGTAACTACAGTATTGGGAAATCCAAGCATGGACATGCCAAGCATCTCTACAGGATTCGGAAGCAGGTAGATTGATGGGTTGTCACTAAGAACTAGACCAGCCTGTAACAGAACCATTAAAGGGAGTCTGTAATGCTGCTCACATGGTGTCTTCTAAAATAAAAACTATAAACTGCTCCATAAGGAAGCCAGGGCTAAAGGTTTTTAACAGTTGGTTCTCCCATAAAATGAGAATCTCAACCCAATAAGATATTCCAGTGATTGGCTGTGAAGGCGACATAATGTACTTCCACCCCACCATTCCAGTTCTCTATTGTGGAAGTCTTGTATATATGGCTTTATTTTAGTATAATGATCATTACATATTCCTGCTTATCCTAACCTTGCTTTCCAGCTACGTGTGTAGTTAGAGGGTACTTTTTTGTGTTTGTGCTCTTTATAGATTGTATTTTGCCTTTATATAAAATATCCAAGATTACAATGATTTAATTACAATCCCTTTTCCTCTTTTTATATAGGAACACTTGGAATTTCTGAATGGGGACCTGACTAATGATGGTTTGGGTCAGATCGCTTCAGAAGCAGCCAGACTGTCTCATCACAATAAGAGACGGGTCATCTCCAGCCATGAGATCAACAGTGCCCTCCAACAGCTGAAGCTCAACAAGCACTAAGGAAGGGCATGAAAGGGTTAATGACTGACTACTTACTGCAAGTCTGGTTTTATTTATTGGAGCGGTCTCTGAACTTGACCAATGGCTGGGACTGTTAATAGATCTCTAATACGACTTATTGTGGTAGCTGTGCAAATGTTGTCACTTATTGTATCTGGTTTATTTTAATTTTGTTATGATTATTTTAAATAAAAATATTTATCTAATCTCTGATTCTTTCTTTTGTGCATTTAGGTCCTCGGTGCTCTCTTATAATAAAGGGGGTTAATGTGTTTGTTACTTTATATGAAGAATCCTACTTACCAACAGGAAGTTTGTTTGAACAATGGGAATTTGGCATCTACACCTGCCAGTGCATTTAAATCTAATGGAATTCTCCTTAATTTATAAGGACATACAGAATCTGTAAGCCAGGAGCATATAGAGAAAATATCAAATATAGACATTTCTCCCTGGTTCACTCAAATGGCACAAATTCAGCCAGGTCCTCTGTTTGCAAGAACGTCATGTTAATGTCTTTGTGTGGTTGTTTGTTTTTTTTTTTTTTTTTGTTCCATATTTCACCATTAACATGAAGCCATATAACGTAATTTTAAATTTACAGTTCATGTCATTAATGTGGCTACTGTAGTGCCTCGCCTCTCATTCTCCTGAGCACTACTGAAAAGAGCATTGCAGCTGAATATTGATTAGGCAGGGCAGATAACATTGTAAACTATGCAGTCCCATGTGGGGTAACCAGCAATTCCCTAGAAGAAAAATATATCTGACTTTGAATTTACCAGTCAGATATTCTGATCCACCCTCTAAGAAGGCTTTATTTAATAAAATACAATTTTAAAAGACCATTGACTTGGGAAAACAAATACTTATTACATATAGTGTAAAATGTCTGGGATAATGTAGCTCAAACTGGCAACTGCTTCAAGTAGGATACAGTATATTTATCCATCTGGTCTAAAGTGAGTTTCCAAATGTGTGATGTAGTCTGATGGGTGGAGGAAACCTCTGGTTCAAAAAGCCCACCAAGGGCAGCCTTTGTTGTAGCGTACCCTTGGGAAAGCTACTTCCCGTAATGGAACCGGTCTACAACCGCAGCCTTAGATGGGCAGTAGGATGCTAACGTTACTGGTATCGTTCCTTGTATGTTTTTATTCTTTGTGTATATCCGCTCCTTTCCCCACCAGGAGGTTCCTTTTTTGATACACTTTTTGCCTAAGGGCTTAGTAGCAAAGGGCGTATTATGACCTGTGGTGTGAGCCATACTATCTCTTGTATTCTATCACTATTGTTTATCAGAAATTGATACCTTTGTGCCCAACATACTGATTCTATTTATATCCTTATATATTAGCCCCCAACTATACTTTTTGTTATGCTTTATTTCTATTGATTTATGTTAATTTTAGCCGTTCTTCTCATAGTAACTAATATATACAAAAAATGTGAATCGCAGGATAACTGTTTTTGGTTCACATTATATATGTGACAACCATAGTGTGATTAGAATGCACTTGGCACTCTATCTATATATTTGTTTATTTTGGTATATTCTTTCTTCCTTTAGGACACTCACACTGTTGACATGTATTAAATTTCTCACTTGTATATATTGTGATCACTACATTCTTTGCTTTATTCCACAGCCATTGATTTAACTTTGGTTTGGAGGGTTATTTATTGGGGATTATTTACAGTAGTGTTCCTCTATACAATGGATTTTAGCATTTTCCCAGCATGCTATTTTTGGCAGCTCATAAAGGTTACTCCGTTCTTTCTGTAATTTGGTATTTATATTTACATAACTTGTAGGTGTTAAGCACCAAGACTATTTATTTTTTTATATCCGAATATAGAATTTATGTAATCTTATTACCATTTAAATTGATGTATCACTTATATTTTAACTTTCATAGTTTACAGTTCTTATAATGGTTACTCTCATTACTTCTGTGTTCAAGATTATAAATCCTTCCTTGTGCTTTTATTTACATAATTACCCACATCATAATGGCCTAGTGTTTTAATCTTCTAGGTGAATTATTAGTCAAAGGTTACTATCTTATTTATATATATATATATATATATATATATATATATATATATATATATATATATAATTTATTTTAGTACCAAAAGGTTTCCCTTATGTGATTTCTATAAATATCCTCTTAACAAAAATTCTGTTAAATGTTTTATTTCTTCAGTGACTCTTTTCCCTTCTTAATCTTTCACTTAGCCTTATCTATAGAGGTATCCTCTCTCATTTTACATGAATTAAGAGGTGAGGGAATTGACCATCTTATTAGCCCTTTAGTGAGCTTCTTATAATAAAGGAGCTTCAAATGGGCTTTGCCATTCAAGTATTTTTCAGCTGCTTGTGGAGTATTGAATATAAAGCATTGATTATTTCCTGTTAACCAGAATTGTTATTGGAAATTCCCATCTATGGTATTTTAATTGTCCTTAAGGCTTTCGTAATTTTCTAAAATTCTCTCCTATTATTCAAAGTGTTGCTAGATAGATCTGAGAAAATTATAAATTTTTCTGTAAGGCATTTTGAAGATCTTAAAATAGCTTCTTTAAAAGAAAAGTGCAATCTTACTATTGTGTCTGAGTAACTTTCTGAAATCTCCCCGGTAGTGGGAGTCTATGTACTCTTTCAATCCTATCATCTCCCTGAGTCTCTGATTTTACTATAGATGTAAAGAATGTTAATAAATATTTACTCAGTTCACTGGTTGTTACACTTTCAGGTATGCCTCTTATTCTTCAGTTGTTACGTCTAGAGTAATCTTCATGTTGAGTTTGCTTCACTTTAAGGACTTTTAGTTCTTCCTCCATTATATGTTATCAGAGGGAGAGATGTTCTTTTATTAACAAATCAGGTCTAATTTCTATTTCTTTTATTTTTGTTGTTAAGCATATTTATTGCCCTTGTATTATCAGTAGTCTCTTGTGCAAATTCGTTTTTCAAAGATACTTGAATTTCTCTTAGTAGTTTTTTCATGCTAGAAATAGTTAATATTTCATAATCATCTTCTACTACTAATTTTGGAGTTTCAAGTATTTTCCTCTCTTAGCTCAAAACTCATAAAAAATGTGTCTTTCTGTACAGGTATATTAAGTTGGAGTATTGTTTTATTCTTTCTTCATAGGGAAAAAAATATATATCGGTGTCCTAACCACCCCCCCCCCCCCCAGTTCAGGATGCCACTATTCAGTTAAAAGGATGTTTCAGTCAATCTTCCTTCCTTCAGAGACTTAATTAACTTTTAAAATTATCTTCTGATTTTTATAGAGGGATTTGAACAATATTAACAGTTTTAGCAATGTCCTTTTTACTCTACAATAAAGTTATTTTATTTGTCCCTCTACAGTGCTCCCATTGATCTTAATTAATCAGTGTTCAAATCAGTCTGTTCTATCAATATAATGATGCGTTTAAGGGAAGTATTCACCCAGCATATTCTATAGCAGTTTATCAATAAAGATCACCAAAGTAATTATTATAAATCAAGTATCTTCATATAAGTAATTTTTTCGTTTCTCTACCCACAAATATTCAACATTATCACTAGTTCCACCATAAATATCTTCTCTGACTATAGGCTTAAATTCAGGCTTTAACATACAGACAAATCCTCCTCTTTTACCATTGCCCCTATCTTTCATAAATAGGTTATAACCATCCAGATTAACAGTCCATCAATCGGCTTCTGCCCAGCTCTGTGTCTCTGCTGCATTTACGGGCGTTACGCCGCTCAATCAAGTTCAAGGCAGTGTCAGCTAAATGTGCACCCAACTTCCAGACGCTAATCCGGCAGTTAGCTACCAGGGTGGAAGTAATACAGCTGGAGTTGCAGGCATTCTTTGTAGCCTAATGAAAGCTTCTTAAGCTCGAGTTAATAGAGTTTACTTTTTTAATATTATAGAATGTTATTATTGGTTAGTAATATTAATATTTAAGCTTTTAGTCAATAGAGAAAGCCTTTACACCTTGTATGCACTGGAGCACCTTGTCCATTGTTATGGCTTTTACTAAGTATGTAATATTTATTTACTTATATGTAGCTTGTTTTATTAAGAAACAAATAAAACCTCTTTTACTGCCTAAAATGCTACAAGTAATCCCTCTATGGTCTGCCCACTGCAGTGTATGCAGACACAGATTCTGTAGGGCAGGATGTGCAGCTTAGAATCCTAGACTATCAGGGACCGTGTCTCAGTGAGCATGACATTATTTATTTCTCCTGTGTCTCTCATTTTAATGTTTTATAGTATCTACTTAATCAGCTTGTTTTTCTAAGTTTGGTTTAGTGATCAAGATGAAACCTGTTGCAGTGACACAGAAGTTGGGGGTAGCCTCTGTGAAGAGGTCACTACAGGTCAGCGAGAACAGTATTGGGAAAGCCAAACGTGGATATGCCAAGCATCTGTACAGGATTTGAAAGCAGGTAGTTTTCTGTCATTGGTACAAGCTTCCCCACCCATAACCATTAAATTCATTAAAGGAGGTTTGTCCAGCTCCCGCCCTGTGGCCCGCATGCAGTCAAGCATTGCTATGAAGGCCTAACTCAAAATTGTAAACTTAATTATACATTTTTTTTTTCAATTTTTTTGTTTTTACATTTATCTTGTAACTTGAATGTTTTATCCAGACTATTTTGGCCAGAAGAAATGAAAAACTGTTAAAATTAACTAATAAATAAAGAGCAAGTGGACTCTGGACACTGTTGCAATGCCGTGTTATTTTCTTTGTCCATTGTGAACATATCTGATAGTTACTGATGGTGCCCCAGCGATGGAATTGTAATATGAATAAAAGACAATGCAATTGCCATCGGAAACCCATGTTTGATGAAGTATCATTGCATAGTACATCAAGAAAATTTATGTGCAAACGTTTTAAAAATGGATAACGTCATGCAAATTGTCATCAAGGCTGTGAGTTTTCAAGGGACTGAATCCTTGCTAATTCCAGGAATTCCATAAACGTATAGATGCTGACTATGGCGACATCATTTATTATTCGGAAGTAAGATGGCTAAGTCAAGGCAATCTGTTCAAAAGAGATTATGATTTGCGTCAAAAAATCAAGTAATTTATGGTATCAAAAACTAAATTTCTGCCAGAACTAGAAGATGAAAACTGGCTTACAGATTTAAATTTTTTAGTGGATTTGACCAATGCATCTTCAAGGTGAAAACCAACTTATCAATACAATGTGTCAAATTATAACAGCGTTCCAAAACTGAAATTATGGCAAGCTCAAATTAAGGCAAACAATTATATGCATTTCAACACGTTGGTTAAACGTAGTTCTGTGAACAGCGAAAAATATGCAGCCTTGCTTTTCAAATTGATACAGGAATTTGAAAGCAGGTTTCAAATTTCCGGGGAAAAAAATCAATATTTTGGTATATTTGTGACTCCATTTTCAGTCGACATAAATATGTTACCTGAAAATTTTCAAATGGAATGCACAGAGCTGCAGTCTGACAAAGTAGTGAATTGCCGGGAAGCAAGAAGCCATAGAGTTTTAATGTGACAGTGGTAGAAACAGTAGTGGATGTTTCAAATCCAAAAAGATAATTTAAAAAAGAGTTATTTGAAGCTTAAATAATGGACCACCTATTGGCGGAGGGCGAGGAGATGCTTGTTTGAATGCTAGGACTCTTATGAAGGATTTGACTGTTGGTGATGAGATGTATGATTAATGGATTCTAGGTTTGGAGCCAACTGAAACTGGACATCAGAGAGAAGTTTTGATTGAGCCATAACCTAGACTTAGATGAGTTTTGCTGCAAGCTCTGAGTGAGTAAAATGTGCAAAGATCGTAGAGTAACTGCAGTTTGAATGTTGCCATGAACATCGGAAGGAGGTGCTATGCGTGATCATAGATTTTTTATTTTTGGATATTAACTGTCATTATTGTAGTTTGAACAGGTATTGCTGGAAAATTCCCAGTTGATGTTCAAATAGGCCTATGAGTTGTGAGGGTATAGAAAACCTCGTAAAAATGAAATGCGGTACCTAGCTTGCAGAGTGTATGGGTCAGGGGAGATATGAAGATAGAACGACTAGGACAACAGCTCTGCACTGAAGGTGGTGACTTAGCTAGAAATATTATGTATTAGAAGTACGATAAGGTATGGAATGTGTGATATGTTATTAAAGAACTTGATATGCTAGGGATACCATACGGTATTATAGGAATCGGTATGCTATGGGAAAGATATGGTAGGCAAGGGGTATGATACAGAATGATATAACTTGGTATGCAATGGGTACGATATGGTATGATATGACTAGGTAAAGAGAAGGTAAGATATGGTATGTTATTCCTCAGTATTCAAGGGGTACGATACTATATCTTATGATTAAGTAAGCTAGGAATACGAAACAGTATATTATGACTTGATACGCTAGGGATAAGAAAGAAGTATACTAGGGGTACAATATGGTACAATACCATATGCTGTGTCATAGTTTGCTGAGAGTACGGTACGTCGAGATATGGCTTGACCCTCTAGGAGTATGAAACAATATGATGTGACATTGAAAGCTCGGGGTATGATACAATATAACACTTAGTGCACAGTGGGTAGAATGCTGTATGCAAGGGTGTATGAAATGGAATGACATGACTCAGTATGGTAGGTGTTCAATTTGGAATGCTAAAACATGATACGTCAGTGGTACGATGCTTTGCAGACTGTAATCTTTGAACCCTGTGTTTGTTTCTCCAGAAGAGTATTGTGGGTGGGATAATAGCTGAACACTGGCTACTGATAGTTGCAGCGGTGGGTTACTGAAGTTAGGCAGCTCATCTGTTGTAGGGTTGTTTCTGTATCCCATAAGTATGAATGAACAAATGCTAAATACTCTAGCATCGGCTGTTGGAGTAAGGAGTGATATTTGTGGTTGGGGTATTACAAAGCCAAATATGTCTTAATCTATAGTCATGGTTGGGGATTAAGAGGTACTTTGCAGTGAGGCCATGTTTACAGACTGAACGTGACACGGTGTGACTAGAGATGTCGTGGACAGCTCACCCGCGGACAATTCGCAGCGATTTTGGCTCTTTCGCGCTCGCATCGGACGGCGGACACATGCGCTTTTTGATCCGCCCCCTATTCTTTATCAGTAAGGAAACTTTGATCCTGCACCTCGCAGTCAGCAGACACATTCCAGCCAATCAGCAGCATACACTCCCTTCCAGAGCCTTCCATCTGAAGGACAGCATACATTTTAGAATCATTCTGAAGCTGCATTCGTTGTGAGAGGACAGATGGTGTAGCTGCTGGAGATTTAATAGGGAAATAGATAGCCAGGCTGTGTATTTAGCTTCCACTACAGACCTGAAGGACTCATCTGATATCTGCTGCAAGGACAGCAACCCAAAAAGCCCTTTTTAGGGCTAGAACATCATTTCTTTTATTTTATATATTTTTTCTGTGTAATCTAATTGCATATGCCTGCCTGCCAGCGTGTGTGTGTAACAGGCTAACACCTAACAGCTTATATTGTGCTTATTTTCACTACTCATACGTGGTGGTGTACCATACATTGAAAACAACCATTTTTTTCCTGTAATCTAATTTCATTTGCCTGCCTGTGCCAGGCTCACAGCTAATATTCTGCTCTGTTTCACCATAGTTGGTGTACCATACATTCAAAAAAAACAACCCTTTTTTCCTTTAATCTAATTTCAGTTGCCTGCCTGTGCCAGGCTCACAGCTTATATTGTGCTCAGTGAAATAAAAGAACCCTTTTTTGACTGTAATAGATTGAATAGCAATTGCCTGCCTACAGGCGTGTGTGTGAAGCCTATTGCATCTACCCTGCCAACTTTTGCCAGTGCACAGTGATACGTCATATCTGGTGCAATTGTAGTGTACAGTGACATAAAACAATACTTTTTTTGACTGTAATCGATTTAATATCAGTTGCCTGCCTACAGGCGTGTGTGTGAGGCCTACAGTGCCTACTCTGCCAACTTTTGCCAGTGCACAGTGACACTCATATCCGGTGCAACCTAGTGTACAGTGAAATAAAAGAACCCTTTTTTCTCTGTAATCGATTGAATATCAGTTGCCTGCCTACAGGCTTGTGTGTGAGGCCGACAGCACCTACTCTGCCAACATTTGCCAGTGCACAGTGGCACTCATGTTTGGTGCAACTTAGTGTACAGTTAAATAAAAGAACCCTTTTTTTACTGTAATCGATTGAATATCAGTTGCCTGCCTACAGGCGTGTGTGTGAGGCCTACAGCGCCTACTCTGCCAACTTTTGCCAGTGTACAGTGACACTCATATATGGTGTCACAGTAGCTTGCACGCATAGTACCACTAATCGGAAAAAAAATGACAGGCAGAGGCAGGCCACACCGCAGGGGCCGTCGTGGTCGTGGTGCTGTGATTCCCTTTGGCCCTAGAATAATACCCAGTTTTCAGAGGCAACGTACCCAGAACTTGAAAAGTTCTGAGGACATGGTTGACTGGCTAACACAGGACACCCAATCATCTACATCTTCTGCTCAAAACCTAGACGCACCATCCTCCTCCAACACTAGCACCACAGCCGCTTCACTTGATCCGTCAGCAGAGTTTTTTACACATCCGTTGGAAGAAATGACTGATGCGCAAACATTAGTGCCAGAGGATGTAGATAACAGGGATATGTCCCAGTCAGGCAGCATTACACACATGGACGTACGGTCTGATGATGATGATGATGATGTTGTACCCGGTGCTGCTTCCTTTGTTGAGTTGTCAGATACAAGTGAAGCGGTTGATGATGACGATGCGCCCGTGGATGTCACGTGGGTGCCCGCTATAAGAGAAGAAGAACAGGAGGAAGGTTCAGATGGGGAGACAGAGAGGAGGAGGAGACGAGTTGGAAGCAGGGGAAGGTCGTCGCAAGTAGCTAGTGGCACAGTCAGACAGCATGCATCGGCACCCGGGGTCAGCCAGACAGCACGCCAGTCAACGCATGCTGTTGCCACCACCAGAATGCCGTCATTGCAGAGCTCAGCAGTGTGGCAATTTTTTGGTGTGTCTGCCTGTGACAACAGCAATGCGATTTGGAACCTGTGCGAAAAGAAACTGTGTCGTGGGAAGTCCAACACCCACCTAGGTACAACTTCTTTGCGAAAGCACATGATGTCACATCAGAAACGCCTATGGGATCAACACGAGTACAAGCAGCACACAAAGTCAAAGCCGCCATCCTCCTCTTGGTCCAGCATCTTCAGCCACGTCAACCACTGCTGCCCTGCTTGCCCCCTCTCAACCATCCGCCACTCCGTGTCTCGCCCTGAGCAGTCCCTGCTCATCTGCCCACAGTCAGGTGTCTGTCAAGGACATGTTTGAGCGTAAGAAGCCAATGTCATAAAGTCACCCCCTTGCCCGGCAACTGACAGCTGGCTTGTCTGAACTCTTAGCCGGCCAGCTTTTACCATACAAGCTGGTGGAGTCTGAGGCGTTCAAAAAATTTGTAGCTATTGGGACACCGAAGTGGAAGGTACCCGGCCCAAATTTCTTTGCACAAAAGGCAATCCCCAACCTGTACTCGATTGTGCAAAAGGAAGTAATGGCATCTCTGGCACACAGTGTTGGGGCAAGGGTCCATCTGACCACTGATACCTGGTCTGCAAAGCATGGTCAGGGCAGGTATATCACCTACACTGCGCATTGGGTAAACCTGGTGACGGCTACCAAGCATGGAATACGTGGCTCTGCAGAGGAGTTGGTGACACCGCCACGACTTGCAGGCAGGCCTGCTGCCACCTCCTCTACTCCTCCGACTCCATCCTCTTCCATAACCTCCTTGGCTGAGTCCTCTTCTGCTGCTGCTATGTCTTGCTCCACATCAAGGGCACCCTCCCAGGTCCACATCCCGGATACGGCAGTGTCACGCCGTCTTGGGGTTGACTTCCCTGAAAGCAGAGAGTCACACCAGACAAGCACCCAAGCATACAGGCCGTCCTTAAGCAGGCCTGGAAGGTGTGTGGCCATTTCAGGCGTTCCTACACGGCTATGGTGCACTTTAAAGATATCCAGCGGCGAAACAACATGCCAGTGAGGCGCTTGATTTTAGACAGCCCGACACGTTGGAATTCAACACTCCTAATGTTCGACCGCCTGCTCCAACAAGAAAAGGCCATTAACGAGTATTTGTATGACCGGGGTGCTAGGACAGCCTCTGCGGAGCTGGGGATTTTTTTGCCACGTTACTGGATGCTCATGCGCAATGCCTGTAGACTTATGCGTCCTTTTGAGGACGTGACAAACCTGGTCAGTCGCACCGAGGGCACCATCAGGGACATCATACCATTTGTTTTCTTCCTGGAGCATGCCCTGCGAAGAGTGCTGGATCAGGTCGTAGATGAGCATGAAGAGGAAGAATTGTGGTCACCATCACCACCAGAAACAGCCTTATCTGCATCGCTTGCTGGACCTGCTGCAACGCTGGAAGAGGATTGTGAGGAAGAGGAGTCAGAGGAGGAATGTGGCTTTGAGGAGGAGGAGGAAGACCAACCACAACAGGCATCCCAGGGTGCCTGTTGTCACCTATCTGGTACCCGTGGTGTTGGACGTGGCTGGGGGGAAGAACATACCTTCAGTGAGATCACTGAGGACGAGGAACGGGACATGACTAGCTCGGCATCCAACCTTGTGCAAATGGGGTCTTTCATGCTGTCGTGCCTGTTGAGGGACCCTTGTATAAAAAGGATGAAGGAGAACGACCTGTACTGGGTGTCCACGCTACTAGACCCCCGGTATAAGCAGAAAGTGCCTGAAATGTTACCGAATTACCACAAGTCGGAAAGGATGCAGCACTTCCAAAATAAATTAAAAAGTATGCTTTACAAAGGGTTTAGGGTGATGTAACAGCACAACGGCAATCTAACAGCGGAAGAGGTGAACATAATCCTCCTCCTCCCACGACCACGCCGGCAAGGAGAGGATGCTTTACAGACGTGTTGTTGATGGAGGACATGCAGAGCTTTTTAAGTCCTATGCATCGCCACAGCCCTTCGGGGTCCACCCTCAGAGAACAACTCGACTGTCAGGTAACAGACTACCTCGCCTTAACTGCAGATATCGACACTATGAGAAGCGATGAACCCCTTGACTACTGGGTGTGCACGCTTGCCCTGTGGCTTGAGCTATCCCAATTTGCCATAGAACTTCTGTCCTGCCCCGCTTCAAGTGTCCTGTCAGAAAGGACCTTCAGTGCAGCAGGAGGTTTTGTCACTGAGAAGAGAAGTCGCCTAGGTCAAAAAAGTCTAGATTACCTCACCATTATTAAGATGAATGAGGGATGGTTCCCGAAGGGACTGACAGTGGGTGATACATTCGATTAAAAAAGGCCTGATAGATGAGCTGCCTTGAGCTAATAGTGGTCCACACGCTGCTGTATTTTATCCCTGAATGCCGGATGACTTGCGTGACTTATCCGCCACTAGGGTTCAAGACGCAATGTTTTAGGGCACTTTCTGCCTGGCAAACTAACATCAATTTTTCTGGTCGCTGCAACAATACCTAATTTTTGCATTTAAATTCTTTTATTGTCAGAAGGCATACAGCATGTAATGAAAAATAAAGCATTTTTGAACAGTCTTGCATAACAGTTGTGCAAAAATACATATTTACAATAAAGACATTTTGTGAAAGTTAGCTGGCTAGTCCTTCTTATTTTTACTTTTTAGGTTTATAATTTTTCTTATTTTTTACTGTGATTGCAATTTAAGAGATACCTAAAACATGGTAAAACAGACAATAGTAAAGAGTATATCTGCAGGAAACACCAAAGTCCTATTAGCTATCATCCCTCCAGCAGTATTAGCTTATTATTTATAATATCTAACCTGGGCAATCACCCTTGGGTTACCCTAGGGCAGGCTTCAGTAAGCGACCTCTCCTTTCCTGGGATGATTTTGCTGGTTGCTTCTGAAGGGTCTGACCGGTGTCCCCTGTTTCTGGGTCAGGGAGTGTGTGAAATGCCTCATCCTACAGTAATTGTAATGTTCTGACAGCGGTAGCTCATGCTTGTCCCTCAATTCCTCATAGGTGAGCCTCTGGCCCTTTACTAACCAGTCTCCCAGTCTACCTAGTTTCCTTGACCTCCACCAGTGTTGTGATGTTGTGCTCATGTGTTTCGGGGCCTGAGGGTGGTCAAGAATTGGGGTCATTTGGGTGGATCCAGTGAACAAACCTGTGTGTTTCTTGGCCCATTTCCAATATGATAGTGAGTGTCTGATTAGGGGGATTGGCAAGTTTTTAAGGCTCTGAGGCAATTCTGATAGCCAAATCACCTTGTCCCAGGTTAAGGGCCTTAAAGTGTGGTTCTCTAAATACACCCAGGCCGGTTGATGCCCTATAGAATGTGCTATTGGGAGGAAAGATAACTGAGCTGCCTTGTGGTAATATTTTAAGGTTGGACACGATAGTCTCCCCTCTGACTTATGAAGGTACATAATTTTCTTTGTGATGCATGAGGGAGAGTGGTTCCAGATAAACTGAAATATTTTCCTTTGAATATTTTCTAATTCTTTCTTATTTAATCAGGATCGGGAGTGTTCGAAATATGTAGAGCAACCTAGGAAGGACATTCATTTTTATCGTATTTATTCTCCCTAGCCATGATAACCTATACTTTGTCCATTTACTCAGGTCATTAATTCTTGTTTTATAAAGTTTGGAGTGGTTGGTTTTGTACAAGTCCTCTAGCTTAGGGGTTAGTCAGATTCCCAGGTAGTTTATGTGGTTCTTATCCCACTTAATAGTAAACTTCTCTTGGAGACCCTGCTTCTCTACTGCTGTTAAGTCAATCGCTGGTGCTTCTGTCTTCTCTATGTTCAGTTTAAGGCCAGAAAACTGACCAAACTCCTCCATAGTTCGAATCAACTCTGGGACTGATTGGGTAGGGTTTGAGAGCATACACAGCAGGTCGTCTGCAAATAGACAAGTTTTGAAATGGTGATGGCCTATTTTTATGCCTGTGATCCCAGCGTTGGCACTAATTGTCTGAGCCAGGGGTTCTATTGCTATTGCGAATAGAAGGGGAGAAAGGGGGCACCCCTGTCTTGTTCCTCTTTCTATTTTAATTAAGGATCTCCCAGAATCTTTAACCTTGCCCTGGATGATTTGTATAATGAGTGTATGAGATTTATGAAATGGCCTTTAATACCAAATTTTTCAAGCGTGGCGTATAGGTAAGTCCACTCCAGGGAATCAAACACCTTTTCAATGTCAGAGGCCATAAGACAGGCTTGAATTTTAGAGGCTTTGATGTGGTACAGTAGGTTCATGACTTTTCTAATGTTGTCTCCCGCTTGCCTGTGGGAGACAAAGCCTACTTGGTCATTATGTATTAACTTAGGCAAGAAGGATGACATTCTATCCGCTATTATTTTTGACAGGATCTTTGTATCACAGTTTAGTAATGATATTGGCCTGTAGTTTTTTGGTTCTAGGGCATCTCGACCCTCCTTAGGGAATAGAGCGATATCTGCCCTGTTCAGCTCTGCTGGTGTTTGCTTGCCTTCTAGAACTCTGTTAGAGTGACCAAGTGCGGGCCTAATATGTCTATACATTTTTTATAATATAAATTGGTGTACTCGTCTGGGCCTGGTGACAGGTTTGAGGTTCTGGACTGCTTTTCTCACTTCCTCTAGGGTCACTTTGGCATTTAAAGTCTCTGAGTAATTTTCTTCTATTAAGGGGAGATCGCAGGAATTAAGAAATCCCCTCATTTTGTGTAGATCTATGTGTTTTGTTGCCGTATAAAGGGTATTGTACAGTTTTGTAAAAATCTTCTGGATCTTATTTGGGTTTGTTGTTTTTTTCTCCCTTCGAGGTCTTAATTTGAAGTATCCTATTTTGTGTTGTTTTGGTTTGTAGTTTCCTGGCTAGTAACGGGCCAGGTTTATTGGCTTTATTGAATCCGATAGGAATAAATAGTACAACTGAACACACCACTCCTATCTGGTGGCACCTTAGATTGCATGCGCAGTGCCCCAAATTTGAAGTGGGAGGACCGACCAAGCATCTTTTTCCATCTCCCGCTTCCAAAAATCCATGCCATATACACGTCCCCTGATAGGTGACGTAACAGGTATCAAACTGATAGGAATAAATAGTACAACTTAATACACCACTCCTATCTGGTGGCACATTACATTGCACGTGCAGTGCCCCAAATTCGAAGTAGGAGGTCCGACCAAGCATCTTTTTCCATCTCCCTGTTCCAAAAATCAATGCCATATACACGTCCCCTAATAGAGGATGTAACAGGGATTAAACCGATAGGAATAGTACTACTTAACAGTACACACCTTATAATAACGCAGACAGAGGTAACGCAGAGAGAGGAGTCTGAAGAAGAGGAGTCAGAGGAGGAAGGTGGCTTTGAGGAGCTGGAAGACAAAACACAGCAGGTGTCCCAGGGGGCTCTTTGTCACCTTTCGGGGACCCTTGGTGGCTGGGTGGAGGAAGAGACCTTCAATGACATCAGTGAGGACAAGGAACGGGACATGGCTAGCTTGGTATCCAACCTTGTGCAAATGGGGAGTTTGCGGTTGTGAAAACGGACTGTTTGCGGTTGTTTGCGGTGCATTAAACTGGGAGATTGGTCTGTTACTGTGAAGCGGGCGTAACCCTTACACTACCTGATCGATACAACATCATACTTGATGTTTTAAAGCATGTTATTCCAAACAATTTAGGAATGTTAGGTGATTTATGCCGTTTATGGCTTAAAACCAGACTCTGCATCAACTATGTAATTTTCCGTGGGAGTTTTGCCATGGATCCCCCTCCGACATGCCACAGTGCAGGTGTTAGTCCCCTTGAAACAACTTTCCCATCACTATTGTGGCCAGAAAGAGTCCCTGTGGGTTTTGAAATTTGCCTGCCCATTGAAGTCTATGGCGGTTCGCCCGGTTCGCCCGTTCGCGAACATTTGATGAAATTCACGTTCCGTGGGAGTTTTGCCATGGATCCCCGAAAGGTGACAAAGAGCCCCCTGGGACGCCTGCTGTGTTTGATCTTTCATTTCCTCAAAGCCACCTTCCTCCTCTAACTCCTCTTCTTCAGACTCCTCTCTCTGCGTTGCCTCTGCCTGCGTTATTATAAGGTGTGTACTGTTAAGTAGTACTATTCCTATCGGTTTAATCCCTGTTACGTCCTCTATTAGGGGACGTGTATATGGCATTGATTTTTGGAACAGGGAGATGCGATGAACTGAAAATTTTATGTTCGCGACATCACTAGGTTTGATAAAACATTTTGATAAGATTGCTTTCATATAGTAATTTTTTGCGAATTGGTGGTTTGGGTTGACTGATTAACCCTGTATAGCTAAAACATAATAGACTGAAAGCGCATTATGAAGTTGGCCAAAAAGAGAAACTACAAGAAACAAAAGGCAATAGGGGAGAAGACACAGGAGGCGGACGCTGAGAGAAAGAAGAGGCAAAGAGCAGGAAAAGAAAATCGTGGGGCGGGACCGAAGAGGAAGCAGAGCAGCGCACCAACAACATTGCAAAAACGGAGATGAACGCCGGCAGCAAGAGGACAACAATGAGGAGCGGTGAGGAAGGAGCCAGCCAGCCCCAGTGGAGAGAGAGTCAGGATGGGTAAGGAGGAAGAGAGTAATGAGTGAGAGTACTAGGAAGAGAAGGACATGGCCGGAGCCTGTGGGGGCAGGACGAGAGGAGAGGGGGACAGGGAAGAGAATGCAGGAGGTGGCAGACCTCAAGTGGCGGCCTCGAAGGCCACTGTGGGCAGAGAGAGAGCAAGGAGGGGCATGAAGTCAGAGGTAGTAGAGAGGAACAGACAATGAGGAAGACAAAAAAGCAGGATGAGAGAATGAAGTACAGCGGCTGACCTGGAAAGAAGTGAATGAGTGCCAGAAACATACGTGTGGGGTAGGTAGGTATTTCTAAGTTGTAGGAAAATTCTAGCCCCTCCCACAACTCCATATTAATTAACCTGGCATTTATAATTATTCTTCCATAGAGTACTATTGCTAGGCATACTACAGTGCCTTTTTTGGCATTTTTCTCGTTTTTGTTACCTCACAACCTGGAATTAACATGGATTGTATGAGGATTTGCATAAATTAATTTAAAGAACAAGCCCACAACTTTGAAGATGTTTTTTTTATTATTGTGAAGCAAACAACAAATAGGACAAAATAACAGAAAACTCAATGTGCATAAATATTCACCCCCCTAAAGTCAATACTTTGTAGAGCTACCTTTTGCGGCAATCACAGCTCCAAGTTGCCTTGGATAAGTCTCTATGGGCTTGCCACATCTTACCACTGGTATTTTTGCCCATTCCTCTTTGCAAAACTGATTCAGCTCCTTCAAGTTGGATGGTTTGCTCTTGTGAACAGCAATCTTTAAGTCTGAAACCACAGATTTTCTATTGGATTGAGGTCTGGGCTTTGACTAGGCCATTCCAACACATTTGCATGTTTCCCATTAAACCACTCAAGTGTTGCTTTAGCAGTGTGTTTGGGGTCATTGTCCTGCTGGAAGGTGAACCTCCGTCCTAGCCTCAAATCACGCACAGAGTGGTACAGGTTTTGCTCAAGAATATCCCTGTATTTAGCACCATCCATCTTTCCCTCAACTCTGACCAGTTTCCCAGTCCCGGCTGCGTAAAAACATCCCCACAGCACGATGCTGCCACCACCATGTTTCACTATGGGGATGGTGTTCTTTGGGTGATGTAATGTGTTGGGTTTGCAACAGGCATAGTGTTTTCTTTGATGGCCAAATAGTTCAATTTTAGTCTCATCAGACCAGAACACCTTCCTCCATACATTTAGGGAGTCTCCCACATGCCTTTTCACAAACTCAAAACGTGCCATTTTGTATTTTGCTGAAAGTAATGGCTTTCTTCTGGCCACTCTGCCATAAAGCCCAACTTTATGGAGCGTACGGCTTATTGTCATCCTATGAACAGATACTCCAGTCTCTGCTGTGGAACTCTGCAGCCCCTCCAGGGTTACCTTAGGTCTCTGTGCTTCCCCTCTGATAAATGCCCTCCTTGCCTGGTTCGTGAGTTTTGGTGGGCAGCTGTCTCTTGGCAGGTTTGCTGTTGTGCCATGTTCTTTCCATTGGTTATGATAGATTTGATGGGGCTCCTGGGGATCATCACAGATTTAAATATTTTTTTTAACCTAACCCTGAATTGTACTTCTCAACCACATTGTCCCTTACTTGTTTGGAGAGTTCCTTGGTCTTCATGGCAGTGTTTGGTTAGTGGTGCCTCTTGTTTAGGTATTACAGCCTCTGGGGCCTTTCAAAAAAGGAGTGTATAGGTAGTGACAGATCATGTGACACTTAGATTGCACACAGGTGGACATCATTTCACTAATAATGTGACTTCTGAAGGTAATTGGTTGCACCAAAGCTTTTTATGGGCTTCATAACAAAGGGGGTGAATACATAGGCACATGCCATTTTCTGTTTTCTATTTCTAAAAAATAGTTTTATGTATATATTTTTCTCACTTCACCAACCTAGACTATTGTGTTCTGATCCATCACATAAAATTCAGATTAACAAAACATTTAATTTAAGGCTGTAATGTAACAAAATAGGCACTGTATGTATAGAGTACTATTGCCAGGCATACTATGTATAGAGCACTATTTAAAATAATCCAGGTTTTTGTTTTAATAAGATAAAATGTATCTTTAAAAGCAAAATTGAATACAATAATTAAAAGGAAGCACTGTATATATTTTACTAATTATAAATAAATTTTACATATTATGAAGTCAAGTTTTTTAAAAGAGAGCACTAGAAACAGTACTTCAGTTGTCGGTTCAAATTGACTCTGTTGCCCCCAAAACAAATTGTTCTTTCTTTAGGTTACACTTAACATAGAGCCGGTTTTTAATACTTTTTATGTCATTCATATTTTCTAAAGTCAATGATTTCTAGGAAATTCCATGTTTCATTTATAAGCAAATGAGGGGCTCATGCATATTAATTATACGATTTGATGTGATAAGATTAGTCTGGTTGTCTGTCTCTGTAGTGGCCAAAATAAACACTTTCAATGTTATCCAGCAGTCAGACCTCTGTCCCACCCTTATCAAGCACTCCGAGCTGCACATTAGCATACTACGCAACACATTAGTATCGAGGAGCCACAAAATCTATTCTAAATATTTCAGAAATTATTTTCTTTAGAGAAAGACTGCTAATATAATGTATTGTCAGTTTTTAATGTTTTTTTTTAATTAAATCAACTTCCTGTTGAGGTGCCTTTAAAGGGTCATTTACCTCACAGTAAATGTTCTTCATGGTGTGAAATGGCACAAGATTGTATGTTAAAATTATCTATGTTTTCAATTACACTAATAACAGCTAAAAAATCTAAAGTTTTAAATGTATGTTTTCATACAAGTCTATCCTGCCAACTCCCTGTTGCATGAGTAATAACAGATTGCATGTATGTGCTGTGAGTCTGTATGCTGAAGGCTGTGATTGATAGGCACAGCATCCCATAGACTGCACTGACCAATGAACCCATAGCTGACCTGTAGACTCAGGTTACACAGCACTGACCAGTTTAGCTGAGTCCAGCACTCCATGCCTGTGCAGATAGATTTCTTATGGAATATTGTTTCTTTTTAACTCTACTCAGACAGCAGTGGAGCAGAGCACTGGTCTGCTCAGTTCAAATTCCAGAGAGGCAAGAGAGTAGAAACCTGAATTTCTGCCATAAGAAATTGCAAACATTTTGATGTCTGTTCCCTTCAAACTAGACATGTAAGCTGTCACTACCTGCTTCTTTAATGGGGCTTGATAAAAAGCTAGTTCAATCCTACCCTAGCAGGACCGTGTAATTCTTGTTACCTCTTGCACAAAAGAAGGCGTCAGCCGTCAGGATAGAGACAACACCCAAGAATATGTGCAGATGATAATCACTGTACCCACTCAGGATACAGGCACACAGTAAAACATCTCGCACCTTGTTTATGTGAAAACCAGAACTGACACTTTTCTTATGAACTATGGACATTTGTATACAGTTTCTCCAGTGGACAACAACCATTCATAGAATTTTGCATTGTTGGTAACAAATGGGTGTACACCTAGATGTAAATTAATATTCCCCAATCAGGACAAAGTGCATTCTTAGTTCCCTTGGAACACATGCCTACATGTCTCAGGTATATGTGCAAGACAGCATCTGCTCTGTCACTCTATTCTCAAGAGTGTTGACTTAGCCCATTAATTTTTACTTACCCCATAATTTTTACTATAGCCCTTACTGGGGTGCATCCCAGAGCCCCTGTTTGAGGGTGCGTAAAGCACAATGTGCAAAAAACCCTTGTATGAATTTATTAGCACAGGGTTTAGTCTGATTTGCACTAACTTGTTGGACCTTTTCTGTACATTTACCCAGAGCTACGATTTACTTCTAACATGTCCACACCTCAATCACTTACAGGATAAACACTATGTTATTTACAACAATACCTGTAACTGGAAACACAATTTATATCCAATCATACACAATGTAAACTATATATGTCCCACGGAGTTGTGCAGTGCAGAAACTTGTCATCTCAGGCCTAGGCACATTACTCTAGCAAACTATCTAGGCTCTGGCCATGACCACAAGTAACATAGGTACATAAGTACATAAGTAACATACTGGCATTCTAAACATTACAAAACCTAGTATACTCATAAACCAAAATACATATAATATTGTAATCATATTTTAACACAGGGAAGTTTCCAAATCCTAGGGCCAATAAACAGTCCACAATAGTCCAGTAAAGCTCTGGGCATGAAGAAATGGCGTGGCAAAGGGTCTCTCTGTGCCTCCCAAAATCCAGTTGTAACATAAGCAGTCTTACCACTGACTTGAATAAGATACATACCCCTGTATCCTGGTTGTTTACAGTAATGTAACATAATGTGGGCATTTTATTACAAATGTAAACACATATGTTATTTGATATCTCAAAAAGTATTTCAACATGCTATTAGGAAATCGGTGCGGCGATGTGGTCCAAATTATACTGTATTAAGTAGCTTTTTAAGTATTTGAAATGCATTATGAGCTACCACAACTTTGTGTGAAGTCCACAAATGTCAACATATTCCGGGTAATAACAGTTTCATCCCCCAACCCATCAGACTTGATTTCACTGTGTTCTTGCGTTTCCAATATATTGAAAGGCTTTCCTTATATTATCCACAATGGCCCAACATGAGTCTGGCTTCCATTGGTTTCCAATTCCAAACACAGACTGAATTTTTCACTTTTCCATGCAATTATTCCTCACTGCAAGCAGATAGTTTCTCTACTGAGCCTGCTTCTTGCAGTAAAAATGTAGATATTTTTATCAGGCTTTTAAGAAATTTCATTCAATATTTAGATAAACTGGTAACATTTATCCCACAAAGACCTATCCTTGGACAACATGATCTATAAGTTGTGATGATTTGAAATGGACATTGACAGTAGAACCACATTTATTTGTTTATTCTTATGTTTAGATGGAATGTTTACCAATAAACATATGATTTGTGTGTAATCCAAACTAATAACTTCATCCAAAACTGATACTTTAGTGCTGTCAAAAAAGACATTTCCTACAATGTTGAGTATTAATAGTTATTTACAAAAACTATCAGGTTTAATACCCCCACAAAGCATAGACTCGGAGCCAGATTTAAAGGAACAGTGAACTCATAGATGTTTCTCTGCACCATCATGGAGAGTAATCAAAACCAATTTGGGACCAATCCTGTTATGGTAGCGCTCAATGTGAAGTTCTCCCCTCTGATGTGGCGCAACTCGACTGCGCTGAATCGACACCGAGTCCAATGGTATGTTGGGTGCTGGCGCTCGGCCCTCTGGGGCCTCGGGCCCACCTCTCCTACTTCAAGGCCTCTTCTGTCAGCACACCTTATGAGCCACATCGGAATGGGGAATATTGTTTTGCCTGCAGTACTGCACTCAAAATGGCGCTAAAGCACTTCACTGACTATAATACTTTTTTAAGCTTTTTTGTTTTAGAATTGTTTTTAGATGAGCGGTGGTAGATTTTGTTAATAATTGAATATGATTTTTATTAATGATCAATACCCAACTGAATATAGCTCAAGTCTGGGAATTAGTGGTCATTTTATTATCTATTACGCTGCATCAGACTTTTATGCATCTTGTGTCTAAACCAGAGCACAGCATTTATGGAGTTAATAACAAGCTCTCAATTCTTCAAATGAAATGATTTGCTTCCCCTAAATATTCTCTTCACTGTAATAATATATTTCACATGATTCTATCTGCAGTTTGTAATATCTATAAATACCAAATGAATGAGCTGCCATTTGTTAACTTGCGGCAAACACAGTGTATTGTCATTGAATGGGCTTGGGATTTATTGAGTCCCCTCAGAGCCTGTCTAGAGGAATGTTAGGGGATAACTGGATTATATAAAACAGCGAAATATAGGTCATCTGAAAAATGTTAATACGCTTTTTTTTTACCTGGTTTTAGGTGCCCTGGCCGGTGCAGAGGCATCCCCAGGCACGCCGGGTCTGACGCTGCGCTGCGTGACCCGGCGGAGCCTGGGTGCTTCTTATTGGCTGGAGGAGGAGGAGGGACTTCCGCTCGTTTCGCGGGCTCCCTCCTCACTCCGTGCCGGCCATTGAGCTGATCTGAGGTCTGCACGCTGCGCTCCTCTGCAACACATAAGGGCAAGTAATAAGGGGGTATGTGGGGTGAACCCTGATCCTTCCTTCCTGGTAGTACATGCTAATCCCCCATAACCATTTAATATAGCACAGTAATAGAGCCCCTATTCGCTCTGGTTCAGGTCTGAGTGCCCCCTGCATACATTCTTAGCAATCCATCACCATATGAGTAATCATATAATCCCCTGCATTGTAGGTCCCTGTGTGAGTGTGTCCCGTTTGTCAAAAGTGTGGGGGCAGCTTAAAATGGACCCTGGGGAGTTAGAGGCCTTACTGACCATGGTCAGAACTCGGGCATTAAGCCATGGGGTTAGATGGGTCCAGGACAGAATGGACTCAGGCCGTCTAGGGGCTGATGCCACTGAGGCACAGGCCCAGCCTGCAGTGACAGGTAGCCTAGGCCAGGTGGACAGGCCTCATATCCTAGATAGACTGGCAGAGCAGCGTGCTAACTCTGATCTGAGCAATAGGGCTCGAGCAGCGTGGAGGGCACGGATAGGGTCCTTGAGAGCCAGGAGCTTATCCCCCCCACCGCAGAGAGCGTGGTGCCAGGGGGAAGCCGGGCGAGGGCCTAGCCATCCGGCCACCACCCAGCGTCTTGTCCCAAGGCCCACAGCAGAACCTAGGGTTCTGGTGACACCCCTAAGCAGCCTTGAGGCTCCAGGGGTAACAGCAAAAGGGCAAGGAGCTCTAAAAAAGGCCCCTGCGGTCCCTACTGCCGCACCCACTGCCAGCGCTGCAGGTGTTTCGCAGGGACGACGCAATGCCAAAGGAGAGGCCGAGAAGAGAAAAGAGACCACCAGAGGAAGAAGGGACCAGGTGATCGAAGAGTTAGCCACAGCCGACAGTCTGGCGGTCATTGACAAGGTTCCAGTAGCGGCCAAGGTGACTGACGCAACCCACCAGGGTCTGGAAGTCAGCGAACAGGTACAGTCCCTTGATTTTCTCCTCGACACCAGACAGAAATCCCCTGACAAGAGAGCTAGGGCACAGCGCACTTCACCCATCCCTGACATCATTACAGATACAGGGACGCCCATAGTGACTCAGGGGGCAGGACAGGGGTATGGATAGCATCGACCGCCATAGGCCACCGAGACAGAGGGAATCCTTACGCCCTAGCAATGCCACAGAGTACTCCTCTAGGGGTGGAACAGACCATGCGGTCACTAGCGAGGGATAGACGCAGGAGGTCTAGTGATTGTTCCTCGCGCTTTCCCAGAGTCTGAGGCAGATCCAGGTTTCGGAGCGGACGGTCTTGCGGCTACAGCTGTGCTAGCACAAGGGGCATGAAAGGAGTCCTCGGCGGTCGAGACACGCAGGTACGCCCGCTCGTCCAGAGCGGCAGGTGGCCCCCAGGCTGGCTTCACCCCCAGGGCAAGGAGAGCCAGGTGAGAAGCTTGGAAAATCCAGGGAGGTGGGGGTAGCGGTGCACAAAGGCTCCCCCAGGGCATCTCAATTTCTAACGTTCCTGAGATCCCTTATAGAAGCGTACAACATGGCCGTCTCCGACGGGGAAGTCGGGGCATGGGTGGGGCTCCTCCCGCGAGTTCACCCCGTGCGGGGCTCACCAACCCCGCAACACCCCTCGGCGAGTGTAGCAGTACACACCAGAGGAGTGGAACAGGAGAGGCGTACGGGACTTGGCTGCAAGCCATCCATCGTCTGCACGCAAGACAATCTGGGGGCGCATTTGGCCTTGGACATCAAAGAAATAATCTGGCGACGGGAATACATAGAGATATTCGAGGACATTTGACAACTGGTTACAGGCCTTTGCCATCATGGCCTGTGTCATGGGAGAACAATGCTCTGGGTTGTCTGTGTATCTGGAGGAAATCAGGAACGCATACTGGACGTGTGGTGGAATGAGTTGATGGCGATATGATAAGGAATTCCGGCAGTACATGTCCTCCCGCCCGGATATGGCGTGGAGCGATAAGGCGGTGGCCTCTTGGCTGAACATAATGATACCAATGCAGACAGTGCCGCCCCCTTTTGCGGGAATTCAGGCGGGGCTAGGGGCCCCGTCGCCGCGGGTACAGCTGGTTGAGGATCTGGTTGAGGGGTCCGACACTCATTCAATGAGGGCAGCTGCAGGTGGGCACAAAACTGCTGTTTCAAGCACGTCTGTGCGTGTTGCGGAGGGGAGACGGATCCCCATACGGTTAGGCGCAATGATGCCGTGGCTAGAATGCTTCGGTAGGTTGCCGGCTAAAGCTGGGGCAGCCGCCCTGCTACTCGAGGGTTTCCGGGAAGGGTTCAAGATTCCGTGCACTCTCGCACTGCCTGAATCGCGTCTCCAGAACTTGAAGTCGGTGAAGGAGTTTCCCGGGGTGGCGTCCGATAAAATACGGGCTGAGGTAGAACTGGGCAGGAGGGCGGGGCCCTTTCCCTCCATTCCTTTCCAGGGCTTGGTCATCCCCCCTCTAGACAGAGTGCCGAAGAAGGAAACAGGAAAATTCTGCCTCATCCAGCATTTATCCTATCCTCCGGGTGGCTCGGTTAACGACGGGATCGACAAACAGTATTCGTCAGTGTCTTACGCCCCTTTCGATTGGGCCACGGTTTTGGTCAGGCGACGGGCGTTGGGGCCAAGATGGCGAAAGTGGATATCGAATCTGCGTTTCGTTTACTAACGGTGCATCCTCAGAGTCATCGGTACATTGGCTGTTTCGTTGACGGGCAGTACTTTGCGGACCGTTGTCTACCCATGGGATGTTCTATTTCCTGTTCCTATTGTGAAGCCTTCAGTACGTTTTGCAATGGGCAGCGCACACCGAGTCAGGTTGCCACGGGATTACCCATTACCTCGACGATTTCCTTTTTGTGGGTCTCGCGGGTCTCGACACATGCGACTTCATACTGAGGACCTTTTCATAGATACGTCAAGATTTCAGGGTTCCCCTGGCAGACAAAAATACAGAAGGGCTAACCATGGAATTGACATTCCTGGGGACAAGGATCATTTCGGACGCTTGGCAGCTTGCCGATGGAGAAGGTGTTGGATCTGTCTGCAGAACTGGCAGCCATAGCAGGCGCAAGAAGAGTGTCGCTGCGGCGGCTACAATCCATCTTGGGAAAACTGAATTTCGCGTGTAAGATCATTTCAATGGGCCGAATATTCAGTAGAAGAATGTCGTTGGCTACGGCCGGAATATCACAGCCGAATCATGTTTAAAAAGTGTCTGGGGCTAGGAAGGAAGGAGCGTGGACGGCATGTCTACAGAACTTCGATGGGAGCACCCCGATTCATCCGAGCAGGGTAACGACTGGTCAGCAGATCTTAATGCAGGATCCAAGGCGGTCGGAGTGGGAGCCTCTTTTGGAGGCGCGTGGTGCTCAGCACCATGGGTGCAGGGAAGGCTTACAGACGATGCTACAGTTCTGGAGCTGTAGGACATCACCGCCGCGGTTCATCCGTAGTGCGGGGTATCTGGAACCGTCATGTGCTTTTTTCAGTCATGCAACCTGAATGCGGTCCGGGTAGTTAATAGCTTGACAGTGGCGTCTGGGTCGTTGGTACGGCTCATACGGCATTTGGTTCTTGGTTGCTTACAGGGAACGTCTGGGCGAGGGCTGAGAGTGTTCCCGGCCTTAATGTTGGGGTGGTTGATGCGCTTTCTCGGTTGCAAGGAACACGGTTCCGAACACTGGCGCCGGTGGCGAAGGAGCACGGAGAGGACATACCTTCAGAACTCTGGGAGCTTGGAGTGGTAAGGTAGCTGGTTACGTCAGACAGTCAGTAGTGCCGACGACGTGGGTGGCCTACAGGAAGGGATGGAACAGGTGGAGAGGCATGGTTGAAGAAGCCGGTGGCGAGGGTTCGGAGGAGCAGGCCTTAGGAATTCTGCTGTGGTTCTTGGTCCGGGTCGCAGAGAGAGGTGATTCCAGGGTGACCGTCGCCCGGCAGTGGACGGCCCTGACAGTTATGTTGAGGTTGGCCGGGCAGAAGGACTTGACAAGGGAGTTTGTGGTTTGCCGGGCGGTCAAAGGCATGTTCAGAGGGGAGCACCGGGTGGACAGGAGGTGCCCGATCACTTACTCTCTGCTGCAACGCCTTGGGGAGGCGTTGGGTGGGCTATGCAGGGACTCCTCCAAATCCCTGCTTTTCCGAACGGCCTTTTCCCTAGTGTTCTTCGGGGCTTTCAGGATTGGGGAACTGGTCTTGAAAAACAGGCACGGTTCAGGGGGGCTGCTGGCAGAAGACATCTGTCTGGAAGGTGACAGATTGTTGGTATGGCTAAGGAGGTCAAAAAACGGATCAGGCCTGAAAAGGAATGAAACTGGTCATGTACAAGACTGGAACGGAGTGTTGCCTCCGGGCAAGTGTGAGGTTGTACTTGGAGAAAAGGCCGTCAGGGCCAGGCCACTGCTAATGCATGCCAGGCCTGGTCAAGGTTTCAATTCGAAAGGATGTTGAAGAAGTCCTTGCGTCAGTGCGGTGGACTTCGGCTCCCATTCGTTTCGGATCAGGGCCACTACGGATGCGGCAAGGCTAGGTCTGCCCGAGAGCATGGTTAAAAAGATTGGGAGATGGGAGTCGCGACGTTTCAGGTCCTGCATACGGCCAGAAAGGGTTATCTAATTGGATTTTGTTTTGGTGTTGCCGAAATTCAACAGCTGTGGATCGTTGGCCATTCCTACATGTATTGGGCTAACCGGTTAGCCACAGTCACTGGAGACAATGCCCAGCTGGGCTTCCTGGAGACGAGCGTGCAAGTACGAGGGCTGGGGTTCCGCGACTTGAGATGGACACAAGTGAATGGCCCGTTGGAGAGCAATGCTTTTTAAACACGCTGGGGGCAATGTTTTGGGAAAGATACCTATGAGGATAATATTAAAAGATATGAAGAGGGATGTGAAGTTTTGGCTAGAGCAGTTCCCAGGCTAGTTCATAGTATGGTCCGAAATGATCAAAAGGAGATCATGGCGGAATGCAAGGGATCCAGTTTCGGTGGATAGAGCAATGCAAAAGATTAACAAGCAGATGGCTGGTTTTGTAGGGAACTTGGGTTTCATTACCATTAGGCATCAAGAATTCGAAGGCGCAGATGCTGATAATTCTTTCACCCCGATAAGGTTCATTTAATAGAGATTAGTTTAGAACTGTTTACTCTGGAGCTTAAGGAAGGGGCTAGGCGGGCCTTAGCTTTATTGAGAGAGCAAGAGGGGGATCACAGCCTTAGGAGGCATCCATCGCCTGCTCTGTGACGGGAGGTGAGTGAACCGTTATGTTAATTGGTTATTGGATTATGGTTGCTTTATTAAAGCTGTGGCCCGTATTTTTCCCAAGAAACACTTGGTCAGTTTGTTTATTTTTCTAAACGCCTAATGGATCTTGCCAAGGTCAAGAAGTTTGATATAGGGCAGTATTGATAAACTCTGTGTCCTATTAATGCCTCAAGACAATCTGACAGAACTGTGACTAAATGTAGAAGGACAAAACACACAAACATTAATAACTACTAACATGAAAGCTGATGGTATTTATAGCAACTTAATGAGCTATGGGATCAATCCCATTTTAAATTCTCTGATAGCTGCAGTGGTGGTAATTGGCCTCTTTATGGTGCTGCGGATATTTTGCAGCGCTGCTGATATTTCACACAAGTTGTAACCTTAGATTTGGTTACCCTAACCCTTAAACTAACCCTAACTCTCACCCTAACCTTAACCCTAAAAGTTTACCTAACTCTATGGGATTGGCACTGCGAATCATAAGAGCTATCTAGTGGTTGGTGGGCGGCACTGCTGCTGCCACTGCTTTCAAATTTTTGGCGTGAGGGTGAGGGTTAGAGTAACCGGATCTTTTATGTTAAGAAGCAGCATACATTCTCAACACTGCAGTTGAACCCTGTGGCACAGCAAGTTACTGCAGGCAAAGAGCTATTCTCCCCTCAGATGTGGAGCAACTTAACGGCGCTGAATCAACAGCAAGGCCATCAGTATGTTCGGAGCAGGCACATGGCCCTCGAGGGCCTCAGACGCGCCTCTCGTACCTCAAGGCCTCTTCTGTCGGCACACCTTATGAGCCACATCAGAGGGGGGAATATTGTGTTGCCTGCAGTAACTTTTTTTTCGCCACCACAGTCTTGTGTGAAAATATGACTTGTGGAAAAAATCATCAGCGCCATCTAGCGGCTACTTGCTGGCACTGCAGCTGTCAGTTCTGGCAAATTTACAACGTTATAGATCCGAGGGCCCCCCTGCAAAACAATTTGGGGACCCCCATACAATTTCTCTATAATGAGGTAGGTGCACCCAGGATCAATGAAAAAGGCCAAAAATATATGTAGGTGATCAGAATGTCTTTATATAAATATAATTATCTTTCCCTCTCCCATAACAACTTCAGAATCGGGTTGATCCTGTTATGGTGTTGGGACCGGTCCGCCACTTAAGTGCGGCCTCCAACCGCTAGATGGTATGATATGTGAGAGAAGTTCTAAGCTTATAATGTTAGCCTAACCCTCATCGTTTACCTGAACCTTGACTCTATGATATGGCACAGGAATATCCCCGCCACTGCTGCTGCCTTATGCTTGGCTATCAAAAGAGGATAGGACCTCAGGCTCTCCCTTTAACCCATGCTGCTGCAGGAGGTAGGGGGGCATCTCCTTTTATGGGCCCAGTACTTTGCACCTTCTGCACCAGCAGTAACTCTGCCACTGGATTAATATAAGGTCCAATGTACCAGGGACTTCTCTAATAAAAATTAACTCTCTTATACTTTTTTCCAATAAATAAATAACAAATGAGTTATGAAAATTAGAAGAAACATTGCAGTCCTATATTATATAGTGGCCACAGCGGTCATTAGTCCAGGAGGACACACCTGGCAGCCATCAGACTCTAATTGGAGCACAATCAGGGTGTGACCAGACCCCCCACCCCTGAGTATATAAAGCCTGCTCCAGGACTGAGGGGTCAGTGCAGCTGTTGTTATCTGTTAGTTACAGTGGTGAGTTTAGTGATGTTATTAGTATTATCTGTTACATGGAAGCTGTGATGTTGTAATGAAGTTACTTATAGACTGTGACTGAGGCTCTGAGCCTGAGCTCTATAAGAACTGAGGATATATTGGGGTATTTTATCTTATGAGGCACCTGGCAGTCCACAAACTTCTAGTATGCAATGAAATGTTAACACTATATTTATATATGATGGGCATTAAAATATCTTAATATATAAAACATGTATTTTTTTTAATGCATGGCAATGTCTTGGCTCTACTCTATATCCTATGTTCATACTTTACATTCACCTCATTAATTAAACTACAATGTCCCTGAACTTCTATTCATCACATAGGTTTAAGAAGGATTTGTGCAAAAAAATTGGATATTTTGTAATAAAATGCAGGATTTTTACTATTCAACTTTCATTTAATGGTTACAGATGTTTGTTTGAACCAGGATTAAACTGCTCCTTGTGTCTAGATTATCTCTGTTCGGGTCTGTTGAAAGATTGTTACTCTAAATAGCCATTTAACAGACCTAAATAGAAGAGCAACTACCAGTAGTATAATCCTCCCCATCAGACCACATGCATGCTTCCAGATCAGGATGGAGCCCATGACACAAGCCGTGCTGTAAATATAAATGTTTTTCTACTAAAATTGTTTTGTAATATAACAAACATGTGAGTTTCTCAAACTACAGTGGTCGCCTAATCTAATTATAGGCTTGTGAGCAACTTGTTATAACAGGTCTCTGCAGCTAGATCCAGATTTGTCTGATTCAATGAAGCTTATCATTATTTGGCCAAGAAAATTGTAACCTAGATATGGCTGCCATGATGGGTTGTACATACACTAGCCCTGAGTAATGTAATAGGATCCTTAAACTATAATAAAAAATTGCCCCTTCTGCATAACCCTTTAAAACGAGCAACATGGCTTTAGGATGTAAAATACTGCAGCCTTTAATATTTCTTTCAATATAAAATTCTGCTATGGCCTCTTCCAGTGATTTCTGAAGACCCCGGAGGCCTGTATCTGTACAATTGGAATCTGGCATCTAGATCTACCAGTGTCTTTATAAGCTATAATGGAAAAGTCTTCAAAGGACATGCCCTGTTTAAACAGAAGCTGAAGTACATATAATTTGTACATCAAAGGGAAAATGTGAAGTTGTCTGCAGTGATGCTTTAAGGTGACCTTGATAATCTGAATGGGGTAGATTGTGTCACATATCTCTACAAGCAAGGACAGTATTACAAGTGGGATACTTTGCATTACTTCTCTAAACAAGAAGTACATTTTGGGATGCCTGGGTACCCCCCTCACTCCTTATTCAACTTCTTACAATGTTGTCTTGCCTTTGATGCAGCAACTGGAATTACTGCTGTAAATTAGCAACTTCAGTTTGTAATTAACATTAACCTCTGTGTAAGCCCTGAGAATAAATGTATTTTTTAGAATCCGGTTTTAGCATTGGTCATGCCCATGGACTTGGAGGTAGCTTGCATCTATACTTGCCCTGCTCTGTAACTGCCCCCATCATGGAGGCTTCTATGCACAAGAAAAAAAAACCCAAGGCTTAAACAGCTGCTGATATTGTTAGTTCTTTGTATAATTCAAACCATGTGACCCTGGTAATGTTTAGTGATTCCTTATTTGTGTCTTAGTGGTCAAGATGAAACCTGTTGCAGTAATCAGGAAGCTGGAAGAGGCCTCTGTGAGGAAAAGAGCCCTACAGACCAGTAACTGCAGCATTGGGAAAGCCAAGCATGGACATGCCAAGCATCTCTACAGGATTCGGAAGCAGGTAGATTGATGGGTTGTAACCAAGAACTAGACCAACCTGTAACAGAACCATTTAAGGGAGTCTGTAATGCTGCTCACATGGTGTCTTCTAAAATAAAAACCATAAACTGCTCCATAAGGATGCCAGGTCCAAAGGTTTTTAACAGTCAGTTCTCCCATAAAATGAGAATCTCAACCCAATAATAACATATTCCAGTGATTGGCTGTGAAGGCGACATAATGTTCCTTCCACCCAACCATTCCAGTTCTCCTTTACTGTGAACGTCTTGTATGTGGCTTTATTTTAGTACAATGATCATTGCACATTCCTGCTTATCTTACCTTACTTTCCAGCTAAGTGTGTAGTCAGAGGTTACTTTTTTGTGTTTGCACTCTTTTTATAGATTTGTGTTTTGCCTTTTATTCAAAATATCCAAGATTACAATAATTTAATTATAATCCCTTTTCCTCTTTTTTTATATAGCAACACTTGGAATTTCTGAATGGGGACCTGACTAGTAATGGTTTGGGTCAGATCGCTTCAGAAGCAGCCAGACTGTCTCATCACAACAAGAGACGGGTCATCTCCAGCCATGAGATCAAGAGTGCCCTCAAACTGCTGAGCCTCAACAAGCACTGAGCAAGGGCACGAAAGGGTTAATGACTGGCTACTTACTGCAAGTCTGGTTTTATTTATTGGAGCGGTCTCTGAACTTGACCAATGGCTGGGACTGTTCATGGATCTCTATATAATATGACTTATTGTGGTAGCTGTGCAAATGTTGTCACTTATTGTATCTGGTTTATTTTAACATTGTTATGATCATTTTAAATAAAAATATTTATTTAACATCTGATTCTTTATCTTGTGCATTTAGGTCCTCGGTGCTCTCGTAAAAATAAATAATTCTTAATCTGACTTTACACATTTTGATTCTATGCATTTATGACTAGAAGTCGTGAAACTGTAGGAGGAACCATTAAACAATGGGAATTTAGCATGTACACCTGCCAGTGCATTTATCCATACTTCACCATTCACATTATCTCATAAAATGTAAAAGTACAGTACATATGATTATTATAGTTTATATTGCGCCGACATATTCTGTAGCGCTGTCCTTAAGTTGGGTTCAGACAAAGATAAATACAGATTAACATATAGCAAAGCAAGGAGGGCCCTGTCTTTGAGCTAGGAATCCAATGTCCATGGTACGTTGCCAAAGTACTTAGGATAGAAACTCACAGACTTATACGAAGCTATAGTGAGTGGTAAAAGAGTGAGAGGTGATAAGCGTGGTAGGTGATAGACTTCTTTAAAGAGATGCATTTTAAGTTAGGTTTTGAGGCAAGAGGATAATCTGGTGGCGCAAGGCAAGGAGTTCTAGGGGCAGCACGAGAAGTCCTGGAGGCACGAGTGAGAGGAGGTGACAAGAGTTGTAGAAAGAAGAATGTAATTTGCAGAACGAAGAGGGCGGGTGTTATTGTTGAGGGCTTTGTAAGTTCGGGTCATGATTTAAAAATGTTATTCTTGAGGCGAAGGGAAGTCAGTGTAGGGATTGACAGAGGTGATGCCGAGAGCCATTATGAGATAAGAGTTCACTGCAGATGTTTTGAATTTTCTGAATAAAATGGTTGGGAAAGTCTTCAGCTGTGAGAGAGAAAGGGATGGGAGGAGGTGGTTGGCGGGGGAGAGTATTGAAAGTGAAACAGACGCTTGAGGTAAGAGGACAGAGTTGATTAGTGCTGTAAAGTACTGCTGTTTGGCAAGGTTAAGGGCCGAGGAATAGGAGTTACATAAATTTGTAGTGGAGGAAACCTGCTGAAGTGCGTGATTTCCTCCATAGTCGTTTAGCAGTGCGGGAGCACCTCTGGATGTATCGTGTTTGTGTAGTGTGCCATGGTTGTGGATGAGAGCGAGGGCATCTGCGTGTGGGTATGGGGTCAAGGGTGGAAGAGAGTAGAGTTGTAGTGTGAGGTGGCAGTTGAGGTTGGTGATGGGTCTGAGAAGGGGTTGGATAATATCGGAGAGCTGAGTAGGGTCAAGTGCTCGCAGGTTTCTGTTCGTGATGTTATCAGGGGTTGGAGAGGGTGGTGAGAGGAAGATGTGGTGGTCAGATAGAGGGAGTGGACGGATGACTGGGTTGGAGGTTGTGCTGAGATTGGTCAAGAGAATGTCCAGTATGATGAGTAGAAGAATCTGTTAGTTGTGAGAGGAAGAGGCGAATGCAAGCAGTTTGGCTGCTGCTGGGGAAGAGGTGAGTGCAACCGCAATGTTAAAATCTCCAAGTACCAGTGAAGGAACATTGGAGGAGAGAAAGTGAGGGAGCCATGCAGGAAATTGATCAAGAAATTGAAAGGGAGTGCCTGGGGGCGATAGATCACAGCTACACGTAGAGAGATAGGTGAGAAGAGGCGGATTGTATGAACTTCAAAGGATGAGAATTGGAGGGATGAGACTGGGTATGAGGTGAAATGTACAGTGAGTGGAAAGCAAAATACCCACACCACCACCATGTTTGTTCTCCGGTCTAGGTGTGTTGCTGAGGTGAAAACCACCATGAGAGAGTGCTGCAGGGGAGGCAGTGTCTGAGGATGAGAGCCAGGTTTCAGTGAGAGCCAGTAGATTGAGGGAGTTTGTAGTGAATAGGTCATGAGTGAATGTGAGTTTATTGCAGATAGATCGTGCTTTCCAGAGGGTGCAGGCGAACGGTAGAGTTAAAAGTTTGTGACTTGATGGATATCAGATTCTGGGTGTTTGCTGGCCTTCAACCAGAGCGTGGCTGACAGAGAGTGGAGATGAGTGAAGGGCCTGGGTTAGGGGATATATCTCCCGCAGCCAGGAGGAGAGAAGATGAGACTGGGACTTACAGTGCTGTTTCTGCTTGTGAGTGTTAGGTAGGGGATGATATTGTGACTGGAGGAAGGAGAGGAGCTCATGGGAGCAGAGAAGAGGAGAGCGAGGAAGGTGAGATGGGATTATTGTTGGGGATGTGATATGGAGATGCTGCAAAGGAGAGTCAGAGAGAGGCAGTAGGTTATAAGAAAGAGGAAAGAATGAGAGAGCATTGTGACAAATGTGTGAGATTAGGAAAAATAGGTTAGATCATTAATGTGGCTACTGTTGTACCCCACTTCTCCTTTTCCTGAGCACTACTGAAAAGAACATTACGGCTGAACATTGATTAGGCTTCTTTCTCCTCCAATACATATATATATTTTTTTAGTGGGGCAAAACTTTGTTCATCCATTCAATGACGAACTGCCTGGCTTTGCTGTTGGCCCTCCACATTACACAGATTTTTATCACATTTTCTCTTTTGAAACATCTTACTGTGATATACTAGTAGAGGCTTAATTTTAAACCCCACTATCATGCCCACACACCAACCGAGTTAACCTGTCCTTAATCAGCTTGTGCACTGGCAATGTCTTATCTTCTTGAGTGATGTAGGTTCTGTTAGGCATTTCCAAATAAAACAGTTTTTGTCAGTTGAAAACTTATTAGAGAACAAAAGCCTCAGCCTCTACATGGCAATTATCTTTTTCTTTTTTTATCTTTGGTGGTTCTCATTCTTTTTCTTTTTTGCTGAGTGTTATCACTAGCCATCTTCTAACTCATGATGTAAGCACAAGCTACACTTTGGTTCTTGTAAGCACAGGCTGCACTTTGGTTCTAATAGGCACAGTCTACACTTTGGTCCTTTTAGGCAGATGCTGCACTTTGGTTCTTACAAGAAAAGGCTACATGTTGGTCCTTATAGGCACAGGCTACACTTTAGTCCTTATAGGCATGGGTTGCAATTTGGTTCTTATAAGCACAGGCTACACGTTGGTCCTTATAGGCAAAAGGTGCAATTTTGTTCTAATAAGCACAGGCTCCACTTTGGTCCTTATATTCACAGGTACAGTCTACACTTTGGTCCTTATAAGCACAGGCGGCACTTTGATTCTTGTATACACAGGCTGCACTTTGATTCTTGCAGGGACAGACAACTTTTGGGCTATTGTAGACATTAACTACACAACACCACAGTATTCCACTTCCTGAAAGACCAGGGTGTTACAAGTACTTCGAATTCTGAGCAAGCATTGAGTTCTGAGGCAAGTTTTATCCATTGAGATGCGTCAAGTTCCAAGGAGGTCGAGAACAGAGGGCCCACTGTATGTGCATTTTTCACTGAGAAATAAAGTAGCATCTGCTTTTACATGAGTCACTGAATGCCCACGGTCAGATTCGCAGCTACAGAATTGTGTAGTGAGCAAAAGAAAAAAAGAGTTAACCTTTACCACACCTATCTGTGCAGAGCATGGAATTCTGGAATCACCTAAACAGGTCAGCTATGGGTTAAGTGGTCACTGCAGTCCTGAGTTTAGTGAAAAACTGCTATCCATCACTGTATTCACCAGATGGCTCTGCTCTATGTTGTTCTCATGCAACAAGCAGTAGGCAGGATATACTGTGTGTGTAAACAGAATAAAAAAAAAAATTAAGCTTTTATTAGTGTAAATAAAAAAATAGATCATTTTAACATACAATCGTGCTCTAGGTTGTGTTGCTGTGTTCGTGGGATCTATACTTAACCCCTGATGTAATTAACATAGCAAGTTTATTATTGAAGGATTTCTTTAGATTTTATTCTGTTACGTAATCGTATTAATATTTATATATAGCATATAACCATTTATGTAGTAACTAATTTTTATTTATTTTATTTTCTTTTTTTTTTTAGCTATCGATATTGTCATTTTGTATTATTTTTTTTATTTTTTTATTATGTATTAGAAGGTCTTTTTATGCTCCTACACCAAGAGTCATTTGGAGTACAACAATCCTCCACCGTTTGATAAGTATTGTAACTACTATAAACCATACTTTGTCATTTGTATACTGGAATTCTTTATGAATAAAAATATTTTTTTTTTATAAACTATCGTATTCGCTTTTAGTATTCATAGGGGTCTGTACGACTCAAGTACTCAGCTACTCCGTGAACATTATAGTTCATGAACGATAGGGTGACTCCTCACTCCACCTCACGTGAAACAGACAGGAAGATCCAGTTCCCGGATCGTTGGAACCAGCTACCTCCGTGGTATCCATCAGGAGAAGGACTTTCTGATGAGTGACTGAAATACCTTATACCGAGGTTAGGACATGTGAGTTGGCATTTTTACCTGCAGTGTATTTATTTAGTTTAGTATTTATTTGCACTAGGTTTTGCGTCTTTCCCGCCCTTTCCTCGCTTTCATTTATATATATTAACTTCAGAGTTAAAAAAAAAAACAGTGAAAAAATCAATCCTTCTGCTTTGATTAATTGATTGAAAAAATATATTAATCATTCCACCATAAACAAGTGTTTGTGGGGAGTTCTATAAAAAAAGATAAATAATCCTTACTGTTGCTTTTAACTTTCCCAAATGATTCCTGTATAATATTTTTATATTGGAAAAATAAGTAAATACGGTACCTTCAAGGAATCTCTTTCATATTTTTGAACAACTGGAAAATCCAAATACTTTCTTTTTACAAGAAATTGAAATAATCTTTCCATGTTCCTCATCAGTGCTTTACATATCATGAAATAATAGTAATACAGCCTGCAAAGTAAGCTCCATCCATTGTCGAGGTAATGGTGCTTCAACATCAGGACCTACAGTATTGCCCCCACTCAAAAGTATTACCTTGTCACAACATTAATGACAAATAGACACTTCTGATTCTTTTTTTTCCAGCTGTTTTTGGTAGGAGCCAGTCAAATATTGTTCGGAGCCAGGTTGCTTATAGTAACTAAAAGGTGAGGAGCCATGGGTCCGAGAATATGTCAAGCTCTACATTTGGCCACATCATAACTGGTGGTAAAGGTTCTGTTTGTTTAATAATTTAATAGCCCGTCTCTTATAACTATTCTATTAGAAATTCTAAATATTATTTTGTTTTATTGAACAACTCTTAAATTAAAATGACTTCTCTGACTTTGCTTCCTGTTATTGCATTTCAGTTGCATAAAAGCTGCATTTCTTTTTTCCATTTTCAGGGTCTAGTTGGAATTGTGCTGGACTGATCTGTAAGTAACTGACTTAGAGGCCTTTGCTAATTTGGTGCTCTAATTTAGGGGAATGCACTAGATTACTGGCTATCATCAGTGCAAGGCAGATTCTGGTCTGTGCAGTAGAACTTGTGGGACTGGGTTTTCCACAACATCAATTTAGTATATGGTGAGCAAAAGAGTAAGAGAAGCTCTCCACTGTAAAGAGTACAGACAACAAATACATTTGTAAGCTCATCTGCATGCCCCAGAAAATCTACTGCACAAACCAGAATCCGCCTCACACTGATGATAGCCAGTAAGCTTGAAACAGTTCTGTATGCAAGTTATTCTTGGTTTGTGCAAAAATCCAAACCCATGCTTTGCTTAAAAGCTTTTTAAATACAGCGAGAACATGCTTTAAGAGAGCAATGTATAAAATTGCTATTTTTTGGATTCAAAGAGTAAGGTACATTGTCTTCTCATTTGCATGTCCCCACCTTTTAGACATGCAGATGAGCTTACAAATGTATTTGTTGTCTGTACTCTGTACAGTGGAGAGCTTCTCTTACTCATATGCTAACCATATACTAAATTGATGTTATATACAGCAGACTACCAGTCAAACAGAACTCAAGCAACCAGAAAAAAAATTGATACTGTACTTTAAAAAAAAGTTAAATTTTACAGGGCTCAACAAATGCCAGGTTGTCATGCCACAAAATGCTTGCAGGCACCTAGATGTCATCCACTGTATGTCTCTGCAATTCAATGTTACCTGGAAGCAGACAGGCATGAGTGACTGAGCCAGTGCAGTGTTGGCGTACATTCCCTGGGCATGAGTGACTGAGCCAGTGCAGTGTTGGCGTTACATTCCCCGGGCATGAGTGACTGAGCCAGGGCAGTGTTGGCGTACATTCCCTGGGCATGAGTGACTGAGCCAGTGCAGTGTTGGCGTTACATTTGCCGGGTTCAGCACCGCACCCTCCAGCCAAACGTACCCGTGTGTAAGTGAAGAGTGAAAGCAGCTGCTGCTAGAACAGCCCTCACTGACAAATATACTTAGCAGAACATCCTATGTGCAGCTAATCTAGGCCTCTTTTATATGCTACTCTCAAGCAACCAGAAACAATTATACATATAGATATTGATATTTTTTCTCCTCCTCTTCTTTATTCTTAGATTTAGACCATATTTTTTTAAATATTTACTTTTTGATTTTTGTATCCCACTTTATATGTGTAATTGAATTGGAATACATAATCCAAGAGTTAATGCATCTATTGTACATATATCATCCTTCTGTTAAGGTGAGGTGGATGTGTATAATTGATCTTTTCAGTGATCATCTGCATTTAGGGATTCCCGTTAATAACATATGGATAACGGCATAATCCCTTTCAATATCAATAATGGTTGATGGTGATACATGTCTTGACACCCATGTCTTCATGCATATGATTACTGTAATCTGTTTTCATGCACAGAGCTACGGAATATGTGGATCATTAATAATAAATTATATTATTAATAATAAAAACAATAATAATAATCAATGCCCTTTTATTCAAAATATATCCAATCCCTTTTAAAGTTATCTATGGAATCCGTTGTCACCACCTCTACTGGTAGATAATTCCACAGTTTAACCACCCTTACTGTGAAGAACCCTTTTTTTCTCTTTATCATGGATTTTTTTCCTTCTTAACATCAAGACGTGTCCTCTTAGTTGAAAACCTCTGTGCACAAAAACGTTTATTTGACAAAGCCTTGTATTGACCCTTGATATTTTTATGTAATGTAATCAAATGCCTTCTTAGATGCCTTTTTTCTAGAGAAAATAAGTTTAATTTGGTTAGTCTTTCTTCATAGCTTAGCCCCTCCATTCCATTTCCTTTTTATTAAGTGGTACCCAAAAATTGTACTCCATTTTCCAAATAAGGGCGTACTAGGGATTTGTATATTGGCAGAATTATATTTGCTTCCCTTGCTTCTATACCCTTCATAATACAGTACATGCTAATATTTTACTTGCCTTTGCAGTTGCTGCTTACATTGAGCACTGTTATGTAGGTGGTTGTCCATATTCCTACTAACCTCCTCATAGAAAATAATTAAATCTTTTAGACATGACCTATCCCTCATTAAATCCATGTTGACTCCAATTTATAATCTTGTTCAAATAGACATATTATTGTATACTATCCCCTTTTGACCCTTATAAAAGCTTTCCCACTACAGAAGTGAGGCTTACAGGTCTAAAGTTCCCTGGATTTCTTATTGCTCCCTTCTTAAATATAGGTATCACATCTGCTTTTCTCCAGTCATCTGGTAGCTACCTTGTGTTGAGTGATTTTTGAAAAATGAGATATAATGGTTTGGCTATTACAGAACCCAGTTCCATCAGTACCATTGGGCATATTCCATCAGGACCTGGGATTTCTTCCTGTGTTATTATTATTATTATTATTATTATTATTATTATTATTTGGTGAAAGTAGTGTAGCACCATTATGTTGTAGTGACCCAACCATTGGTACCTCCCTTGTGTATACCTAATAAAATAACTTAATTTAGATTATCTGCCTTTTCCTGGTCACTAATTGTCAGATGGCATGTGTCACATTGTAATGCTCCTATAGCTTCCTTCCTGGCCTTCATCCCATTAATATATTTAAATAAAAAGATTAGGGTTCGTTTTTTTAGGTTTTAATCTCCTTTCCAACTAACTTTTTACTTTTTTATTTTTGACAGTCTAATAGCTCTTTTGCAAGCCTTCTTGATTTCCCTGTAAATTAATCTCTGTTCCCTCTTTTTTGTTTAATTTAAACAACTATTTTTTACATCATATTTTGATTTTTGGTAAGCCACATTGCATGGCATGTGTTTTACTCCTTTTATGTTTATTTCCACATGGTATATAGTGATATGTATATTTAGTAAGGATTTGAACATTGTCATTTATTTCCAGTATTTTTACCTGTCAGTTCTTTGTCCCAGTCTATAATTGTTATGGCCAAGTGTTAAAATTTTCCATGTTAAATATGATGCTATCCGTATTACACAACACCTACAATTTGCATTATTTGTTACACCATCATGAAATATTTAACCTTTTTTCTATCAACAAAGTCACGTGAACAGCAAAGCCCACTATAGTAACTCAGATGCTGTTTAAGCGTGGTCACATATATTAATATGTTATATCAAAGCACATAGATGTCCAAAAGTTTCCAGAGTTAGCAAGTGCAAGAGTAATGTGGGTCATAAGTACTTAACCGTGAATAAAGGCCTTAATTAAGGCAAATAATTATTTAGCTAAGGTCATAACTGGTGTTGCAATTAATAAATTACCATACCAAAGAGAAAGAAGCAACTATTTTGTCAGTCAGACCCACTTTTACTCTCAAGATATATTTTTTTAATCTTGAACATGGAATCAAGTATTAATAGAGAGCAACATCAGCTTATTTTCAGACTACTTTCCTTTGTTTTGGAGCATAATTATTTTAATGCAAGATCCTATCTACAGACATGTGGCACCTATATGGGTGCGATCTGCGCACCCACTTATGCAAACATCTATTTGTTCTGGTCTCAGAACTTATGAATCACTCCTTTTGGATGGAACTCAGACATTGTTCACAGATTCATTGTTAAACTTAATGATAACAACTTAAATTTAAGACTTACCCACCACCTCAATCCCGTATCTGCAGTTTTTTGGAAATTACTATTTAGAGAGAAAAATCACAGTAACATAAAGGCTGATTTGTACCATAAATCAACCACCACTAATAGCAGTTCACATTTTGAGAGTGCCCACCTACCTAGAACCAAGAAAGCTCTTCCCACAGGAGAATTTAAGAAGAAATTGCTCTGATTTGGGTGATTTCAAAGTTAGAGCTAGGTCCCATCTGAGGGGATGTAGTAAGAGGTGTGCCAAGACTGCTTATAATATGGCCCTACATACGGCAAGGGATGTACTTTTGACACTGAGGCCCCCAAAGCCACAAGATGGTGAAGTGAGGTTTGTATGGACATTTAACAAACAATGGAGACAAAACATTGATATCCTAAACACACATTATAACATCTTGAAGACTGAGGATACAAACAATTTGGCTGAGGTCACCTAACGTGAAGGGTATCATTGTAGACATTCATTTTCCAAAAAAAGAAAAGCTACACTACTTAACAATCTGAGGGGTACAAATATCTGTGGCTACTGTAAATCTTGTCCAGATCTTAAAAATCTTACAAAAATCCAGTCCACTACATTGGTGTTTTTTTATTTGTTTACAGTAGGTGTGATATACTGTCTTGAGTGCCCTTGTGAGCTTAGGTATGACCTCCTGAGAACTGAGAAAATGCCTGGGGGAGGATCTCTCTAATATAATCAATGCTCAGTCTGATTTAGATAAAGGAAAAACCTTATCTACGCATGCTGAGCATTTTCTCAATATTCATAATTCAATTCAGCACAGAGAGACATAGCTCTGAGACATAGCAAAGTGAGTGAGAGAGGGAGAGAGAGAGGTACAGAGAGAAAGAGACAGACAGACAGAGAGGGAGAGGTAAAGAGCTAGAGCGCAGACAGACAGAGTGCACAGAGAGAAAGAGAGTGCACAGAGAGAAAGAGAGTGCACAGAGAGAAAGAGAGTGCACAGATATAGAGAGAGTGTGCATAGAGAGAGAGAGCGCACAAAGAGAGATCACACAGACAGAGAGCGCAGAGGGAGAGTGCATAGACAGAGGGCATCCAGAGATAATGCATAGACAGAGAGTGCATAGACAAAGAGAGAGTGCAAAGACAGAGAGCACAGAGAGTGCCACAGAAAATGGGCAGAGGGGGCACAAAAAGAGAGACACGGGGGGGGGGTTAGAAAGGTACAGGGCGAGAGAGGGACAGCTCATCCAGACATAGGGGGAGGGAGCGCACAGAGAGAGATAGTGCACAGAGAGAGAGCACATGGAGAAAGAGAGAGTGCACAGAGAGAGAGCACATGGAGAAAGAGAGAGTGCACAGAGAGAGAGCACATGGAGAAAGAGAGAGTGCACAGAGAGAGAGCACATGGAGAAAGAGAGAGTGCACAGACAGAGAGCGCAGAGAGAGAGAGAGAAAGAGTCAGAGACAGCAGAGAGAGAGAGACACACAAGACAGAGCAAGAGAGACAAGACAGATCGAGAGAGACAGGGCAGGGAGAGAGAGACAGGGCAGGGAGAGAGAGACAGGGCAGGGAGAGAGAGACAGGGCAGAAAGACACACAAGCACAGGGCAGAGAGAGAAAGAGACACAGGACAGAGAGAGGCAGGATAGAGATAGACAGGACAGATGGAGAGAGACAGGACAGGGCGAGAGTGTGAGACATCACAGAGTGAGAGAGACAGGACAGAGAGGGAGCACACACAGACAGACAGAGTGCACACACAGCAAACACAGTGAGCAAAAGTGAGCGCACAGATAGTGGAGAGAGAGAGAGACAGCGCCGGGAGCGAGAGAGAAAGGACAGAGGGAGACAGGACAGAGAGAGAGGACAGGGAGAGAGACACAAGACAGGGAGAGAAAGAGAGGGAGCGAGAGAGATACAGGACACAGAGATAGAAAGAGAGGGAGAGAGACACACACACAGGACAGAGAGAGAGAAAGAGCGTGAGAGAGACACAGGACAGAGAGAGAGAAAGTGGCAGGAGTGAGAGAGACACACAGGACAAAGACAGAGACACAAGACAGAGAGAAAACACAAAGAGAGCACACCTAGAGTGCAAGAAAGCACACACAGAGAGCATGCACAGAGAGAGAGAGAACACACATACAATTCAAGATAACATTCTATGATACCGTAATTTATGACGGGCAAGTTACTAGTATTGTAATATTTCAATGAGGGATTTGCTGCATATGGTGGATGATCTCATATTGAATACAACATTTTGATCCAAAAAATGCATATATTGTTTGAAAATACAGACCTTATAGAATGCAAAAACATCCAGCATGCTATGTTCTCTAAAACACACAATCACGTTTTGGTAAAGTTAAAGATATTTATAAATTATAAAATATAAATGAATTTCTCATCTCCCAATCTCTCCCCATCCATCAAACTCTCCCTCCTCTTCCACTAATCTTTTCCCCAATTCCATCCTCACCTTTTCTACCCCCTTCAACTATTGCCCTCTATCCTTCCTAATCTCCCCCTCTTTCTGTCCCCACATTAAACACTCACTTCTCTCCTAACATCTCTCCCTCTTCCCTTTCTCATACCTCCTCATTTCTCCTCTCCGCTCAACTCTACTTTCTCCTTCCCACACACCCCAATCACATCAGGGCACACCCCCTTTCATATTGCCCCATTCCTTTATATATCCCCAATATCTCATATAGACCCCTCATTACACCATCATATGCTCCTGAAACATCACTATACTCCCATATCCACCACATATTCCTCACTCAATCTCATTTTCCTCATCCCCTTATATCTTGTATTTACCCTTCAAATATCCCATTCTCTTTTCACATGCCCACCTCTTATATCCTTAATCCCCCATATTTCCCATCCTACTTCATAGCCCCCACCTTCTAATATCCATCATTAACCCTTCATATCCCTCATTCTGCCATTCCTGGCCCTTATAGCCCCCATAGCTCGTCATAATGCCTGATAACCTTATGAGCCCATGATCTCTATAATTTCCCCAATCACCCCCAAATTCAATATAAAACATTCCCCATGCCATTCTCTCAATTCTCCCTCAACTTGTGACCCCAAAGGATCCTGCTAATTTTCCCCATTGGCTTCTAGTGTATTAAGAATGCTTCCTGTGCCAATTAGAGCAGCTTCACATAGGAAGACTCAAGTAGCGCTATACAGGGGTACATGGCAAAGACAAAATTGTTTGAGCGTAAAATCAGATGTACATAGTGCTTGTTTCCATTTCACTGACACAAGATTGAAAACTCGCAAACTTGCAATCTAAAGGGTTTAGGTGTGATACAAGAGGGTGACAAATGCAAGATGGCAGTGTGCAAGCAATTTGTTTAGTCAGGTGGAGGTGTCTCTGTGTTGTACTGTAGATTGTGGGTGTTATTAGGCTGTGGAGTGTGCAATTTTTCATATTAAGGCTAAAGGTGATATCATTTTTGAAATAGGCGTGTTTTTAGGAATTTTTAAAGATTTTTGAGGCAGGAAGATAGTCTTATGGAGCGAGTCAAGGAGTAGGGGCAGCACGAGAAAAGTCTTGAAGGCAGGAGTGAGAGGAGATGATGATAAGAGAGGAGGAAAGAAGGTCATTAGCAGAACGAAGGGGGCAGTAGGGAGAGTATTTTGAAACAAGAACAGAGACATAAGGTGGTGCACTGTTGTTGAGGGCTTTATATTTTAAGGTCATGATTTTAAATTTGATTCTGGAGGCTACGGGAGGCCAGTGGAGTGACTGACAGAGAGGAGCTGCGGACACTGAGCGTTTAGTATGGAAGATGAGTCTAGCGGAGGCGTTCATTATGGATTGGAGTGGAGACAGACAAGAGATGGGTAGGCCAGCAAGGAGTGAATTGCAGTAGTCAAGTTGAGATATGATGAGAGAGTGTATGAAAATTTTAGCTGTTTCTTCTATAAGATGGTGACAAATTTTGGAGATGCTTTTTTAGGTGAAACTGACAAGATTTTGTTATTGATTTGTATGTGAGGAATAAAAGAGAGGGAAGGGTCCAGTAGAACCCCAAGACAACAGGCCTGGGAGTTGGGAGTGATGATATCATTGTCAACAGTGAGAGTTTGTTTGAGGAGTTAAAGCTGTAGTAGAGGGTGGAAAGATAAGGACGGTGGAAAGATAAGGAGTTCAGTCTTAGACATGTTGAGTTTGAGTTGACTGACAGACATCCACGAGGATATGCTAGAGAGGCAGTTGGAAACTTGAGCTAAAAGAGAGAGGGATAGATCTGGTGCAGAGAGGTAGATGTGAGTGTGATCTGCATAGAGATGATACAGAAATCTAAAGGATTTTTACTAGGGTACCAAGGGAGGATGTGTAGAGGGGGAAGAGGAGGGGGCCTAGGACTGAACCTTGGGGAGCATCAACAGACCGAGGGAGAGGTGAAGAAGAGTTGCCAGAGAAGGAGACAATAAATGTACGATCTTCAAATAGGCTGTGAACCATGAGAGAGCTATGTCATGGATGCCAAAAGAGCGGAGTGTTTGGATTAAAAGAGGATGGTCACCTGTATCGAAGGCAGTAGAGAGATCCAGGAGAAAAAGAATAGAGAAGTGACCCTTTGATTTGGAGGTTAGCAAGTCATTTATGACTTTTGTGAGGGCTGTTTTTGTAGAGTGTTGGCCCGGAAGCCTGATTTGAAGGGGTCAAGAAGGGTATTGAAGGAAATAAATTGAGTGGGGTGATTGTAGACAAGCAGTTTTGAAGCCAGGGGAAGTAGAGAGATAGGGCGATAGTTGGAGGCAGAAGCTTGGTCAGATGAGGGGTCCTTAAGAATGAGTGTAATTATGGGGTGTTTTAAAGAGGATGGAAACTTGCCAGTGTTTAGAGAGAGGTTGAATAGATATGTGAGAGCTGGGATAAGTATGGTAGAGAGGGGAGGGATTAGCTGTGATGAAATGGGATTGTGTGGACAAGTTGTAAGGTGAGAGGTTGATAGTAAAGTAGATACTTCATCCTCGGTTACAGGGTCAAAGGAGTCCATAGTGGAGGAGGCATTAGGGAAGGGTAAGGGCCGGGTGTTGTCAGTTTGTTGAGAGGATGGTCAGTTCGTTCCGGATGGTTTCAATTTTAAATAAAGGAAATGCAAAAATAAGAAATGAAGAGGGATTAAGTGGATAAATGAGTGGGAGTCACAATTAAAAAAATGTAATATATTTTAAAAAGGAAGGATTAGGGAACAAATGAAGAGGTGGGTAGATAAAAGAGTTAAACTAAATTATAAAAATGGGTATAGGGGTATTCCCCATCTCCCTACTATATCATAATATATGATCAATAAAAAGTACAAATTCTCATGTTTCAGCTTTTAACACCCCATTAATTAACCCCATAAATTTAATGTGCTTGCACTCAAGTTTAAATGATGAAACACAAGGATATGACCTTAATTTCTTTTAAAAAAGTAAATATATATAAAGCAAATATATACAATTTGTACTATGATTAAAATGTATGTTGTATCTCCATGAATTTGATATTCCTAAGCTTCCAAAAACAAACATCCTATTCTATATATTTGACACCTAATTATTATATTAACCTTGGTATATTCTCTCTGTGACGCCCAGGGACCACTGGGGTCTCTGGGGATTGATTCATTTAGCCCTTGTGTGGCACAAGGAGACACTTTCAGGGCAAACATGGATTTCAGGGCAAATCCAATGGATATATGGTTTGTACAAATGGATATATGGACTGAATCTGGTTGGTTTTTCCTGTGAGCAAGGTGGTCATAATTGTTGAACCCCCTGGATGTACAGTGCCTTGCAAAAGTATTCATCCCCCTTGGCATTTTTCATGTTTTGTTGCCTCACAACCTGGAATTAACATGGATTGTTTGAGGATTTGCATCATTTGATTAACAGAAATTCTTTGAAGATGTTTTTTTTGTATCAAACAACAAATAGGACAAAATAACAGAAATGTCAATGTGCATAACTATTCACCCCCCTAAAGTCAATACTTTGTAGAGCCACCTTTTGCGGCAATCACAGCTTCAGGTCGCTTTGGATAAGTGTCTATGAGCTTGCCACATGTTACCACTAGGATTTTTGCCCACTCATCCTTGCAAAGCTGCTCCAGCTCCTTCAAGTTGGATGGTTGGCGCTTGTGAACAGCAATCTTTAAGTCTGACAACAGATTTTTTATTGTATTGCGGTCTGGGCATTGACTAGACCGTTTCAACACATTTACATGTTTCCCCTTAAACCACTCAAGTGTTGCATTAGCAGTGTGTTTGGGGTCATTGTCCTGCTGGAAGGTGAACCTCTGTCCTAGCCTCAAATCACACACAGAGTGGTACAGGTTTTGCTCAAGAATATCCCTGTATTTAGCACCATCTTTCCCTCAACTCTGACCAGTTTCCCAGTCCCGGCTGCTGAAAAACATCCCCACAGCATGATGCTGCCACCACCATGTTTCACTGTGGGGATGGTGTTCTTTGGGTGATGTGATGTGTTGGGTTTGCATTAGACATATCTTTTTCTTTGATGGCCGAAAAGTGAATTTTTTGTCTCATCAGACCAGAGCACCTTCCTCCATACATTTTGAGAGTCTCCCATATGCCTTTTCACAAACTCAAAATGTGCCATTTTTTTTTTGCTGAAGGTAATGGCTTTCTTCTGGCCACTCTGCCATAAAGCCCAACTATATGGAGCGTACAGCTTATTGTCCTCCTATGTACAGATACTCCAGTCTCTGCTGTGGATCTCTGCAGCTCCTCCAGGGTTACCTTAGGTCTCTGTGCTGCCTCTCTGATAATGCCCTCTTTGCCCGGTCCGTGAGTTTTGGTGGGCGGCCGTCTCTTGGCTGGGTTGCTGTTGTGCCATGTTCTTGGCATTTGGTTATGATAGATTTGATGTGCCCCTGGGGATCATCAAAGATTGGGATATTTTTTTATAACCTAACCCTGACTTGAACTTCTCAACAACATTGTCCATTACTTGTTTGAAGAGTTCCTTGGTGTTCATGGCAGTGTTTGGTTAGTGGTTCCTATTGCTTAGGTGTTGCAGCCTTTGGGGCCTTTCAAAAAAGGTGTGTATATGTAATGACAGATCATGTGACACTTAGATTGCACACAGGTGGATATCATTTCACTAATTATGTGACTTCTGAAGGTAATTGGTTGCACCAGTGCGTTTTTTTGGGCTTCATAACAAAGGGGGTGAATACATACGCACATGCCAATTTTCTGTTTTCTATTTTAAAAAAATAGTTTTATGTATATATTTTTCTCATTTCCCTTCACCAACTTAGACTATTGTGTTCTGATCCATTACATTAAATTCAGATTAACAAAACATTGATCTTAAGGCTGTAATGTAACCAAATAGTTAAAAAGTCAAGGGGGTTGAATACTTTTGCAAGGCACTGTATGGGTTAGGGTTGCCCTGCTGAGAAGTGTAGATATATAAAAATGATTGTTGCATTGATAATGTAATTCCCAAGGGGACCCCTATGGACTTGTGGGACTGAGTAATCTAATGGGCCTTGGATGGGCACTGATTAAAGTGGTATAATTGGCCCCTTTTTCAAAGAGATCGCCACCCCACCTGAATAACTGGACTGTGGTCGCCATGTTGGTCCAGGACTGGAAATGTTACTACAAATGTTGGTGTGGTACGGGCATATTTTGTATAGTGGGACAAGTTGTGCTAGCAGCCATACAGTGACTCCATGTTTAATTACTGTTGCAGACAGCCTGTCTCCAGGGCAGGAAGCGATGAGTTTAAACATTAATATCTTTTCCCCTGTCATGACAAGAGGAAACCAAATAGTGACACTGCGGTGTTAATAACCTCTCAGCTAATGGAATTCCCCACTGGCATACAGAAAGATGAGCATGGAGTATAAAAGCCTATTCAATAATATCTTTGCCTTGAAGGAGGGTTGCATAATCTGTAGGCCAAGCCGTCAACTGGAAAGGGGTTGTTCATATGTACCTTTTAATATCCCATTTTGGCCACCTGGATCAGAACTTCTGCAGACATGATGGCTTGATGCAGAACTTCTACACACATGGTAGGATTAGCATGTGTGCCATGTTATTCTATCATGCTATACATTAGTATTCCCCATGTTTGTAATAACTTGTCCAAAGAGCTAACTCTCTTGGACTAGTTTCTACCAATGATTATGTTATGATGTCCATGTGAACTTGTAAATGTCATGCTTGGTTTTGGAACACAGGATTCTCCAGGGGGGGGGGGGGGGGTGTAATAAAACAGGTTATGTGGGGTATCCATTATGATTAGGATAATCAGTACTAATAATAACCTATACTGGTAAGCCCTTATGAGTAAGAGGCATTCTGCTTTTGCTCTGAGCAATGTCATTAAAGGGTTAGCCTCATGTCCCTACAACAACAGAGGGCCATTTGCAGGGGCTAATTGACCCCCACTGCGTTCATAGAGAAGGAACTTCCTGACATGTAGAACAATGGTATTATTTTAATTGCTGTCCTGGGCTCACTAAAAAGACTGACCGCACATAATTGACATGTGGGCCACATGGTTGGAAGCAGGAAGCGTACAGATTGGCTAAAGGGGGATGTTACTAAGATGTATAAAAATGTTGGATTAATGACAAATACATGTTTTCAGTGTGGTCATACATAATTGTGTGCTCATTTTTGAGGGAAAGGTTAATCCTGATCATAGGGGTTAATAAGTTTACATCTGCCTAAAATAGGACTTAACCCTGCCCGATCATTCCTGTGGTGGTTCTGAAGGTCCAATTCTGGTCTGGTTCTACCTTTGCTAGCAAAGATAACAACAAGAACCATCAAGTATTGCAGAATTCCTAGGACAGGGAGATCTGGGTGCTATTCTTTTTATATCATTATTACAAATACAATTTGCAAATCACTTATATTACATATTACTATAAATCATCCATATATTACATAAAAGAACAAGGAAAAAGAACACATGCAGATTTTAAAATTGATTTGTTTCATGTTATAGCACCAACATTTCTTAGCTAAAACATATTTAAACATGTCTACTATTCTTTAAATGAATACATTTACCCAAACCTATCACATATATAGTTGTGAGCGTACGGGCCGTTGCTCACGAAGCGAGTGCCGCGGCTCGCGAAGCGACGGCCACAGGCCCTCGCGATGCAAGGGCCAGCGGCCCTTGCCTAGCGAGGGCCGCGGCTTGTGAAACGAGGGCCACAAAGCGAGCCTCGGCTACTGGCGGCGCTCCATGACAGCAACTGAGGCCCTCGCAAAACTAATGTTAATATGGAGCACTTTGGCAATGAGCGCCGCAGGCAAACCGCAGCCAAAGAATACGGACGCAACTCGCGAACATGAAAAAAACACAATAAATACACACACCACATACATAAAAAGCTTACCGACAGCGAGAGGGAGCATCCGCGACCTCAAAAAAACAACTTACAGCTTCATTTACCTCAAAATAAAAGAGTTTACACACTAAAAAATTGTCAAAGCGAGAGAAAAAATGGCGGCCGAACAAAACGAAAACGAGGCTACAGCACTATAACCACGGAAAACACGGATAATCCGAGAACATGCCTACCACACATTACCCGCCATTTTACGCTAATGCGGAAGTACACAACTACGCTAACGGTTTCGGCTCGCGCACGCACACTATTACACTACACACATTTATCACGCTTATACAGCACCTCCACACCACTAATGCTGCAGCAACATCAAACAAGGTTCACAGCTCTTCAACACAATGCTTCAAAATAGGTAAAGTATATTCATTTATTAATTTGTATTATATATTTCAGTAGTACACACAAAACAACATTAGCTACCTTACAATTCCATATGCATATTAATAACTAAACAACTTTCCAAACATACACATCTCATTGTCATCATTTTTTGACGGGCAAGTCGCTAGTCAATTATAACACTAGCTCATATGAAGATCAGCTTCATCTCAATATTTCAAATCTTCAACTTACCCTACCAAACAAGTTGTTCTAATTCTTCAAAATCCATCAATGCTATACCAGGATTTTAACTGATATTTTCTGTCCCCTATTTTTAATATATATATTTTTTTTTTAAATGTAGTAATTTCAACTTAAAATGTTCTTGTCTTTCCCTAAATCTCCAAGGGCCTCATTCAATTTCAATTTTGCCAATTGAATACGGCTCTAAATAAGCACATAGCATTATTTTTTTAAAGAAGTTTTTAGTTACTAAAAACCTTGCTTTTGGATAGATGTTTACTAACTACAAACTTCTTTAAAAAAAATATGTTATGTGCTTATTTAGAGCCCAATTCAATTGGCCAAACTGGAATTGAATGAGGGCCCAAGTCTTTCAAATTAGTCTAGTATAATTTGTTTAAGAGCTTACTTCAGTTATGAAATGGAGAGGTCTTTCTTATTTATCTAAATCCTCATTATAAGCTGAGGCACTATTCTTGACCCATCAACTTCAACATCCCCATTGCATTGACTTCAGGGGACTGTCAGATTTGGACTTATATTGCAGGTGCCCTTAGGCATACAAGTGTAAGCTACAACATTAAATTTAAAAAAATCGACTGAATTAGAGAAGTAGGACATTTCTAGCAATCTCCTGCTTTGATAGAAAATACCAATGTGTGTGTATGTGTATATATATATATTATTATCTTTTATATGTATCGCGCCAACATATTCCGTAGCGCTGTACAGGGGATAAGAACAGGGGAAATACACGTTTAACAAATTCAAAAGTTGATAGGCCCTGTTTTGAGCTTAGAATCTTAGCAGAAAGTGCTTTATCCCAAAGCACACTACAAGACTGGAAACTCACTACTTGCAATCTAAAGGTAGTTAAAGGGCAGAGAACTGGGGAAGAATAACAAATAAGGAATAGCAAGGGTCAGGAAGAAAGTGAAAGACAGAAAGAGTTTTTTTTTAGAGGGGAGGGATCTGAGGTGAAAGACTAGTATGCTGGCTGACCCCTAGAGTTGAGATGATATATCTGCAAGTAGGAAGTCAGGTGTTTTCCATGGCTCTATAAATTTAATCTGAATTGGGTGAGTGGGTGAGGGAGGGCAGTATACTGGTGTGCATGCAGCTCTGAGAATAGTGATATTAATAAACATATTGGCTCCAGGGATGGCACAATTTCCATAGTCTCCTCCATACCTGCTGAGGTGGTGTGCATGCAGCTCTGAAAATTTACAGATGTAGCAGGCCTTGAAGCAGAAGGAATTTGCACTGAAAGAAATAGAAAGCATGGATTGGGGGACATACAGTACAGCAAGATAGGGGAGTTAGAGAGGAATGGGAGAGAGACCTTAGAATGAAGGTATGTGAGGAGGGGGAGGAGAGTTGAAGTAAATATGCCAGCCATAAATGGGGAAAGGATGGGGGAAGGTGGAGACAGCCAAGCAGGGTATAGGAAACAGTTAGAAATTGATAACAAACAGTTAGAAATATTTCTATCTGCCAAGATATAATAACATGCATACAGTAGTGATATTAAACATACAGTATATATATATATATATATATATATATATATAGTTATGAAGAGTGAGATAGACATGAATGTCCAGTAATCCAGTTGAATAATCAGAGTATTGCAGTGAATATATATATATATATATCTTACACATTTATCACAAAATGTATCTACATTGTTCATTAAATATGTGCAGGTATTCACAATTGAATAGGGCTCTGTATAAGCACTGAGCATATTTTTTTTCCAGACGTTTTTAGTTAGTGAAGACCTTGTTTTTGGATAGAAGTTCACTAACTAAAAACCTCTTTCAAAAAAATATGCTCTGTGCTTATATAGAGCCCTATTCAATTGGCCACGTTGCATTTGAATGAGGCCCTACGTGAGGGACAGGCAGGCAGCATAATTGGTGATGGTTTAATTAAAACATCTGAAGACACAACATCATGCATGGAGGTATTCTGTGGCTATCATGGCGACCTTACTAGTCAAATCCCTATACATCACGATCAGCCTGGTGAACTGACCGTTACATTACAGAAGAGTTTGAGAGAGTCACAATCTCCTGTGCCCTTCCCAGCCCAAGAACTGTACCAGCAGCCATGCTAATAAAAACAAGTTTTTAAGCAATTACCCATTATTCCATAGGACACAATGGAAGCTCCAGTCAAGAAAAAACAGGATAAATAAAACAAACTTTCAAAAATGATTTATTAGTTATTGCGAACAAGGCAAACTTTTTACTAATGACTACCCCACCTAATCAGAAATCCAGCCATGGGGCCTGTGCTTGGGACCAGGGGCGGATCAACATTTCTACAACCCCCCGCCACTGCTTGGGCCACATGCTGCACCTTTGTTAGCACTGGGACATTTAGGTATTTTTCTGAGCCAGGAGGCTCAACGTTGCCTGAGTTAGAGGACCACCAGCTGTAGTATACCTAGGTCTGGTAGATGATGTGCTTAAGATATTTTATGTAACTTCTTCCCTCAGGATTTTTCCTCTGATTCCTGTATAGGGCATTAGGAATAAAATATTTTACTCATATATTAGAATCAGTATGAAATAACTATAATTGTGATTCTAGTTGAATTCCCAAAATATTGCACGGCATATAATAAACATCAACTATAATATTTCTAAGTCCGTACAGAGCTGCGTGGCCTATAACAACCAAAGGGAACTATCTTGTAAGCCTATTCAATCTCATTAAAAGCTTGGCTTAATTAAGGCTTAGGATGGGCCTATGCTTATGTTATTGTGTTTCACCTATAGTTTACACATCTGTTCTATTTTAGTGTGAGAATTATATACAATACAATTGGGTACTAAGTAATAGCTAATACATCTGAGAAGAAACAATGGTTTACTTTTAAGCCTACTTTTCGGATATTTATTAAATTGTCAATAATTATTCAAATGGAGCAACAACATCTAAAAATAATTAATACTTATTTTATATATTAATACTACATTATGTAATCATATGATTAAAAACCAGTAGAAGCTGCATTGCTGACACACTACACAACATAATGTCTATCACTATTGTTGCATACTTGTTCACTTACACTTTAAATTAATTTCTTATTATAACCCCTCCATAAGTTTAATATTACATGTTCTTCATATGTAGAGATAGTATTATATATATTTTTATATTTTTATACTATATTCAGCCCAAGGTTTGGGACCTATTGCTATTAACTTATGTGTTTAAATATTATACATAGAGGGCCTCATTCTATTATCGGCCTTAGGAGATGCGGGGCCGCAAGGACCGGCCGCAAGCTATTTGCCTATTCTATTCCCTTCCGGCCGGGGATTCCGGCAGGCTTGCGGCCGGCGCCTTGTTATCCTGGTTGCTATTCAATTGCTCCGGGAACCCTCTCTGCAAGGCTAAAACCGAGCCGCAGCTTACTTGCAGCAAAAAGGTCCCGCAGGCACACAATTAAGCACATTATAAAGCCATAATAGAGCCATCCTGCACTCTGAGGAGATTATAAAGTGATTGTAGGTGTTAGCATTCATAGTACAACATTCCCCTACACTCAAAATTTATGTCACATATCCATGTAAAAAGTCCAGAGGGCTTGGAGCACCTCAGACCCGCCCACGCTGCGGCCGTAAAATAAACAGTTAATGTAATCTCGGATTTGGGCTGATGTGCAAGCTTGAGAGGGGGTTGCTATTAATCCCCATGTCCCCCATTATTATCCCTAGCATTTACAGAGCTTTACAGTGCCGTCTTGAATTTATTTTTGCATTTAAAGATTTCTGAGCTTACGGCCGATTGCAAGATATACGGCCGGCCGTAAGGGGAGATCCTTGCGGCGCCGTATAATTGAATTGCAAGGTAACAGGAACCCCGCAAGGAATCGCAGCTTTGCGGCCGATTTACGGCCGATAATAGAATGAGGGCCAGAGTGTATTTATAGAAGTTGTTGAGACTGAAGCTGACAGATTCATTGTCACCTTAGATGTCTTTCTAATTCAGATCAGTTTCTTTGAAATACTTAATTTTATTGTTATTATTAGCCTTTATTTGTAAAGAGCCAATATATTTCGTAGTACGATACAAGGGTTAAGTACAAGGCAAAAACTATTTTAATGCACTGAAAAATAATCGATGGACTTATCTTCGAGCTTTAAATGAAACAAACATATTGCTTGTTCCCAGACCACATTAAAAGAATGGAAACTTGCTATTTTACAATCGTCAATGAGTGCATTAAGATTTCTGGTACAATCAGATGTCCTACCTTACACTTCTAATATCTCTGAACTATAAGGAGGTTGTTACATTTCTACCTAATTATCTAGCTTCCTAAATTCTGTATCCATGACCTTCACTCAATTTCTCTGAGATGTGTGTCCAGGAAAGCAGTGTACCTCACTTTTTGTTATATTTTTGAGCCTAGGCACCATAGAGGACTCTCATTTTCATCTTTTCAAATTATTATACCCTACAATTCCATTTGGTAACCAACTAAAGCTAGATTCCTCATCTGACTGGTACTATTGTTACAAGCTGACCATACTATTGTTGTACCAGATTCAGGTGACATGTCTTCCACTCTTAGTATAGAGCTCTGTTAATGACTAGGTCTACATGAATGAAGAAGAGGAAGAACGTCATGTAGGACTATATAGAGACCTATAACAATCTGTGATTTCTTCAGGCTTCCATGAGATCAAATGATTAGCCTAATGCCTTAACAAAGATTAGCTAGTTTGTTTAATTATGCACTGATCATTATTAAAAAAACTAGAAAATACCCCTTCCCATAAGTGTTGTACTCTAGGACACGTCCACCACGTGTGTATGAAAGTGCCTGTGCTTCCACAGTCCCTAAAACATTTATCACTTCGGGTGAGCCCCCATTTAAATAATTTGGATGGCGTTATATAGGTGCGATGCAAAACTTTTATAGATGTTTCAAGTAAACTGTAGTTAAGAGAACCTCTTGTAGTTTGCCAGCTCTCCTCCCAGGCTCCTTGATCTAGTGCATGTCCCAGATCCTCCTCCCATGCTTTCATGTATTTCTGAGGTTGCCTCAGCGGCGTCTAATTAAAGGTATCATAAAGAAGGCTTATAATTTTGCTAGACAGGGGAATCTCCTCACAAAGCCTTACAAACTAGTATGTCTCCAGTTTACCTAAATTATGTACTAAGGTATTTATAAAGTGCCTAAATCTGCAATAATTGTAGTGTTCTGTCTCTCATAAATTCAAACGGAACAATTTTGCCACCCTTGAACCATGCCCCAAACCTTAGTAGATTTCTAGACTGCCACCAATTTGATGAATTTAAGGTTAGGGGGATAGTTAGATGTGGATTGGGTACAACCGGAGTAAGGCTAGAAAGTCTGAAATGTAAGTGACACTGCTTCGCAGCCCATGTCCAGATAGTTAACGTATGCTTAATAAAAGGATTGATCTGACTCCCCAGACCCTTACTAGACCTCAAAAGCCAAATGATGGTGTCCCATGAATATGGGGATATAAGGGTTGGTGTTGGGCAGAATGTGCCATAGGTATAAATGAAAGTTGAGCCGCTTTCTAGTATAATTTAAGATTTGGGCACCCCAGCCCTCCCTTCGCCTTATGTCTATATATATTCAGCTTAGAAATCCTGGAGGCCTTATAATTCAAATTATACCTGAAGACCTGATTTTGAAACCGCCCCAATTCTTGATAATCTATTGCTACTGGGAGGACCCGCAACAAGTACATACGAAGGGGGAGAACATTCATCTTTACAGCTTTTATCCTACCCAACCATGACATTTTACCCTTAGACCATCTCTGCAGATCTAGTCTCATTTCAATATACAGGGCTGTAAAATTAGCTTTATATAGATCCGGTATTCGTCTGGTTATATATACCTCCAGATATTTAATTTGCGACTTAGACCATGTAAAATTATAACTTTGCTGAAGCAGCTGAATTTCAGGCTGGGTCATTCAAATACATAAAGCTTCTGATTTAGCTACATTTATTCTTAATCCCGACAGATCTGCAAAAGCCTCCAGTGTTTGTAAAAGTGTAGGGACCGTGGTGGCAGGCTCCGTAAGAGAGCAAAGCATGTCATCCGCAAAGAGACAGCATTAAAAGTGGTGATGACCAATTTTAATACCCTGTATGCTAGAATTGTCCCTTATAGATTGAGCTAAAGGCTCTATGGCTAGGGCAAATAGTAAGGGCGAGAGAACACACCCCTATCTGGTGCCCCTTTGGATCTCAATCTGTGAACTTGAGTCCCCTGGTAACTTTAGAATAGCCCTTAAGGATCTATAATAAGTCTTAATCAAGCTCATAACATTTCCACAAAAAACACATTTATCTCCTGCTGCTGATCGAAGGCCCACAGCGCGTCTTATGCCTTTCTCTTGAACCAACATATGCTAATGACGTGACGCGCTTGTGACGTCATTAGCATATGCTGGTTCCAGGAAAAGACATAAGATGCGCTGCAGGCTTTTGATCAGCAGCAGGAGCTGATTGGAGGCTCAGAAGAAGACTTGATACTTGAGAGGTGAGAGGGGGGAAGGAGAAGGAGGAAGATGGGGAGGAGCAGGAGGAAGATGGGGAGGAGTGTGCTGAGGGGGCCCAGGCAAACTCGGCAGCACTGGGCCCCCTCCACATCCTCCCTGCGGTAACCCCAAGTGTGAGTCACACTCGGGATTACCCCTAGGAAGTTTAAGTGACTCCTCCATTAGTCTAAATAGTTTTTTACGTATTGATACTAGTTTTATGAGGGAGACCCTTACAAAGGCCTTATCGGCCACCCAAATCCAACCCATGCTTGATTTGGGAGTAAGATTGGTCGAGAAGAACAGCTCAGTCTCTCAAGCTATTTGTTCAGTGTCCAACGCATTGGATAGTATGCTTTCATTAAGCTTCTATGTGTAAGGTGGTCTAGATTTGTGGTACAGGTTTAATGATAAGCTAACTTGTGAGTGGTCGGACCACGGGCACGGATGGATATCTACCCGATCTGATAAGGTAGAATCAATTATAATAGAGTCAATGCAAGAATAGGACCCATGTACTGGAGAATAGAAGATGTATCCCCTCTCGCCTGGTGCAGCTCCCTCCAAATATCCAGCAAGTGAAGCTCTGTAAGCAGGGAATCAATTTGTCTAAGCTTATTGAGAACCTGCCACCCTGGTCCAGCTCCGATCTGTCCAATTGGGGATCCAAAGCCAAATTGAGATCCCCTCCTAAAATAATTGTACCTAGATCCATTGATTTTAGATATTTGAGTAAAGTAATGAATGAATTGTGAGGTGAATTAGGTTGTGCGTAAAAGAAAATCAAGGTACCTAGCAACGTACCAGTTAAAATATAATATTGCCATTTGAATCTATTTTCTTGTGCTCCACCAAGAATGTGAAGTTTTTGTTTACCAAAATAGCCACTCCTGCCTTCTTCGTGGGTTGTGTTGTAGCAAAGAAAGTTGGAAAGGCTTTGTGCAAAAACTTAGGTAATCTGTTATATGAAAAATGTTTCTCCTGCATAAAGATCACATCAGGATGTAAAGATTTATATGATAAAAAAGGCTTTCCGTCTTTTAAACTGGGAATTAAAACCCCTTACATTGTGTGATAAAAAAACAAATGAAGAGTCTGTCATGTTACCTTAATAATCTAAGAGGTGCTCACCCCATCTATATGGATGTCACTCAAGTTAGATGAGAAAATATACCTTAATGGTCTGCATGAAGGTGGAGTTGGATCCGGAGGCGGTGGAAGGGCAGCGCCCAGAGTCTCATAACCTAGTGCGAGAGGAGGAGAAAGGAAAAAACAGAACCCAAATAACCAAAACATGTTAACATAACAATAAGCCTTATTCTTCATACCTTGTACCTAAGGCACTGACATGCCAGGGGAGGGAAATTGGCATTTCCAATGTCCCACACTTCCCCTTAACTGAGGAATAGAAGTCCAAATACATTCTCGTATGAAACTACACACGAACCATTAACTAATTTTATGCCTACGTGGGCTCAGTCAGCCAACTGTAAACTTAAGGATCGGTTTAACATGCAATTTGTCATGGAACGAGTCCCTAGAGACATTATCTACATTGATTACAACTTAATAGTGCAGATAATTATGAGAGACTACAAATTCACTGCAGTGTCTCAATAGCTTGTTTTTAAAAGTCACTAGTGAGGTTTAGGCTGCAGTCTCTGTAAGTATCTCAGCTGCCCATAATAGCCTCTACCGGCTACAGACCAATCCCAATCTGATGATACATATAATATCAATCAACCTTATAAATTCTGTTACTCTTCTAAAGAGGGTCCTGAACCTGTTGCTTTCTCTGCCTTTTTGGTCCTCTGGACCTTGGACCATTGTCTTGATAGTCTCTGTGGCAGCCGTGGTTCATGTACCACCTTCAGCGTATCTTCTTTCACGATCAGGTTTAGACGGGCGAGCACCGCCCTGCATTCCTCTAGGGAGTGTACTATATGTACCTTTGTGTCCACTTGAAACTAAATGTGGAAAGGAAATCCCCACTTGTATTTTATGTTATGTTTAATTAAAATTGCTAGAGCCGGTTTAAGCTGTTTGCGCTTAAAGAGCATGGAAGGAGCTAGGTCAGCAAAAATGTGAATTAAAGTTCCATCCGGGGCTGTGAGTTTTTGCAGTTTCCTGGAGGCTGTGAGAATTAAGTCCCTTGTGCATTGGCGAACAAATCTGGCAATAACATCCTTGGGTTGCTCCAAAGACGTTGGGCCTCCCAATGCCCCGTGTATTCTCTCCATTTCCCATGAATCTTGGGGTTGATTGGGCAAAACACTATGTAAGGTAAGTTGGGCAAAACACTATGGGCCCTATTAAATTCCAGCCTCGTAAATAAGAGGCTTCTACTTAAGCCCTACGTACTGCAAAGATTCTCTAACTTACAATGCTATTAAATTAGCCCTGCTGCGAGCAACTTGTGAGCTACGCAGCAGGGCCGTACGTATCTACACTCCGTAAATGTACATGAGGAGTGACAGCCTGCGAGATGATATCGCAGGCTCCCACTCCTCATCAATTGCTGCGGGGGTCCTAAAAGGGACCTCCGCGGCAGTCCCCCACATAAGCCCTGCCGTGGGGGGTACTCCAAATACCCCCCCCAGGCACCTAAAATTAACCCCCCCTCAATGCGGGGGTCCCCGTCGGGACCCCCGAAGTGTCCTCACATGAACACCTTGCTGCAGGGGTCCATAGGAACCCCCGCAGCCCCCACACATTAACCCCTTGCAGCGGGGTCCCCGATCGGTATAGATCAGGCCCCCCGCTTCATTTAAAACTTTTAAATTCCCCGCCACGGCTCCTTAAAGGGCCCGTGGCACACTAATTGACAATCCTGGCCGCGGCCCAAAAAAGGAACCCCCCTCTATGCTGGGGGTCCCCATCGGGACCCCCGAAGTGTCCCCACATTAACCCCTTGCAGGAGGGGTCCGTGATCTGCATAGATCAGGCCCCCCACTGCATTTAAAACTTTTAAATTCCCCGCCGCGGCTCCTTAAAGGGCCCGCGGCACACTATTACGCAACCCCATTCGTGGCACCTAAATTTAACCCCCCTCTATGCTCGGGGTCCCCATCGGGACCCCCGAAGTGTCCCCACATAAACCCCCTGCATCGGAGGTCCCCGATCGGCACCGATCGTGACCCTGCTGCAATTCAATTTTAAATTTCCCGCCTCGCGGCTCCTTAAAGGACCGTAAAGGTCCTGAAAGGACTCACACTCAAAATATTAACCCCAGGCAACTATAATTACCCCATTAACTCATGGTGGTCAATCCAGACCACCATAAGGCCTAAATTAACCCATTAACTCATGGTGGTCAATACAGACCACCATAAGGCTCTATTTAACCCCATCAGTCCCATAAGGGTATAATATTACCATTATGGGCCTGTTACAACCCAAGATTAACCACATAAGTGCCATGACGGTCCTCAAGGACCATCATGACACTAACTACAAACACTACACTAGAAACCTCCCCAACACTCTAATTAAAAAAAAATTAAAAAACTACCTTACAGAAAACAAAAAAACCTACAGTAGAGAAAACAAAAAAAACTACAGTACAGAAAACAAAAAAACCTACAGTACAGAAAACAAAAAAAATACATTACAACCCCACTCCCCACTACAGAAAATAAAAAAATTACACACCTGAAAAGGAAAGACAGATAAACACAATACAATACATACATATAATACATTACATACATTACATATAATATATTACATATAATATATTACACATAATACATGACATACAATACATGAAATTACATACATTACATATAATATATTACATATAATATATTACATATAATATATTACATACAATACATGACATAAAATACATGACATTACATACATTACATATAATATATTACATATAATCCAAATCAAATACCCCCTATCTATCTAACATACAATCTATTTAATTTAAAATAAATCCTAACTATATCAAATACATCCCCCTATCTATCTAACATACAATCTATTTAATTTAAAATAAATCCTAACTATATCAAATACACCCCCCTATCTATCTAATATACAATAAATCCTAACTACATACACAGACCCTTATTCTAAACTAAACTAAAATAATTACAGTCCTAACTACACAGACCCTAATTCTAATCTAAAATAAAATAATTAAGACCACTTACCTTTAAGATGTTGCTTCAGATCAATAACCTATGGGTCAAACAAAACAAAATAATTAGTACAAAACATTAACATGAAATAAATAAACATTATATACATTCTAAATATTCAACTCACCTTTCCATCATGTCCCGTCATTGTTTCGCTTTTGAGGCGTGGCCCTGTTAAAAAAAAAACACAATACATTAATACATTAATACAAAATAAAAACAATAAATAAAATAAACATATAAACATCTAAATATACATTTAACTTACCTCCCCGCGATGTCCCCGGCCTTCTCTCCTTCAGCCCCGGCTGGGCCGCATTAGCGTCGGGGAGGTCTGCCAGTGCAGACCTCCGTTAGTTTTTTTTTTTTTTTTTTTTTTAAAGCGCGGATGGTTCCGCGGCCCAGCCGGGGCTGAAGGAGATAAGGCCGGGGACATCGCGGGGAGGTAAGTTAAATGTATATTTAGATGTTTATATGTTTATTTTATTTATTGTTTTTATTTTGTATTAATGTATTAATGTATTGTGTTTTTTTTTTAACAGGGCCGGAAGAGCTAAACAATGACGGGACATGATGGAAAGGTGAGTTGAATATATAGAATGTATATAATGTTTATTTGTTTCATGTTAATGTTTTGTACTAATTATTTTGTTTTGTTTGACCCATAGGTTAGTGATCTGAAGCAACATCTTAAAGGTAAGTGGTTTTAATTATTTTATTTTAGATTAGAATTAGGGTCTGTGTAGTTAGGACTGTAATTATTTTATTTTATTTTAGAATAAGGGTCTGTGTATGTAGTTAGGATTTATTGTATATTAGACAGATAGGGGGATGTATTTGATATAGTTAGGATTTATTTTAAATTAAATAGATTGTATGTTAGATGGATAGGGGGTATTTGATTTGGATTATATGTAATATATTATATGTAATGTATGTAATGTCATGTATTTTATGTCATGTATTGTATGTAATATATTATATGTAATATATATGTAATATATTATATGTAATATATGTAATGTCATGTATTTTATGTCATGTATTGTATGTAATATATTATATGTAATATATTATATGTAATATATTATATGTAATGTATGTAATGTCATGTATTTTATGTCATGTATTGTATGTAATGTATGTAATGTATTATATGTACGTATTGTATTGTGTTTATCTGTCTTTCCTTTTCAGGTGTGTAATTTTTTTATTTTCTGTAGTGGGGAGTGGGGTTGTAATGTATTTTTTTGTTTTCTGTACTGTAGGTTTTTTTGTTTTCTGTACTGTAGGTTTTTTTGTTTTCTGTAAGGTAGGTTTTTTAATTTTTTTTAATTAGAGTGTTGGGGAGGTTTATTAGGGGATAGGTAGTGTAGGTAGGTAGTGTAAGTGTTAATAGATTAGTGTAGAGGGGGGTTAGTTTAGATTAAATGGTTTATTGGGGGTTATAGAGTAGTGTTTGTAGTTAGTGTCATGATGGTCCTTGAGGACCGTCATGGCACTTATGTGGTTAATGTTGGGTTGTAACAGGCCCATACTGGTAATAATATACCCTTATGGGACTGATGGGGTTAAATAGAGCCTTATGGTGGTCTGTATTGACCACCATGAGTTAATGGGTTAATTAAGGCCTTATGGTGGTCTGGATTGACCACCATGAGTTAATGGGTTAAATAGAGCCTTATGGTGGTCTGTATTGACCACCATGAGTTAATGGGTTAAATAGAGCCTTATGGTGGTATGGATTGACCACTATGAGTTAATGGGTTAATTTAGGCCTTATGGTGGTCTGGATTGACCACCATGAGTTAATGGGTTAATTAAGGCCTTATGGTGGTCTGTATTGACCACCATGAGTTAATGGGTTAATTAAGGCCTTATGGTGGTCTGGATTGACCACCATGAGTTAATGGGTTAAATAGAGCCTTATGGTGGTCTGTATTGACCACCATGAGTTAATGGGGTAATTATAGTTGCCTGGGGTTAATATTTTTAGTGCGAGTCCTTTCAGGACCTTTACGGTCCTTTAGGGACCCGCGAGGCGGGAAATTTAAAATTGAATTGCAGCAGGGTCACGATCGGTGCCGATCGGGGACCCCCGCTGCAGGGGGTTTATGTGGGGACACTTCTGGGGTCCCGATGGGGACCCCCAGCATAGAGGGGGGTTAATTTTAGGTGCCGCGGCCGGGATTGGGTAATAGTGTGCCGCGGCCCCTTTAAGGAGCAGCGGCGGGGAATTTAAAAGTTTTAAATGCAGCAGGGGGCCTGATCTATGCAGATCGGGGACCCCCCTGCAATAGGTTTATGTGGAGACACTTCGCGGGTCCCGATGGGGACCCCCAGCATAGAGGGGGGTTCATTTTAGGTGCCGCGGCCGGGATTGGGTAATAGTGTGCCGCGCCCCCTTTAAGGAGCAGCGGCAGGGAATTTAAAAGTTTTAAATGCAGCGGGGGCCTGATCGATGCCGATCGGGGACCCCCGCTGCATAGAGGGGGGTTCATTTTAGGTGCCGCGGCCGGGATTGGGTAATAGTGTGCCGCGTCCCCTTTAAGGAGCAGCGGCAGGGAATTTAAAAGTTTTAAATGCAGCGGGGGCCTGATCGATGCCGATCGGGGACCCTCGCTGCAAGGGGTTAACGTGGGGGTGCTGCAGGGGTCCCGATAGAGACCCCTGCAGCATGGGGATGTGTATACGGTGCAGGGGGGAGCCTCACACTGCTGTCTCCAGCTGTTCCGAGGCAGCACGTAGAGGCTTTAGGATCCCTTGTGTGCACTTTTTGTCCACGTAGGGATTCTTACGATATGCGAGAATCATGCGTAGATTTAAGGCTACGTAGCTCTCTCGGAGCCTATTCTCGGCCATTTTATCGCAGTCATATCGCAAAGCAGGCTGCGAGAGATTCGGTACTCGCAAAACAACAGGAAAACTGCCTTTTGCGAGCACCGAGAGAACTACGAGGGATATTTTAATAGAGCCCTATGTAAGGTAAGTTTTCAGGTCTGACACTGGTGTCGGGACTCCTCTGAATCTTATATCATGTCGGTCTCTTGATTGAACTTCCAGAATTTGGTCAGTTAAAGATTCCAGTGTTTGGGTACGCTGCTCCAGATCTTGAATATCTTGTTTAATTGCTTTAACTGCCTTGTCGAAATGTGACTGGAGTGGGGTATTAAAATCTGTTAGAGATATTTCCGATAATTTAGGTTGCTGATGTGTCGAAGGGCTGTCCTCCTCTATGTCCGACCCTTTCGATGAGCTCATTACCGAATTGCGTGATGAGGCCTGAGATTGCTGCTGTCCTCTAAAATGCTCTGGGATGCTTTTAGCTATTAATCTTCTTTTAGATATGCCCATTTTCAACAACTATATGAAACCAATGTATCTAAATAGATATATATATCTCTTCAGAACAATCTGCTGTAAATCAAGCGTAAAAAGATGAAGCTCCAAAGTGGGGATGATAAGTGATTCACTATCTCATTATTGATGAAGGCTGGCTGAGCTTATTTCTACAGGCAGGTATTTACATATTATGCATCACTGAACAATGTGTTGGTATAAAGCACCATGTCAGTATTGATTAATTTCTGGCTAGTTCCCGTGTTTTCAATATGCTTCAGAGTATTTTTATAGCCCCAACTGACCGTCCGATGCCACTCAGTAGGAACCATGTACTAGTTGCTGGAAATAAGTGTACCACCGAGCCTGTTGCCCCTTTGCTAAAGTCAACTAGATGGCAAGTTTGGGCTTATACCAGATCTCCTGATTGCCTGCGGTTCCTAGTGTATAAGCCAATTTGCCTTTTATTGAAGCTTCAGTTAAATCAGTCTGTGTAAATTTGGTCTACTGCTGGGTTGATAGGAGTACCCAAATCACTGATTTGTGTATGTGATCACAAGAAATGAATTCTGCTGCTCCATCAGTATGCCATTAATGTCAGTTTCTCTGTGATCTTAAATCTGGCGGTAATGTGCTAGTATAAAGAAGTAAGAGCCAGCCCTATCCGCTGTGAAAGGTTAATATGAGTAATGCATTCATTATTGTCCACTCGGCTAACCCAAATAGTGCTCTGCACAGATTTAAGTTTAGTCCAATAGCCCTGCTCATCTCACATTCAAAGTAAACAAGGCCTGGAACACCACTTCACCCCGTCCTTCGGGGCTCTTCCCTCTTAATTCACCCGGGGGACGCAGGGGTGCCCTTTGTCAGTGGGGCCTGTTTGATATTGAGGGTTAACACCACACCTCCCTGTTACCTATGGACAAGAGGCACAAGATGGCGGCACCAGTCTCTTTGGTCCGTGGCTCAGGCAAACCTCATATTCAGCTCTCCGCTCCAGCTCCCCGCTTGCACCCATTTGGGATCACTCCCGTGCTCACCTCCTGCTCCTGTAGCTGATCCAGCCACTGCCTCGCCTCACCGGGTTCACCCCGACCTCCGTCTCCCCTCGTCTGGTGAGATGCATAACTTTACATTTAATCTTATTAAATCTCATCTGCCATTTAGATGCCCATTCCTCAATTTTATGTAAATCCCTTTGGAGGGAAAGCACATCATAATCTGATTTAATTACCTTGCACAACTTGGTGTCATCAGTGAAAATGGAGACACCTCACTCCAATCCCACCTCTAAGTCATTAATAAATATGTTAAAAAGGAGAGGACCGAATACTGAACCCTGAGGAACCCCACTTACCACATTAGTCCAATCGGAGTATGTTCCATTTACAACAACCCTTTGCTTCCTGTCTTTCAGCCAGCTCTCAATCCATGAGCAGATATTTACTGCAATTCCTGTATCTCTTAGATTGCACAATAGTCTCCCATGTGGCACTGTATCAAAAGCCTTTGCAAAATCCAAAAAGACATCCCCTCGATCCAGGTTCCTACTAACCTCCTCATAGAAACTAATTAGATTTGTTTGACATGACCTATCCCTCATAAATCAATGTTGACTACTACTTATAATCCTGTTCAAATAGACATATTCTTGTATATTATCCCTTATTAACCCTTCTAAAAGGTTCCCCACTGTCGAAGTGAGGCTCACTGGTGTATAATTCCCCGGATTTGCTATTGCTCCCTTTTTAAATATAGGTATCACATATACTTTTCTCCAGTCATCTGGTAGAGACCCCGTGTTGAGTGAATCTTGAAAAATTAAATATAATGGTTTGGCTATTACAGAACCAAATTCCCTCAGTTCCCGTGGATGTATTCCATCAGGACTTGGGGCTTTATTAACATTTATTCTTTTCCAACCTCTTTTGGATTACTTCTTGTGATAACCAATTATTTGGCAAAGGTAGTGTAGCCCCATTATGTTGCAGTGTCCCAATCACTGGTACCTCCCTTGTGTTTACCGAAGAAAATAACCTATTTAGCTTATCTGTCTTTTCCTGGTCACTATTTTTCAGACTAGCGACTTGCCCGTCAAAAAATGACGGCAATGTGATGTATATGTTTGTGAAGTTGTTTAGTTATTTAAATATATTTTTGACCCTTGTAAGTATTGTGATATGAAGATGTATTTTTGTAAAACGTTGATGTAATGGTTTTTAAAAATGAATTTTGTATCTGAAGAATTGTTCACTTTAATATACATAGAATCCAGAGGAAAGTAAAAAGTAAAAAGACTTTTTGCAACGTGCCGAATTTTAACATGAAGTTTAAAATATATGTAAGAAATAACCTTGAAAGTATATATTTTTAAAATTGAACTTTATTTTTTATGTAACTTTGGAATTTTTGCAAAACATTTGTGTAATTTTGAACATTATAAACAGGAACATAGTAAATACATTTTGTAACATAATTTTGAATTAAAAGTATTAACATTTGAATGTAAAAACAGTTTAACTTTAAATTAATCAGTATTAACATGCAATTTGTATCAGAATAATTGTTAAGTTTAATATACATTGAATGTAGAGGAAGGCATACAGTAAAAACTCTCCTTAAACCGTACGTAATTAAAGTAATTCATTACTGAGCACATAAACTGGCGATAAACATGAATGAAACCTTAACATAGTGACTTAACATTTTAACATAATTTTTCATAGAAATGCAAGGCAAGTATTTTGTGAGGCGAATTATCCATAAACATGACTTCCATTAATTATGACTGAATTAAACAACCAATTGTTTTGTATTTTTGAATGTTTTTTCAAAATGTTTGCATGGCTTTAGTTTGTATCCTGCAAAGTTATAGTACTTCATAGTAGACAATGTTTTTAGTAAAAATACGTCCATCTTCTAATAAATCACCTTGACTTTCATTGTTTTCAATGTAAACTTTAATAGCCTGTGGATTTTTGCACCGTGACAACGCAACGTACAATTGACCATGTGCAAAAACTGGTTCTTCCAAGTAAATACCCACAGATTTGAAAGTCTGACCTTGTGATTTATTAATGGTCATGGCAAATGCCATAATAATGGGAAATTGTCTTCTTTGAAGTAAAAGGGAGACTACTTTCACTTGGTGCTAAATCTATTCTTGGTATGAAAACTCTCTCTCCTTTATGGGTCCCAGTTAAAATTTCAGCATCTATAAAATGGTCCTTTAATTGTTGAACAATTAACCTTGTGCCATTGCATAGGCCTTTTTTGGGGTTCATATTTCGCAGTAACATGATAATTGCACCTTTCTTTAGCTGCAAAATATGTGGTGGCATTCCAGAAGGAGTTAAAGAGTTAATGAATTCAGTTGAAAAGTTTGCCTGACTTTCATTGTCATCAGCAAGTACAGAATCAGCACTGTGATAATTTCTTTGTGGTGCATTAATTTTTTTTAAGATTTCATTATTGAGTATTAATGCATCTTTATTTTTACACGTCAGTATGACTTGGTTGGCAAGCTCAGAATATTCTTCGTTATTTATGCTCCCTTCAAATATAGTCGATATAATATCTTGTTGACAAATCATATGAGGTGGGATCTCTACAGTGTCGTCAGGTAAATGTAGTATTTTTTCTGTTCTTCCTTCTCCAATTTTAATAAGCCAATCATTGAAATCAGTTTGGCCTTCTGATCTCATATTTTGTTGCAGTTGAAGATGGGTAAAATGTTTCCATACTGTACTTGACTTTATACATGTTTCAATAATGTCTGTTCGATTTCCATGTACAACGACAGGTAATGTTTGTCTAAAATCGCCACCCAACAAAATTACCTTTCCACCAAATGGAAAAATATTATCCATGACTTCACGAAGCAAACGGTCAATACATTGGAGGGCATAGCATGACATCATTGTGGCCTCATCTATTATAATTAATTTACATTTCTTCAATTTCTTTGCTTGTAAGGATGTCATGCGAATATCTGACACTGAATTTTCCAAAATAGGCACTGGCAGTTTGAATCCACTATGAACAGTTCTTCCACCTTCTAATAAAAGTGCAGCAATTCCAGTAGTGGCAAACGCCATTGCTATTTGTCCTTGTGCTCGTACTGAACTCATTAATAAATTGTACAAATATGTTTTCCCTGATCCGCCAGGTCCATCAAGATAGAAATAACGCTCTGTCACCATGTCATCATCTATAGCATTTTTAATGGCATGAAATGCTTGCAATTGTAGTGTATTTAAAGTTGCAAGTCTTTCTTGTGTTCTTTCTGCTTGTAGTTGAATGTCATAGTCTTCAAAGTTAATGTCATCTATTAGACCTGGATCAGGCAAATTAAAACTTGCACAACTTAATCCATGAGTTAAAAAGACTTCTTGAATTTCCATTAAGGCTTTTAAGTGTGCAATGGGTTCATTGTATCGTCGCATAAAGTCTTCAGCCATATTACTTTTAAAAGTCTCCCACAAAGCTAATGCATTTGGAGCATTTGAGAAGATACAAATAAAAGCAAATTGTTCTCTCATCTGTCGTGGCATTTGACATTGTGCTGCTTCTTCTAAACATCTTTCCCACTCTGTATCATCAGCGAGTAAGTTTCTATTTCTTGCAGCTAAATGGAAGGATTCATATACAATGTCATTAACAGTTCTTAATTGTTCAAAACTTTGTGCTCCTGGAACATTTAAAAGTAATATCCGTAAGCAAAATCGTTCAACATCTCTTGGACTGACTGTGTAAATTCGTGGAATTATTTTATTGCCTCTGGTTTTTCTTGCTCTCCATAATCCATTCACAAAAACATAGTGATATGGAATTTCAATATATAAGTATTGTGTTGCTTGAGCATCAGTGGAATTTAATGCAAACCATGCAGTTAGTGTAGTGTGACGATCTTCACTTTGGGCCAATGCATTCATTTCATTTCCAGAATGGAAATAGACTAAATGTCGTTGTGGCAAATGTACTGCTAACCTATATACTGCATGTGATCTATCATGCATTTCAAATTTTAAAAGCCGCCACATAGCTTCTGGCGCACTGACATAGCGAGCATCTACATGAGATGCAAGTTCATCATGTACTAACTCACTACTTTCAGGGTTGTCTGCACTTTTGACGACTACAGTAGCTGCATCGTAACCTTTGTAAATATATTTGTAGACATATTTAATTGATTTGATGGAAGTGCAGGCTTCTACGTTGATGTGGGCGTTGTACTTCATGAGTAAATGTGGATTGTAGGGTACTACATATCTATTGTCCACTTTTTTTCCACGAATAATGGCACTATCTCCTTCTCTTCTTTTATAAAGTGGATATCCATCACAATTGGCATATGTTTTGTCTCTATAATCTTTGGGAAAATCTTTTGAACATTGATTATTTTCCATACATGGTGATTGTGGATTAAGGTCTCCACAGGGTCCATGAATCATGCGATGAGTAACAATCTCATATAGTCTACCATATAGTTCTGGATCCGGTAGTTCAGCAACTATGACTGCATCCACTTTGGCCGAAGTATCTAATTTATCTTTCTCTTGAAGTATTATGAGAAGATGTGCATGTGGAAGGCCTCTTTTTTGAAATTCAATGGTATATACATAAGCAAGACATTTGCCAAATAACTGATTTATAGTAAAGTCACGTATTAATTCATTTAATTTTATCTTAAAAACTCTGGCTACTAAATCTGGTCGATCTGAAGCACTTTGTCCAAGAAGTAGATTTTGATGAATTTCTGGCCATTGTGGATTACATGTAAATGTCACAAATAAATCGGGTTTTCCAAATTTAGTCACAATAGCCATAGCATCATTGTATCTTTCTCTCATATTTCGAGGAGATCCTTGAAAGGAAGATGGTAAAATGATGGCTTTGCCAGCTGTCATGTCTCTGCTTGTAGCCACGTCAGCAACATAGTCCATGAGTCCACAATATTGTTCTACACGTAGTTTATCTTGTTGATATTTTATAAAGTTTAAATTATTTGCCTCAACTTGCAAATATGAATCAATAATCCATTGTTGTGTTAGTTTTCCACCACATAAAATGGGATTAAAATCATCTCTAATGGCAATTTGAGCAACTTTAAATTCAAGCATAGAAACATTATTTCGGATTCTGGCTTTAGCATTTGGGTAACTGGGAAGGGTTAATTTTGGTTGCCAACCTGCTTCTCCGTGTGGGAAAAAGATGGGATATGTCATTGGATCTAAATTTGGACTTAAGATATTAATATTAATAAATGGTTGGTCCTGATTTCTGGGATATACTCTAATGTCTCTTTGAAATGGTGGTTCTCCTTCATCATTGTGAAAGACCATTGCAACCTCATTTGATGTTGGCAAGTTATAACGACGTTTATCAGTATGTCTGTCTCTTTTAAGCACCATATTAACCTTTGGCATGGGTAATTGATGTCTTTGTGCATGAAGTAGTTGTTCATTTTCTACTTCTGCCAATTTTTTGTAAGCTTTACTGTAGGGATTGTTGTCCATAATGTTATTTAGCTCTATAAAAACACTGGGTAAGCATTTTTTATTTTCTTCCATCTGCATACGTTGGTCAACAGCTTCCATTGTATCTAGGACATATAGTTGAGCGAATTTTCTTTGCTCTCCTTCCTCTGGATGTAAATGTGAAGTCCGATGATAAATTTGTCCTTGGACTTTAAAACAGTAAGGACCATGTCCTGGTACATTAGCAGCCAATGTTGCCCCCATAGATGCAAATGATATGGCACTATTGTAGGATCTTATGTTTGTCTTAAAATTGTTGTAATTTGGAAAAGTAGGTTGAGTCATAATATTTAGTAAATAGGTTGGAAATTGTTTCCTTTGTGGAAGTTTGAACTTTCCTTTTTGACAACAACTAATAAATTGTCCATCTCGAGGTCTCTCCTGTTTAAAATAATAAGCCTCACAAAATTGACATTGAGTAGTCATGTCCCCACAACTATGAACCTCTACTGCTAAAGACTTCATTAAAGGACAATTTGCAAGGCATATTGGATGTTGACTTTGATATTCATCAGATGAAAAGTCCTGAAATGTTTCAACAACAGGTTCTAAATGTTTAGTTTTTTTCGTAGCTTTTCTTGGTATATGTTGGACTTGTTCGGTTGAAATGTCCTGTAAGTTTTTAGTAAGAGTTTGTAAATGTTTTTTTTTTGTAGTTGTTTTTTTTGGTCTGTCTTGACTGGTATGTTGTAAAATGTCATCTGATGTTTTAGGAACAGTTTGTAAATGCTTTATTATTTTTTTATTTTTTTTGGTTCTATCTTTCATTTTTGCAGCTGATATTCTTTTATTTGCAAGTCTTTTGCGTTCTTTTTCTCTTCGAATTTCTTTCTCCTCCGGTGTCTGCTGGGCGGCCCATCTCTCTTGTCTTTCTCTAGTTTGACGTCTTTTCTTGTCTTCTTTGGTCTCGTTATCAGCCATATTAATCTGTAAACGTAAACAAATAAATGTAATTGTGTATATTTAAATTTGTAATTCCTGTTAAAGATTATTGTGCACAATTGTTGAAATAAAAGGCAAATCATGAATGTATCATTGATATTTAGTTAAATTTATAATTCCTGTCTTCAGTGGCTCAGAATTTGGGCAATGGAATACTGCTGTAAATAAGCATGTAACATATTTATTTAAAATAATGGTTTTATTTATTAAAAACTTTGTTTGTGGATACATATTTACGACTGCAAAACTTCTTTGCTTAAAAAAAAAGTGATGTGGTTATTGAGCTATGTATTGAATAGTAGCAATTGAAATAAAATAAGGGAGATAGTAAATTAATTATTTTATTTTTCTGTTGACACGGATGCAACTGAAAGCAGTTTCTTTAGTTTTATACTTTAGTACTTATTATAGTTTACCTTGGTTAAAGTGTGATTTAAATCCGAATGTTTGTTGGTCCTCGTTTCAAAATCGTTGTCCAATGGTGTGGTCCTCTGTTGGAAGTCCTCGCCCGATGGTGTGGTCCTGTGGCGATAGCCCCCGTCCGATATTGTGGTCCTGTAGCGATATCCCTCGTCCGATGTTGTGGTCCGTTGGTGAAAGTCCTCGTCCGATGGTCTGGTCCTGTGTTGAAATTCCTCGTCTGCTGGTCTGGTCCTGTGTTGAAATTCCTCGTCTGCTGGTCTGGTCCGAGTCCTCGTCCGATGGTCCGGTCCTGTGGCAAAAGTCCTCGTCCGATTGTCTTCACGCAGTATATGTTGTAATGTAAAATAGAAAATGTTGTTTGAGTGAAATGTCTTTTAAATAAGTTAAAAATGTATGAATTAGGCTGTATTGTATCATTTATGGTTATTTTTTTCAAAAATATTTTTTGTAACTTTCTGTACAATCCCACGACTTTTGTTATTCTTATTTAAGGTTCTTAGTAAGGCTTGTGGGTTGTGATATATTAAATAAGAATATGAATTTATTTAGCTATGTCTTTATGTTAGTTTTTGTACAATCCTGTTTTGTGCGCACCACTTGTGGTATACTTATTTAAGCTTTATTGGGATGGTTATAGTTAGTGAAACATGAAATAATATAATTAATGTAGTTTGCTATGTGTTTGTGTTAGTTTTTGAGAATCCTGTTTGGTGGGCATCACTTGTGCAAAACTTATTTCTTCTTGATTGTACAGGTTATAGGTTGTTAAACATTAAAGAAGAATGTTAATGTAGTTTCCTATGTGTTTGTGGGATTTTTTGTACAATGCTATTAGGTGCGCAACACTTTTGTTATTCTTATTTTGGCTTCTTTGTAAGGCTTATAGGTTGTTAAACATTTAATAAGAAAATCTGTTTTGTGTGTAGCAGTTTGTGTGTTATTGAATTGCGATTTGGCTAATTGAATTGTGCCCTAAATAAGCACATAGGCCCTCATTCAATTGCGATTTGGCCAATTGAATAGTGCTCTAAATAAGCACATAACATATTTTTTTTAAATAAGTTTTTAGTTAGTGAAAACCTTGCTTTTGGATAGATGTTTACTAACTAAAAACTTATTTAAAAAATAATGTTATGTGCTTATTTAGACCCCTATTCAATTGGCCAAATTGCTATTGAATGAGGGCCATAGCATATTATTTAAAATAATTTTGTAGTCATTGAAAAACTGTATTTTTGATATTTTTTTATTAAGTAAAACCTTAGTTTTAAGCAATTGTTATGTTGTTATTTAGAGCCCTATTCAATTGGGCAAATTGCAATTGAATGAGGGCCTTTGTGTGTACCATATGTTGCATAGTTTGGCCCTCATTCAATTGCATATTTTACAATGTAATAGTACTCTAAGGCCGTAATTGAATTGCAATGTATAAATTTGAATAGGGTTGTAAATAAGCACATGACATATATTTGTTAAAATAGAGTAAGGGCCTAAAAGTTCTTATTTATAGGCATATTTAATTGTCCAAAATAGCAATTGAATGAGGGCCTTTGGTTACTGCATTTGTTATATTGTGAGCTCCTCATTCAATTGTGTTTTGATCAATGGAATAGAGCTCAATATCAGCACAGAGCATAATTTTTTACAGAATTTTGTATTTAGTGAACTTGTATCCAAAAGGAACGTGTTCACAAAAGAAAAATTTCCTTTAAAAAATATGCTCTGTGCTTATATAGAGCCCTATTGAAATGGGCAAATCACATTTGAGTGAGGCCCTTGGCCATTAAAGATATATAGGTCCTCATTGAATTGCAATTTTGCCAATTGAAGAGGGCTCTATATAATCACATAACATATATCTTGAGCAAACTTTTTAGTTATTGAAAACCTTGATTGTGGTTAGAAGTTCAGTAACTAAAAAGTTCTGTATAAAAAAATATTATGTGCTTATATAGAGCTCTATTCAATTGAGAAAGTTGCAATTGAATAAGGCTCATGGTTCTTTCTTGTTTATACTTAATACTTTACCTTGATAGAAGTTTTGAATGACAGACGGTGCCTTCCTGGCAATCTTAATCCGCCGGTGTTCTTGTAGTGTCTGTTTGAAAAAGAAAGTGAAATAGTTATTTGTATATTTATAATTTTTCATCTAGCAAAGCATGGCCTTTTGAGCATGTAATGTCTTGTTGTATCTTACCTCTTCAAATTTGTTGGTGTTCTTTAAAAGGGATTGTGCTTCACAGTGCACGGTGCAAATTGTTGAGAGACGCTGTTGATGCAGAGTCTGTTTGAATATTAAAAGAAATAGAAAGATTCAGCTTTATATGATCTATTGAATTGCAGTAAATGAATTCAATTAACCTTATTTTTTATTTTTTTCTAACACACATAAATGTGTGTCTGTGAGATGTAGCTATAGATGATTACACATATATGTGCGTGTCACATATCAGTATACATGAGATATAATGTCATTTAAATGTAGTTGTTTACTGATTTTGTTGTAAGCTAATTTTGTTGCATTGGCAATACACATAAATGTGCGTGTCACATGTCACTATACATTATAGACATATATGTCGGTGTCAGATGTCACTATGAAGGGGCAATACACAGAAATGTGCGTGTCAGATGTCACTATACATTATAGACATATATGTGCGTCTCACATGTCACTATACATTATACACATATACGTGCGTGTCACATGTCACTATGAAGGGGCAATACACAGAAATGTGCGTGTCAGATGTCACTATACATTATACACATATACGTGCGTGTCACATGTCACTATGAAGGGGCAATACACAGAAATGTGCGTGTCAGATGTCACTATACATTATAGACATATACGTGCGTGTCACATGTCACTATGAACGGGCAATACACAGAAATGTGCGTGTCAGATGTCACTATACATTATAGACATATATGTGCGTGTCACATGTGACTATACATTATAGACATATATGTGCGTGTCAGAGGTCACTATACATAAAGCTCAGTTTAATTATTTTTGTGAGCCTATACACATAAATGTGCAATACATGATGACTACATAAATCCTATTTTATTTTTTTATTTGTTTGACCTGACCTGATAATAAAATGTAATATATTATAGCTTACCTGTCAGTTGTAATTTGCACAATGTAAAGTAGTAAATTAGTAAAGAATTGTCTTCTCAAGTAAAAGCAGAAGTCACTCCGTTGATCACCTGAGGAGAAATGTATTTTTTAGTTGGAAATAGGCAGTATTTATAAACTTGTAGAAAGTTCTGGAAAGTGAGACCGTTAGAACGCAATACGCATGCGCTATTTGCGTTCCAGCTTACAATTTGCGTTCCATCCGCCATTTTAGGCGTATTACTGTTTAAAATGGTGTTTAATATGATTGTGATACGTTCCGCATAGTATGTGTTTCATTATTGCGAGTAAGTGTAGTGTAGTTACGTCTGAAGCCTCGTTTTCGTTTTGTTCGTCGGCCATTTTTTCTCTCGCTTAGCGATGGTATTAGTGTCTAAAGTGTTTATTTTGATTTAAATGTAGGTGTAACTTGTTTTTTTGAGGTGCTGGCTGGTTCCTCTTGCTGTAGGTAAGCTTTTTATGTGCTTGTTGTGTGTCTTTGTTAAGTTTTAAATGTTTGTATGTCGGCGTGTTGCGTCCGATGTTTGCGAAGTCGTAATGTGTAGTAACGTGTCTCGTATGGTGTTTGCGTGTGTAGCCTCGTTTTCGTTTTATTCGTCGGCCATTTTTTGTGTCGCTTAACAAAGTATTTAGTGTCTAAACTCTTTTATTTTGAGTGCAATTCAGTTGTAAGTTGCATTTTTGAGGTCCTGGGTGCTTCCTGTTTGTGTAGGTAAGTTTTTTATGTATGTGCTGTGTGTATGTATTGTGTTTGTAATTTTGTAATGTTCGCGAGTTGCGTCCGAGTGTTGCGAGGCCGTAATGTGTGTGAACGTGTGTCGTATGTTGTTTGCGAGTGTCGTAATGTGTGTGAACGTGTGTCGTATGTTGTTTGCGAGTGTCGTAATGTGTTGCGACGTAAATTTGTTTTTGCAAGGGTCGCAGTTGCTGCAACTGAAGACCTCCCTTTGCGAGGTCCTCAGGTGCTGGCATGGAGCGCCTGCGGCGCTCCAAGCCAGCAACTGAGGCCCTCGCTTCGCGAGGGTCCTCAGTTGCTGGCAAGGAGCGCCTGCGGCACTCCATGCCAGCAACTGAGGCCCTCGCTTCGCGAGGGTCCTCAGTTGCTGGCAAGGAGCGCCTGCGGCGCTCCCTGCCAGCAACTGAGAACCTGGCACAGTGCCCTCGCTACGCGCGGCCCGCGACTCGCTGCGCGAGCCGCAGCCCTCGCTACGCGAGGCCCGCGACTCGCTACGCGAGCCCGCAGCGTTAGCAACAACTCGTACGCTCACAACTATATATGTGATGGCCTGTATCACATTGTAATGTTCCTATAGCTTCCTTCCTCGCCTTCTTCCCATTAATACACATAAAAAATATTTTAGGGTTAGTCTTACTCTCTTTGGCAATTCATTTTTCATTTTCTATTTTAGCCAGTCTAATAGCACTTTTGCAATCCTTGTTAATTTCTTTGTACTCACGTAAAGCAGTCTCTGTCCCCTCTTGTTTGTATAATTTAAATGCCTGTTTTTTACTCCATATCTTGATCTTTAAATCATTGTTAAGCCACGTTGAATGGGATTTACTCCTTTTACTTTTATTCCCACATGGTATATGCCAATGTGAATGTAAATTTAGTAAGGATTTAAATGTTTTCCATTTATGTTCAGTGTGTTTACCTATAATTTCTCTGTCTCAGTCTATACTTTGTATTGCTGCCCTTACACCGTCAAAGGGACCGAGGTTTTTTTGGTCCCTTAAAATTTAGTTTTTTTTAATTCAATCTCAAATGAGACTGTGTTGTGATCACTGTTTCTCAAAGGTTGCACTATTCCAACATTTGATAATATATCAATATTATTTGTGACGACTAAATCTAAGATACCGTATTTGCAGGCGTATAAGGCGACTGGGCGTATAAGACGACCCCCCAACATTGCCACTCAAAATATAGAGTTTGTTACGCAACTGCAGCGCCTCCGGCCGCCACTGCAACGCGACCGCATTGCCTCCGCCCCATCTCCCTGTGACCGGCACCTCCCTGTGACCGGCACGACTGCCGTGCCTCCGGCCCGCCCCTGCAACGAGACCGCAGCGCCTCCGGCCCGCCCTTGCATCTCCCTGCGACCGGCACAACAGCCGCGCCTCCGGCCCGCCCCTGCAACGCGACCGCAGCGCCTCCGGCCCGCCCCTGCATCTCCCTGTGACCGGCACAACAGCCGCGCCTCCGGTCCGCCCCTGCAACGCGACCTCCCCCTCTCCCTTTCCCCTCACTTACCTCCATCTGCAGCTGCTCCTCAGCTCCTCCACGCTCCTTCCTGCGTCTTGACCCGGCCAATGCTAATGACTTGGAGCGCATGCACGCCACATCATTCGCAAATACCGGGAGCCGACGCAGGAAGGAGCGGAGGCCGGAGGAGAAGCTGCAGATGAAGGTAAGTGAGGGGAAAGGGAGAGGGGGAGGTATTTAGAGGGGTAAAGTGAGGAGGGGGTTTAGAATGAGGAGGGGGGATTAGAATGAGGAGGGGGGTTGAGGATGAGGAGGGGGGAGGCACGAGCTCTGCGCAGACAAAGTGCACCCGGCATATAATACGACCCCCCCCCCTTGGAGGCATGTTTTTCAGGACAAAAAAGTCGTCTTATACACCGGCAAATACGGTAGCTTCATTTCTAGTAGGCTTTTGTATAACCTGGGCCAGATAATGATCTCTTAGTTTACTCAAGAACCTGCCCCCTTAGCTGAATTGCTGGTCTCATTTATCCAGTTTATTTCAGGGTAATTAAAATCTACCATTATTAGAACTTGCCCATGCTTAGCTGCATTTCCAATCGGTAACAATAATTGTATTTCCTCACTTTCAGCTATATTTGGGGGTTTATAGCACACTCCTACTAATATTCTTTTTGAATTTACTGCTCTGCTATTTAACTCTACCCACAAACATTCAACTTTATCACTAGGTCCACCATAAATATCTTCTCTGACTATAGGCTTAAATTCAGGCTTAACATCCAGACAAATCCCTCCTCCTCTTTTACCATTGCCTCTATCTTTCCTAAATAGGTTATAACCATCCAGATTAACAGTCCAGTCATGAGATTCATCCCACCACGTTTCGGTAATGCCTATTAAATCCCATTTTTCATTAATTGCTAATAATTCTAACTCTCCCATTTTTCCTGGCAAGCTTCTGGCATTAGCAAGCATACACCTTATGTTATGAGTCTGTAGTTCTGAAGTGCCTGCCACTGTACTTGAGTTACTCAGTAAAACCTCCCTATTGACTATACTGCCCCTCCCCCATCTCTTCCCCTATGAGTTGTTAATTCATCCTTTATACCCTCTACACTTTCTACCCAATTACTTATATCTAGTCCCTCCCCCCACCTACTAGTTTAGAAAATCCTCCAGCCTTTCTACCATCCTATCCCCTAGCACAAAAGCTCCCTCCTCATTAAGGTGCAATCCATCCCTGCTGTAGAGATTGTACCGAAGTCAGAAGTCAGCCCAGTGCTCTAAAAACCCAAACCCCTCCTTAGTGCATCACATCTTTAGCCACGCATTAACCTCCCTAAGCTCCTTCTGCCTCCCTGGGCTAGCACGTGGCACTAGTAGTATCTCAGAAAATGCTACCTTGGAGGTGCTTGCCTTCAGCTTATTACATAGTTTTCTAAAATCATTCTTTAGGACACCCCATCTTCCAATAACTTTGTCATTGGTACCAATATGTACCAAGACAGCTGGTTCATTTGTATCCAGCATCATTGCATAGTCTTCTATTAGTGAGCCTGATTGTTACTGGCACTGTAATTTGCCCGTTCCCTATCTCATCTTCTTTTCGCTTGGGAACTCTAACTTGCTACAATCTCAAACACAGGATCTCTGATCTTGGCGATATTTTACAAAGTCTATTTCCTAAAACTGCACACTGCCTGTTTAATATGTGAAGTGTCCAAAACAGATGCACTGACACTTGCTCGGCATTGGAGTTGCGTCCTTACACATTTCACTAACGCCCTGCCCCCCTGACACGTGTTTCTACGTCCGCTCATGTCTTTGTCAAAGGATTAAGGCTTCTCCTTATCGCTACCGTCTTTTAAAGTATTATGGTTGCCTAGGTTACCAAGGAACCATGCTGTCCTGCTTACAAAGGAATTGGAGGTGACGATTTATACTTATTATTCTGTTAGGTGATATTATGTCAAAGATTTGTCATTATAGCACTAGTATGTGAATGTTACATGGGATATTGCTTCTTCTATATCTGTAAATGGATTTGGATCTCATGCAGTCCTCTCTATTAGAATTGTATATCCCCAGTTTGATATTCTGCTATATAGATAGATTTCTAAATAGGCTCATATTCAAAAAAATCTAGTAAGTCTCAAAACTGGACTAATATACTTTGAATTCAAATAAACATGATATGCCCTGTATAGTATAAATAGTTCTAGACATAGACATATAATTGAATTGTGAAGAAATGTGAACATCTTGGTGAACATCTGATGAGTATAAACGACACATTGTGAAGTCATATTTTTATGAATGTAAATAACACTCAAATTATTTGAAGTGCGCCAGTAGTATAATGTGCAAAGTGGAATAAAAAGGAGAAGTAATATTTTTTTTTTCTATTTTTTTTAATTTGTATTATTTTTCAAACATATCTTAAGTCAGATTGACGTACAAATACAAACAACAATACAATGACAATAGATGTTCACATCTTGTCATAGACAACAATATAACATTAATAACAATAATAGCATTAATAACATTAAGGTGCAGAGTACTATACTATCTACCCTGAGTCTCCTTGTTTGGATGTATATACGTAATTATCCCATGGAGCCCAGTTCAGAAGCATTTTATTCTTATATCCCCCCTTATTTATTATGTAATCCATTTCAAAATCTCTTTTATAAGCTACACTTGAACTAATTTCCTTCCATGAGGTTAGACAGTCCGTTTTCCATTTTAATGCCAATAACCATTTAGTTACCAAAAGTATATGAATCAAAATGCATCTATGTTTATTTTCAACAGTATTTCGAAATATATGAAAAAGGACTATCTCAGGTGATAAATGTATGTCTTTTTTTAAGATCTTCGAAATATTTAGGAAACACTGATTCCAAAGAATTTGGACTTTCTCACATACACAAGCATTAAACCAAGTCTTTTCATCCCAGGATATTCCTATCTCCATTTCCCATTTCATCATTGCTGAAGATTTCCCCTTACATCTTTCAATATCTTTGATACTCGCACACTTGAAAATAGAGAATTTTCTATTTATCTTTATTAGTTCTTTTTCAAGGTTAGAGATCATATCTCTTATGCCCTGAATATACTCTTATTTATGAATCATATGCCATAATGACCCATATTGTAACCAAATGGAGCTAGGCAATTTATTATTAGTTTTTAAATCCTCAAATGATCTTAAATGATCATTCTTCCATAGATCCCGAACCGTGCACACATTCCATTGGCCCCAGTCTACCCTTATTTTTGTACTGTTTAAATCATATAGCATTTGTAATGGGGTTACTGGCGACGGGAATGGTAATATCTTCTATTTATTGTTGATTTTATTTGTAGCTTAGTTAGATCCTCTCTAGACAGTTCTTTCATCCATATTAAATACTCTAATCGAATCTACTTTACTAATTCTCTCTCAATCAGGATACATTTAAGAGGTGATATACTCTTATTATATTTCAAAAGTTGACTAATACCAATATTCTCTAAATAATCTCTTAGATTTGGCGAAGATAATCCACCCGAGCCTTATGGCCTCTATTAATTATTTTATAAATTAATCTTTGAAATGTAGTAATAGTACCCCAGAGCATTGTAAGGGGATACATCTTAGGATATAGGTATATATAATTTTTTTGGTATAATCACCATTTTAATCATTGAGATACGACCAGTCCATGATGATAAATTTAGTCTGCCACATTTTTTACAGAGGTTACATATAGGGAAATAGATTTGGTCCAAGATATCAGTCATTAAAGTTGAAATCCTTGTGCCAAACCTTATCCCTAAATGTGTTAAAGAATTATGATCACATCTAAAAGAAAAGGTTTCTTTTAGGCATACCACCTCTTCAGTAGATACATTAAAACATAGAATTTCAGATTTATGGCTATTGATTTTAAGTAAGAAACTATTCCATAATCTTGTACAATTGTTAGTAATTTTCTTAATTTATTGGATCTGACATGGTAACAACTACGTCATCGGCGAAAAGTGATATCTCTGATATTGTTTTACCCATTTCTATCCCCTTTATATCAACGTCACATCTTATAGTATTAGCTAAAGATTCAATACATAAGTTAAATATCAGTGGGATAGGGGGCAACCCTGTCTGGTCCCGTTTCTTATGTTGAATGCCTCTGATTTATAACCATTCCCCATTAAAAATTCTGATGAATTACTGTATAAGACTATAATGGCTTTTATACACAAACTCCCGAATCTATAAGCTTCCAATATTGCTTTCATAAAGTCAAACGCTTTTTCGGCATCTAAAGCGACTGCAACAACTGGTAATCTACTCTTTTTCACAAAGGCAAAAATATCGACCAACTTTCGAATGTTGTCTACCCCTTGTCTGGTTTTAATAAAACCTGTTTGATCTTGGTCCACCTATAGATGCATTAATGGGTCTAGCACTGTGCATATACTTTGGCATACATTTTTAAATCCTGATTAGGTCTATAATTCATGCATAAGGTCAGATCTTTGCCCTTTTTAGGAATATTAATAATGGCGGCTTCCTTCATCTCCTCAGGGATAACTCTTGTCATTTTGATCTCATTAAATGCCCTAGATAAATGTTCTAGTAATTGTGTTTTAAATAATTAATAGGAGCTAGAGGGGAAACCATCTGGCCCCGGAGCTTTTCCAATGTTTAAGGAGTTATTTGCAGATTCTATTTCATCCACTGAAATCTCTCTAACATCTCTCTATGATGATGGCTTATTTTCAGTGTTAGATTTACTCAGGAATTAGGTTATCAATTCTCTAGATGGTTTGCAGACACCTTCATGGCCTTCTAAATTGTATAGAGTACTATAGTATTCTTGAAAGGTCTTCTCTATATCACTTGGACTATGATTGTTTCTCCCTTTCAGATCTATCAATCCTTTTTTTACTATATTTGTGATTCTTAAAATTCTCTATACACCCATTCAGATGATTCGCTATATGGTATTTTTTTTGCTGTAAGACCCAGAGCTTATTATCTATTTGAATCTGAATACTTTTTTTTATTTTGGGCCGGTACCCTCGCTATTTCTTTTATCGTATCTAGATCAGGTAGCTTTTTATTCCTATATTCTAATTTATTTAGCTCTAAATATAGGCAGCCCTCTCTATTTTTCCGAATAGCTCTAATCTTAAAAAAAACAGCGCATATATACTTTATGGGCTAGCCATGAAGTACAATTGGAAGAAACTGATCCTACATTAGTTCTAAAAAAGTCTGCCAACTCCTGTTGTATTTCATCTCTATCTTTTGTCTCCGTAAAGATATAAGGGTCGATTTGGAGGGCCTTTTTATTTATTCCCCCAAATTTACCGTTCAGCTGTAATTTTATATGCCCATGGTCTGACCACACTATGGGGCCAATATCGACTTTGGTCATCGCCCTCCATGCATCAAAGACATTAAAACTTTCTAAAGTATCTCTACATTTCCTTCTCTTTCTACAGGTTTCAGGGTCCGGGGCTGATCCATTTTGAGATTTTCTATCAAGCGAGGCATCCAAGCACATGTTTAGATCCCCACATATTATTAAAAGACCCTTTTTATTTTATCTATATGATTTAGCATCTTAACTAAAATTGATTTTGTTTTGTGTTAGGGGAATAAAGATTAACAATAGTATAGGGGACATTAATGATATGGCCAATCCAACTCATTCAATATAACATTCCTTCTATGGAATATTATCGAAGTTCCTCTAGCTTTTTTCTTGTAACACGAATGCATATTAACTTTGTACCAATTGTTTGTCAAGTTAAAGGTTCTCTCTCTAAACCAGGGGTCTGCAACCCGCGGCTCCGGAGCCGCATGTGGCTCTTTAACACCTTTGCCGCGGCTCCGGGGCGGATACTAGCGAGGAGAGGAACGCATTGTACGCCCCGACACTCCCCACCTTGGCGGGCGCTGTACTGGCTGTAATGTCGCATGGGGGCAGTGCGTACGTTAGTCACACACCATCCCGACGCCCGACGTCACCTTCTCGCCCGCTGTTAGATCGGAGGGCAGCGGCGCGTCCGCTAGTGTGAGGTAAGTGAAGTGATGCCTCGGGGGGGGGGGGGGGGGTAGCCCAGCCCAGCCCACATACTGCATTGAAGGGGGCATGGAAGTGCAGTGATGCCTTAGGTGGGGGGTAGCCCAGCCCACATACTGCATTTAAGGAGGCATGGAAGTGCAGTGATGCCTCAGGGGGGGTAGCCCAGCCCACATACTGCATTGAAGGATGCATGGAAGTGCAGTGATGCCTTAGGTGAGGGGTAGCCCAGCCCACATACTGCATTGAAGGGGGCATGGAAGTGCAGTGATGCCTCAGGGGTGGAGCTTGGCCCACATACTGCATGTATGATGGTCACTACTACATTGTACGGGGCATGTATGGTGGCCACTACTACATTGTGAGGGAAAATATTTTTATAATGACGAGGATGACATTGGGCCCTCATTATTAATTATTATTTACATCAGGCCCTGATTAATTTTCTATGGCATTTTGGGGCATTGATTATTAGGCATAGCAAATTTTGATATGTAGCCCTTTTTAATACATCTGTTTTGGACCCCCGGTAGGCCAGACATGGATAAAGGCAAGAAAAGAAAAATTTCTGAAGAAAACAGAGTATTTAATGATACATGGACAGAATCATTTGCATTCACTACTGACAAGACTGGTTTACCAGTATGCTTAATATGTGGTGAGAAATTTGCAAACAACAAAAAGTCGAATATTGCAAGACATTTCCAGAATAAACACACAGCCTTTGCTGAAAAATATCCAGATGGAGATGAGAGACAAAAAGCCGTTGCAGAACTTATGAGGAAGGTTGATGGGAGCATTTATAATTTCAAGAAGTGGGTGAAATCTGCAAATTCCACAACATATGCTAGTTTGGTAGCCGCTCAGGAAATAGTCTAGCACGGGAAGCTGTTCACAGATGGAGAGTATATAAAAGAAGCATTCATTAAGATTTCGGAACATCTATACATGGACTTCAAAAACAAGAATGAAATTGTGCAGAAAATAAAAGACATGCCTCTCTCTGCGAAGACTGTTAAAAACAGAACCCTAAAAATGGCAGAAAACATTAGCAAACAGCAAATTCAAGACATTAATTCAGCTGTGGCGTACTCCATCACCTGTGATGAGTCAAAAGATAAAGGTGATATTGAACAAATAGCGCTGTTCTGCCGATATGTGAACTCTTTAGGACCACAGGAAGAACTAATTGAGCTGATACCACTAAAAGACAAACCAGGGGTGAGGATATCTGTAAGGCTGTCCTGGACTTTTTAAGTGCTAACAAAATAAACACCAACCACCTGGTCTCAGCGGCTACTGATGGGGCACCGAGCATGAGAGGAGCACAGAAGGGCTTTGTGGCTCTACTGCAGAAGGCACTGGGTAGAACGCTGCTGTCATTTCATTGTATCCTGCACCAAGAAGCATTGTGTGCTCAAACATTTCCTCCCGAATGCACAAAAGTGATGGATGTGGTCATTCAGATTGTTAATAAGATAATGGCAAAGGGTTTAAGCCACCGGCAGTTTCGTTTGCTATTGGATGAGGTGGAAAGCACATATTCTGACCTCCTGCTCCACAACAAGGTCCGGTGGCTGTCCAGAGGCGAGGTGTTAAAACGCTTTGTCACATGTTTGGAAGAAGTAAAAACCTTCCTGGCCAGCAAAGAGCTCACCTTTGCTGAGCTGGAACAGCCAGAGTGGCTGGAAAAATTAAATTTTATGGTAGACATGACAGCCCATTTAAACATGCTAAATACAACCCTTCAGGGGAAAGTAGGCACAGCCCTGCATATGCTGGAGGAGGTTTTGGCATTCGAGCGCAAGTTGACAGTATTTGTCACAGATTTCCAGAGAGGTACACTGTCTCACTTTCCCACTTTGAGAGAGTTCAAACAAAGCCATGATACAATAATTTGGAATATTTCAAGTCTGCAATCACTGCAATGCAAAGCTCATTTGGGAAACGATTCTGTGAATTCAGAAAGGAAAAAAACACATTATCCTTCCCTGTCACTCCCCGATCCATCCCTATTGAATATGACTGCATTTGCAGGTGTAAGTCAACCTGATCTTGAAATGGAACTGGCCGATATAGCCGACAAAGATATTTGGGTATCCAAGTTCAAATGCTTGGTCGCTACTCTTTAGGATGTTGCCCGTCAGAAGGCCATTCTGGCTCAGAATCATATATGGAGTGATATTGAAAACCTTCCCAAACAGGACAAACTTGTATTCGAAATATGGAATGCCATCCCCAACACTTATATAAACATGAAAAAGTATGCATTTGGAGTCCTGTCGATCTTCGGTTCCACATATGTATGTGAGCAGGTTTTCTCCAACATGAACTATATTAAAAACAAACATCGATCACGCCTCACAGATGACAGCTTGCAAGCCTGTGTGAAAATTAAGGTGACGTCTTACAGCCCTGATGTGCAGATACTGAGCACTGAGGTTCAGGAGCAAAATTCCCATTAACCAGGTAAATTAAATATTGTAATTAGCTATTAATTTGCAAAAATATATTTTACATTGTTAAGTGAATGTCCCTTTTTTTTCAGATTGACAGCTGACTGCACGATCCTGTATATATAGCATTATGTTAAGAAACAATATATGCAGTGTTATATTTGTTTTTAATGTCGCAATGGTTTTGCGGCACTTTTTTTTCTTCGGAAACGGGTCCAAGTGGCTCTTTTTGTCTTAAAGGTTGCAGACCCCTGCACTAGATAAACCGACTTCAAATTTCTTTACTAGGGTATGCCTGTCTGCTCCACTTGCAAAAGGTATTGTGGGTATTCTGTATGATACTTTTAATTCCCCTCCCGCCTCCCCCCTTCCAAAATATATGCAAAAATGGGAAGAGGACTTAAATTGCAAGATATGGAGACTTGGCAAAACTCTTGGCGAAGACTAACCCGGGGATCTTTGAGCAGTAATATATTGGAGACCTCTATTAAAGTTCTCCATAGGATATATATCACCCCGGACAAACTATTTAGATGGAAACGCTCCCCCAATCCTAATTGCTTTAGAGCTTGTCAGATCTCTGGAACCTTTTTCCACACTTGGTGGTCATGTCCCCTGGTTCAGTCTCTTTGGAACAAGGTTTTCCAATTAGCCTCAACCATATTTGGCACGCCTGTTATGGCTAAGGCAGACATAGGCCTGCTAGGGCACTCTGTCCCCTCACTATCAAAATACCAAAATAGACTCCTTCAGTATTTAATGCTAGCAACAAAAAGTCATATAGCCAGGCAATGGAAATCTCTTACTCTTACTTTACAATCAGTCATCAGTAAGATGAACTACATTGCAATAAATGAAAGGCTAACCCATTTACTACAGGGCCGAATGTTTTTTTTTTCTCCAGGTATGGAATCCCTGGACTCATTCTCCCTATAGCCCCCCTATCACGTGAAACCTATTGAATTAGCATTATGCTATCCTTTGCTAATACTTACATTGGAGCTGCGGACCAGGGACTGGAGGAGGCGGGACGGGCGGTGGATCCGAGCTGGTAACCAACCGGACTTATACTTCAATACCCTTGAGACAAAAATCTGTGTGCGAATTTAAATTTCTTGTGTAGTCAACAGTGCTTTTTATGTTTCTCTTTTATTATACTGTTTTAGCTCATTTAGAGTTATATTGTATCTCTACAACAGTTTGTTTTTTGCTACACTTTTTTTTCTTTTTCTTACTTAGGCTCTGGATGTTTGCTCTGCTAGATCGAGCCTAAAAAACGTTTTATTTTAGGTAAACTTTTTCCTTAGAAAATTGGAAAAACTTAGGTAACCTGGCTCCCCTTAGACCTTCCCACAAGTGGGGATAGATCTTTTTGGTTAACTTTATTTCAATGATTATATGGTATTTTCTTATGGTGTAATGTTATATTAACCTTTTTCTTTTTCCCCTTAATTGGGTATGATTGTATGTTAATAATGTCAGACCTGCTACTTGGCTTTTATGTTATCCTCCGCTTTATTTGGTTACCTAATAAAAACCGTTAAAAAACAAAAAAAACATGAACAATACAAATTGCCCAAAAAAGTCAAACGGTTTATATCATTGTATCTTTTACATCTTTCTTGCTTTTAAATTTTTCTACATTTTATTTAAATGACGTCCTGCATGCTGTAAGTGGTCCATCACTAACCAAAGCGATTACAGATGGACAAGAGAAGTATCCTCTGCAGAAATCCAAAATACTGGGGTATGGTCTAATGCAATTAATGTGGTTATTTGGAACATTCAAATATCTCAAGCTATTCTATTAAATTGAGAATTCCAGAATTGAAGTAAAATCACATGGATAGTATTAGGATGGGAGTATTGCATTGGGGAATGGAGGAGTTGGGGGGGCACTATAGAAGCAAAGAATAAAAACATACTTTTACATCAATATAAATCATTGGTAAGACCCCGCTTGGAGTACAATATTGTTAACCATTTCTAAAAATGGAAATTGTAGACATGAGAAATATTCAAAGAAGGTGAAAAAAGTTAATATGTGAGCAATGGAAGGATTGAATTGTGAACCAAGTCATAACAAATTAGATGTATTTCCTAGCAATATAAATCTACACAATACTATAATCACTTTGGATAAATGCATCCGTGGTAAATATAGGTTTTTAGAAGTGATTCTATTATAACAAAACATTTACAGCTGACAAGAGCTCACCACTTGACATTGGAAGAAAAAAGATGGGTCATTCCACATCAAATCAACCAACAAACAAGGGTTTCGTCACCCTCCGTCTCGGATTTGGATGCAATTTGGTGTACACCCTTCCCTTATGTTTGAAAGAAACTCCCTTGAATGTTGTTCCTCTATCTCTAACGGTTTTACTTTTAAAGCACGTCAAAGTTTCATTAAATCTGCGTTGTCTGTTCCTCTTGAAGTCTCTGCACGAGATACCCTTGTGTACATTTTATTTTTTTCTCCATAACCAATGATCAGATCTCTTTGAAATTTTACACAGAGCTCAATAAAATGATGAATGACTATAAATGCCTAAAAAAAGGTATAAATGGTGGTTTTGTTTGCCGTCCTACCAGTTCACATATCACATGTAATAGAAACAGATTTTAAACAGTTATTATGTTACTATGGTGATATTGGCAGTGTATTATGACATTATCTTGCTCTAAACTCATTCCATTGTCTTTTCAGTTGGACCATCTTCCATTGTGACATATCCTTGCAGGGTGAGGTCTAGGTAACTGATCATTTTTACCAGCACTCCTTTGTAATAGGTTTGCTTTCTTTTTTAGCTCAGGTATTTTCTGGAGCAAAATTTCAAGAAAATCTCTCTCACATGGTAAATTTCACATGAGGAAAGCAATGCAGCTTCAAGCTAAAATGAATGGTTCCACATTCTCAACCATGAACCTACAATCTGGTAATGATAGATAGACTTTCTCATAAAAATAAAAGACAGAAGCACTAGTTGAACAGAAGAGACAAGCTGCTGTACTAGGAAGAGGACATCAAGTGTTATTTACCATGGAGAAACACATCTATCCACTAGGAGACATTACGAATACAAAGATAAAGGACTATGTGGTGATCAAGGAGTACACCACTATCAATGATCATCTAATAATGTCTATTATGAACATGTTCCTTTCCTGTCTGCCCCTTGCATTAGCTGCTCTGATCTTCTCTATTAAGGTAACAGTGGGGAGAGCCATGGTGGAGTAATACTGGGAGATCAAGGGGAATAAATATGGGGGCATACATTTGGTATATCATAAGAAAATTATGTGAAATGCTACTTAGAGTAAACATTTGGACAATATTATAAATGGTGAATGTAAAGATATCAGACATAAATTATATGATTTTTGAATAAGTAATAAATATTGCCTAGACGAAAAAGTGAGTGTGAGCCCAAACATCATTAACACTATGCTTTATTTTGTGTATATATATATATATATCCATTACCTCTTCCATACCCCTCTTTCTCCATTTCCCCCTTGCATCCTTCCAAAAAGGAGACAACCCTTGGTTTACTGTGGCTGAGCGCTGGTAAATGAGGAAGTGAGCTGTCTTGTGGTCACCTCCCATGCAGCCATCATGATCTGCAGCTGAGCAGGGGCCATGTACCGTTGTGTATAATGTCACCGGCACCATCATATGACCCCTGGCAAGCTGCAGAGTGGGATGGCCATGGCGCAGGAGAGGATACACTGGCTCAACACACCATCCACTATGCACCAAACCCTGGAGACTATGTTATCATAAACTATCTTACAGCTGAAAGCACATTGTATAAAAGTGAAATATGTATATACTGTATGTGAAATAACTAAGCAAATCTTTTGATTCCATTTTCACAGCTGTATTTGCAATGTTTTAAGCAGTTTGACTAGTGACAATAGGATTCTGACATGTTCTTCTGAATTATAATAACATTTATTTCTGATTCATGACAGTGTCATGAGTCACTGTTCAGAAAAATACTGTCATTGGAAGGAAGTCAGATAACATTGCTATTGGTCAGAAAGTAGATAACATTGTCATTGGTCAGAAGGCAGATAACATTGTCATTGGTCAGAAGGCAGATAATATTGTCATTGGTCAGAAGGCAGATAATATTATCATTGGTCAGAAGGCAGATAACATTGTCATTGGTCAGAAGGCAGATAACATTGTCATTGGTCAGAAGGCAGATAATATTGTCATTGGTCAGAAGGCAGATAATATTGTCATTGGTCAGTAGGCAGATAATATTGTCATTGGTCAGAAGGCAGATAATATTGTCATTGGTCAGAAGGCAGATAATATTGTCATTGGTCAGAAGGCAGATAATATTATCATTGGTCAGAAGGCAGATAACATTGTCATTGGTCAGAAGGCAGATAACATTGTCATTGGTCAGAAGGCAGATAATATTGTCATTGGTCAGAAGGCAGATAATATTGCCATTGGTCAGAAGGCAGATAACATTATCACTGGTCAGAAGGCAGATGATATTGTCATTGGTTAGAATGTAGATAACATTGTCATTGGTCAGAAGGCAGATGATATTGTCATTGGTCAGAAGGAAGATAACATTGTCATTGGTTAGAACGTAGATAACATTGTCATTGATCAGAAGGCAGATAACATTGTCATTGGTCAGAAGGCAGATAACATTGTCATTAGACAGAAGGCAGATAAAAAGGTCATTGGTCAGATTACTTTGCAACATTGTAACATTGAGAATTGAACATAGAGTCAAAACTCACAGTCACAGACTAGAATATGCTCTGCTTATTTTATCTGACTCTGACCACTGACCATATCCCAATGTGAATACTGTATATGTGGCCCATAGAGGAGTCCTATAAAAGCATCTTTCGTTGAATGACAAGATAGGAGCACTGTACACTCTTGTCCGTTCCATGCACTGACTCCCAGTACGTCATAAATTATTTATTATATGTATATATAATAGATATCTTAAAATAATGAAATGATAGCCCAATGCAAAAAACAAATTTTATTGTAATAATTTATCAACATAAAATTAATAGGCTAAGTTTTTGAGACCAGGCCAAGACATGAAGAATAGACATATAGTTTATTCTGATTAAAAGAGTTGATCTTCTGTAAAAAAAAAAAAACTTACACATAAAATAGCTAGTGTTCCCCTTGTTCTGTAGTCTGGAGCACCCCCTAACATTTACAACCCGTGGTTGGCAAAGCGTGGTACACATTTCACTACATTCTCCCACCAATGCTGTGCAGTAATAAGGCAGCAGCAATCGAATTCGCTCCAAAATGTTTCCCTCCAAATGTGGAGGTCAACACATCAAAGAAAATAGGTGAAGACAATTTATAAAAAAGAACAGCATACTGTCATTGCATATTGACATTATTCTACTTTGAAGAACTGCACTTCCTAAAATGCACACTGGTTTTAGAAAGAAAGACATTTACAATAGCCTTAAAGTTACTAATTTTCCCATGCAGTTATTCTTTACTGCACGTTGGCCTCTATTCAATTCAACAAATTGTAATTACTGGAGCCCGTAATGTAGCCCATAAAAGTTACAGATTCAATTGGCCTCTTCTAGACAATCAATTTGTGAGTTACAGGCCCAAAATCCCTGCGGTTGCCAAAAACATAACTCCATCCTTGCTATGCCTTTGATGTTTCAAGCCTGTCAATGTTACTAAAAACGCAAAATCCTTATTCAATTGCAACAATGCAACAAGCCTGCAACTGCTTTCAAAACCGTAGCACATAATTCTACAAGTACTAGATAGGACTCGCAAGTTGTTTAAATGCCTGCTGGTAACACTGCAAAAGCAAATATAAACACACTACTGTACTTTAAAATACAGGGAAAGCGATGAAAGACATTAGAATGAAAGCTCGCAAACATGCAATAAAGAAACTTTTTTCATTTTTTATTTCTGTGTCATATTAATCCCAGGAATCAAGGAGTTAATACATATCAGATCACCCACATGGACTAGAACAGTTTCTTCATTATTTTTTATTTACTTCCTACATGTATGATTGCAGCTCTGACTCCTTTACTATTGGCTCTGCCTAAATTGTAACATACAGGATTATTTAATTGATCATGATCAAGCTCTGAAATGCTACATACGGGTTTTGCAATTTTTGGTATTCAGCCATGTAATCGTAGGCTTGTTCAATTGTTGCAAATTTCTAATCCGCAGACTTATGGTCTGTATGGAGGTAAATATGAGCTTGCAATCAAATGGATGCCTTTATATAATGCACTTGATTTAACTATTTGTTTGACCTGTTTTTTTTTTGGTATGTTGTGTGCTTGTAAACAAAGGACATTTGCATTAGCCCTATTGAACGTATTGTTACAGATTGATCAAATTCCATTGTAGTTGCAAACTGCTCTGCTATCAAGCTCTAATGTTACCCGCAGAAGCAGAAACAAAATGGCAGCTCCCACCACAGCAGGCCTGCATGTAATACAATTTTAATTAAAAGTTGTATTTTTTTTTTTTTGCTCATTACCAAGAGTAAGTAGTTCTTCCAAAGAGCATATTGCAAATATGGCATTATGGTGGTATTTAAAAACTTCATGACGCACTTACATGCACAAATCTTCTATGCTTTCTAGGTTTTAACTTTCTAAAAATACAATGTTAAAAACAATTACTTTTGAAATTAAGTTAAATATTGTCACATTTTATCCTAATCTTATCACATGAATATGATTTTACTTCCACAGACTCTTCCTAGTAAATTTAATATGCGCTAAATTAAAGGATTCCAGTAGTTTGGGAACATGGCAATGATTGTGAAGTATTTATTTTATGTATTTATCTCGCATTTGAATCGATAAAGTATCCAAAGTGCTTTCAACTGTTAGAGAGTTTATGGCAAGACAGTTTCCAGGTTTACGAATTTATTGGCTGAAATACTATTATCATGAGAAAATAATTCTCACAAGACCTGGGAGACTAAAGACACATATTTCTTTATTAACCCTTGGTTTAAATGTAATCGTAATTTATACAGTCAAAATGCATATAATTTAAATCCATAAATCTTATAAAAACATATTCACTGGTTATGACGTATTGTATAATTTATTTATTTTATAGGAAGTGTGTGATTTTTCCTTTTTTATGTTCCCTGAACTTTAGAGATATTTACTGTTATTTATGACTTACTTATCAAACAGCCCTACAATATTGCCTCAACGTGTAAAACTGTAGCCCGTAAAGTAGCCTGCAAGACTTATGGCTATTAAATTGGCCCCGTAAAGCAGCCGCTAATGTTCTGTGGGTTACAGGCGGAAAAACCCTACGGTACATCCAATTTTGAACCTTGCGGCCGCAAATCCTTTGATCTGTCAAGCCCGTAACGGTTACGTTCGAAAATTGCTATTAAATTGCTACGAATCTACTGCCGTTCAAACCCGTAACCTGCAAAAAGGAGCCAATAAGCCAACGGGTACTAGAGAGGACCCGCAAGGTGGTTAAAGTCCTATCCGTAGCAGTGTAAATACAAATATACACCCTACTGTATATTAGGTATTAAAATTAATAGCACAACATTCTCAAGATCACAAATCTGAAATATAAAATACTTTTATTTCTGTTTTATTTCCATGTCATATCAATCAATGTGTTGTTAATACATATAATGGAACTCGCATGCACTAGAATATAAGTACTGATTTATTAATATTGCATTATTTCGTAATTTAAACCCAAAAGGCTTTGAAATCTAGGCCATAACTACGGGTTTGACTAATTAATCATGTTCACGGCTGTACATACAATGTGCGCAAGAATGGTTTACGGGTTTGCATCTACGGCCAGTAACTCCCAGCATGGTACAAATGAATAGCTCTGTAACGCAGGCGAATTTTAAGCCCGCCATCTTTGCGGGTGTGGCGATGCCGCTACGGGCTTAAAATGTAATGGGGCTGTAAGAGTGTGTCTTCGCAGAACACTTTGGCTTAGACATTGGTATAGAGGTGGCTCTTATTACTTATATTTTGCTGTCACTTTTCTTGAGGATCTTACTGCTGCGCTTGTTGATCTGCAGCTTGTACTTGGTATTTTATTTATAAAGTGTTATTAATTGCAAAAGTATTTCATAGTACCAAAAACTGAAATGAGGGCTCCCTGAATATAAAGATTAAACCTTAAACCAATGGTGAATAAGCTTAGTAGAAGACAGTCACTGATACTCTCATGTCATGAAAAGGAAGTATGACTGTCATGGAAGCTTCCATGCACTAGCAGAGTCTATTAAAATGAACATTTTCTTTGACAATTTTCCTTTACTAATGCGTCTTCCATTCAGCAATTTTCCCATTAATATATAAATTATCTGTCAAATTCTCTCTCTCTTAGACGCGGAAGTTTCTGAGATATGGAGATCTGGAGAGTGCAGAGAGGATGTCCAGAATATCGTTGATACTGAATATCTGCGCTATGACATTGGGATTATTTATAATCATTTTGCATTGCGTGTTTTGTTTTGCACACATCCCCGTCTACAACTGAAGATGACAAACATTATGAAGGAACTGGTCAGGATACCTGAACTGGAGCAATTAAGAAAGAATTACTATGATATTTATTGATTCATAATATAATTTCTATCTAAAAAAGAGAACATCTGTGAGTGAGTCATTCTCTGGTAACACACCCTGAAGGACCAAGGTCCAATGTATTTAAAAGAGAATGTTTTATATAGTACATGGGAAATAAAATTATTCAAATAAAATTAACAGTGATACACCAAATAGAAAAAATAACATGTTTCATCTGTCTTTATCTTAAAGGGGTTTAGGAGGAAGTGTAAACAAGGACACATGGAGACCCTGTTATTTGTGTGTTGTCTTATCTAATTTATATTAAAACCAATGGGAACAAAATCAGAATATGTTTCAGATCAGACATTCATAAGACTCACTGTCCCTCTGTTTCCTGTAACTTATTAGGACCGAGGAGAATAAACTCCCATACTGCCTATATTTTAGCATTTCTAAAGTATGATCATTCTAAAGAAAAGTGGAGAGTTAGAGAATGGGTCATTTGGAGAGTTTAGCTTAAAGGATGCACATAAATTAATTAATAAAAATTTTATACATTTAAAAACAATAAAGTGGTCTCTTCAAGACTGCTTTTGCCTTGACCAGCATTTTTGAAGCACTGTTATATGTGGCTTGTGGATTTTATCAACAAGCAGACTGGGATCTCCTCACTAATGTTTTGCCAGGTTACTCACTCTTTACCCAACTAACATGTATCAAACATTGTAGTCTCCATAGCAATTGTTATTTAGTCATTCAGTCGTGTCCAACTCCCTTCTTCCCACTTCCCCACTTCCCTTCTGAACTCCCTCAAGCTCATGTTCATTGCTTCAATGACTTAATCTATCCATCTCTGCCAGCCCTTAATTGTGTGCCTTCATTCTTTCCCAGCATCAAGGTCTTCTCTAGGGAATCCTGTCTTCTCATGACATGACTAAAATATTTGAGCTTTAGCCTTATAACCATACATTTTTTAAAATAATCCTAATATTCTCAAATTCTATTTGGTTCCTAGAGCCATTTCTCATCCGTAAAGCTTGGTTTGGGTACTTCCTACACTGAATTATCTTGCGGACAAGGCAGGATTTATGGATGCGGCTGAGCGTCATAATTTTGCTACTAATTGGGTATACTGCAAATTACACCACTCGATTACCCTGGGGGCCTTGTTTAGTACTGTTAGCCATTCAAGCAAGATGGTGAATGCATCCTGTGCAAGTTTCCTGCTGGCACATCAGACCACTTACAAACAACACCAACCCCTTTTGTATTCAGTACCATTATCTGCATATATTATCACCTTCTATCACAGTATGTATGCTTTGGTCATATTTCTCTAAAATATCCACTGTATCCCCAGTACTGAACACTACAGAATATGTTGGCGCTATATTAATGATAATAATATTAATAACATGCCTTAAAATGTTTTTATATGCATTCGCTGCAATAATGTACACAACTTTACAACGTGTTAGATCTCGGGTCACCAATGAAAGATCTTAGTTCGTTATTAATGGTATTCAGGTTACAATAAAATATTCCAAAATACTTCAGTCTATAGCATGTGTTTATTAGTTATAAGGACAAAACCTTGTTACATTAGCAATTTCAGACATTTCATGTGTGAATGAATGTCTGTCTATGATTCTTGAATCAGTAAGTCACAAAATACCAGCTTCTTATAGACTTACAAAGGAATGTGATGGAGTATAGAGAGACCGGAAATGGAGCCGTAGCCGCGAAAAGCCGGCGTGCAGCGAAGGAGACGGCGGTGACGTCACGCAGCGAGAGCAGGGAGCTGGAAGCAGCCTTCCAGCCCAGGGGAAGCGCGAGCTAGCGCTGTATCACTGAATTAACAGCGATACCATCGTGCAGGAGCGGAGAGCTGACCAGGGAAGGACAAAGGGGCATTTCTAAGCCCTAAAGAACGGACAGAGTGCTGGACCCTCTAAAGAAGGCACTTTTCAAAGCAGAGGGCTTTGCTGGAAGCCACAGGAGGAGAAGTGGGCAGAGCAGCCCTGGGACGTCAGGAGCCAGACCCCTGAGAAGCTCACCGGCGCACCAAGGCAGAAAGGTAAGGAATAAGGGAATATACCCTTACACCCTTAAACCTTACCTTATCTGCATTACAAAGAGTATACTGTGGTATCTGCTGTACTGAGCTGTTTATGCTAATGCTATAATGCTGGAAAAGAACTGTGTAATTATTATAAAGCAACGGGTATAATTAAAGCAAATACAGCTAACTAACTCAGAACCCCTGAGGCTGGCGGCTACGCAGCTCCAACATACCAAGGGTGTTATAAAGGTATAAGATACCCGCTAAAAGGAAGAAAAGAACCATTAGCAATAAAGCAATAGAAGCAGCAGACTGGGGATATAATCCCTTGCTCCAATATAAACATCTCCCATATTGGAACTTAAAAGACCGGAAGAATCTAATCTATTAGGAGGATAGCTCCGGCAAATGAAAAGAAGCTAATTGGTAAAAACAACGGGAACCCGCTATGACCAGATTAAGGGAATATCCCTCAGAGGCGCCATAATAGTAACAGTCAGAAAAGAAACAGCGTACTCCCTATTGAAAGACAGAAGGGTTCAGCTATCCTTAAGACTGTGGATGCACAATAAGCTAAACAGCACTTCTAATTAAAATAGCACGGGTATCACAAGGAGTGAATAAACCGTGACAAAAAAATTCGTGACAAAAAAAAAAAAAAAAGATAAGAGAAATAAGAAAGAAGTGGAAAGGAAATAATAAAGAAAGGAACAAGTAGATAGAGAAAAGGGGAAGGAAAGAGAGGGGAAAAAGAAAAAAAAAGAGGGGGCTTGGAAGTAACAACCTTTAGGGCAATTAGAACATTATAAAAGGAAAGAAAATGGCAGCCAAAAACAAATCCAAAACCAGGAAAAGCCCAACCGCAGAGCCATCTCCCTTTTTTACCCCCAAAAGCTCTACAACGTCCCTCCCAAAACACACTCCGAAAGAAGTGCTGGAGCAAAGTATTCCTCTTTCTCACACAAAGGTACCAAGTAAAGAGCTGGAAAAACAAGAGGAGAATTTCCTCACCACAGACAAAATGAAGCAGATTTTGAAGAACTTCCAAGAAGAATTTTTTGCTGAAATTAAAAACCAAATAATGGAAAATGCAAAATCAATAAAAGAGGTAAACAGCCGTTCTGCGGATTTGGAAGATAAATTTGACAAACTGATCATTGATCACAATATGATTTTGGACAAGTCATCAAAAATGGCCAGCCAAATCTCAATATTGAATGACCAGATGAACAGGATGGAAGATAAGGCTCGGAAGAATAACCTGCGAATAAGAGGTATACCGGAAGCCATTAAAAGAGAAGATCTCCCAACATACATCTTGGAACTGTTTACCAAAGTTACTCCTAATTTTTCGCAGCTGGATCCAAAACTGGATACAATTCACCGAATCCCGCTCCCAAGCTATTTACAAAATAAAAATCCCAGAGATGTGATAGTAAGAATCCATCATACATCTACAAAAGAAGCAATATCGAAAGCAAGTTACTTGATGAAGACATTCGGACAGCCATATGAAAATATTCAAATATTTGCAGATCTTTCAAAAGGCACAATGAGCAAGAGAAAGGAGTTTAACTTCATAACACAAGCCTTAAGAAAGAGCAACATTATTTACAAATGGACCTTCCCAGTAGGTCTACTGGTATCACAAGGATCAACTTGGCACAAGATTAAGACCGTGGCAGAAGCCCGAGACTTTCTGAGTATTAGTAAGCTTAACAACCCGGATCCGAAAGATCCTACAATGGACCTGCAAGTCCCCATGCCTGACTGGCAGAGGAAGAAATGACTTTGTCAGACTAAGGGACAATTCAAACAAAGCCGATGTGTTTTTTTTCCTTCTTTTTTTTTTTTTTGTTACTTCCTCTTATTCCGTTAGGTGTTTCTCACCTTTGCTATCCCCTTACTGTCATCCTGGGTTTGTGTAAGGAATAATGGAAAGATCTCTAAAAGTTACCGTTGTCTCCAAATGAATCCGCCAACCATTTCCAAACAACGGTTGATTCCCTGCTGAACAGAAGTTTGGAAAGGCTTGATATGAGTCTCTTCTGTTCTAATTGTATGAATGTTAGTATGAATGGAAGTAAGGAAGATCTGGCACTCTGGGTAGACAAAGTCACAAGGGGAGATATTGTAGCTGTAGATAAAGGGTCAATAAGAATTTACTGCATTTGTAATTAATGTCCATAAAAATACTTAGTTGGAATGTAAACGGTTTAAATTCTCCTAGTAAAAGGAAAACTGTCCTCAGACATTGTAGAAAAGAGAAAGCAGACTTGATATTGCTACAAGAGACACACTGGGGGAAAACCAAGATTCCAGGTTTCGCGACAGGGGTTTTTGATTGCAGTCATCATTCAGTAGGAGAAAAGAAAAAAAGGGGAGTTTCAATCTTTTTCTCTAATAATTTAGAAATGGCAGAAACATTATTAATAATAGACCCAGAGGGCCGATACATCCTATGGAAGGGTCAGATTAATAAACAGGAAATGACACTAATAAATATTTACGCGCCAAATGAGAAACAAGTAAAATTTCTAAAACTAATAGGCAATTTGATTAAGAAGTACGCCCAGGGATCGCTGGTGATAGCAGGTGACTTTAATTTGATTCCAAACACAAATCTAGACAGGTCAATAAAACCGGCACAGAAAAATTTAAGTAAAGTAAATAAAGAAGCGCAGATATTCACGAAATGGATTATTAAAAACCATTTATTTGATGCTGGGAGAGTCCAACATCCAAACCAAAAGGAGTTCTCCTTTTATTCCAATCCACACAATATATACTCACGAATAGATTTAACACTGGTAAACTCTCAAATTATAAACAAGATCACGCACACCGAAATAGGTAAGATTGTCACTTCGGATCACGCACACACAACGTTAGTAATAGAAATTAATAAAGTAAAACGGGATAGACCACAATGGAAACTAGACAATACGATAATAAGAATGGAGAAAAATAAAGAGTACTTAAACAAAGAAATAGAGAGTTTTTTTAAGATAAATATTCACTCGGTCCCTTCACATTGCACGACTTGGAACACTCAAAAAGCTTTTACAAGAGGGCTTATGATTAAACTTAAAGCACAATTGATTAAACAAAGAGGAACCCCGTTAAAAGAGTTATATATAGAATTAAATAAGTTGGAATCCAAATACATTCTAGATCCACAACAACAAATAATGGTAGAGATTAAAATAATACCAAACAGAATAAATAAGATCAATCAATTAAGATCAGACAGAGAAATATGGCGCTACCAACAAACTTTTTATCATCAAAACAATAAAAACAGCAAATTATTAGCCTTACAAGTAAAAAAGAAAAATGAAAAAAAAAGAATAACAGTTATTAAGGAGGAAGGAAGATATATTTCTTCCCCCCAGGAAATTGGACAAGCCTTTACTAGATACTATAAGGAACTCTATAATTTGGAAAAGTCAGCCCCCCTTTGCAAACCGGCGGTGGAAGAAATTCAAGCATTTTTAGATGAGATACAACTGCCCAAAGTATCTTCAGAGGACCTAGCAGAATTGAATAACCCAATTACAAACCAGGAAGTACTACAAGTAATTAACCAACTAAAACCTTATACATCTCCAGGTCCAGATGGATACACTAATCTTTTCTATAAAACATTTTCACAAACTCTGAGTCCCCATCTTACTGAAGTATTTAACGAAATTAAAACGTTGGGAACTATTCCAGCGGAAATGACAAAGGTAGCATTGATTATGATCCCGAAGGCCAATTTGGATACACAATCCTGTTCAAATTACAGACCAATTTCCCTTTTAAATGCAGACACTAAATTATATGCAAAGATTTTGAGTCTTAGAATACAAAAATTTATAGGAAAATTAATTGCAATAGAACAAATGGGGTTTGTGACCGGTAGACAGGGAACAGAGAATATCAGAAAACTTATGAATTTGGCCGAAGTTGCAAGACTAAATAGTGCCCCCACCCTATTCTTGTCTTTAGACGCGGAAAAAGCGTTTGACAGAGTAGGGTGGGAGTACATGAAATTGGTGTTGTCCAAATTTGGCTTCGGAGAATTTGGGGCTAAGGCAATAGGAGCTCTATACAGATCCCCGACAGCAGAAGTAACTGGGATAGGGGTTAAGGTAGACCACTTCGGAATTACAAATGGCACCAGACAGGGTTGTCCCCTCTCCCCCACTCTGTTTACACTAATGATAGAACCTCTGGCGGAAGCTATCAGGTCATCCCTTCAAATTTATGGGATCAGAGTGGGGGAGAAGGAACATAAAATCAGTTTATACGCAGACGACGTAGTACTATCTCTCACGCGTCCTGAAGAATCTCTCTACCATTTAGCAAAAATAATAGATAAATACAGTAGAGTGTCTTATTATAAATTGAATTATAGGAAATCTGAAACACTTTGCTTTAATGTCTCTAAGAGCCAGAAATCACAATTAAAGAGCAATTATCGGTATGACTGGGAGTCAGACTCAATCAAGCACCTAGGAATTATTTTCCTGGGAAACATACAGAACACAGTAGATAGAAACTATAAAAATTTATTGTTTAAATTTCGGAACATTACAGATAACTGGAGAAAAAATAGATTCTCTTTTTCAGGTAAAATGGCAGCAGTTAAAATGATGCTACTACCCAGATTAAATTAAATTTTAAGGTGTATCCCCTATAAGATCCCCAGGGGCTGGTTGAACAAGTTACAACGAGTAATAGATGTGTTTATACACCACTCCAGTCATATAAGAGTTAAAAAAAGAACTATGGGAAGAAGCTTCCTAAAAGGAGGAATCGCTTACCCTTTAGTACAACCATACCAGGAGGCGAATTGTGTAGTACACACCTTGAAATGGTTAGAAACATCACAGATACTTCCATGGATAGAAATAGAAAAAGCTTTAAATTTAAATCACCATTTATCAGCTTTAGTCTTTGGGGTAGAACCAGCCATTAAGGATCTAGCCGCAGGATCAACTATTATAAAAGAAATTTCAAAAAATTGGAGACAGATTAATAGGAAATATAAATTAATCCCTAAGGGTAGTATCATTACTCCGTTAGACTCGATAATACATTTAAATATGAAAAATATTACGAAAGAATGGAAGAGGAAAGGACTTAGTCGGATAAGAGACACAGTGATTAACGGGCAGATCGCCCCCTTTGAACAAATTAAAGAAAAGTTTGGGATCTCAGGAGAAGGATGGTTAGCATATACAGCATATAGAACTTCCTGTGATACAACCAAGGTAAACTCTCAAAATAATAAAGAATTAAATCCCATGGAAAAAATCCTCCTTAAATCCGAGAATAAACATCTAGGCCCTCATTCAATTGCGATTTGGCCAATTGAATAAGGCTCTAAATAAGCACATAGCATATTTTTTTTAAAGAAGTTTTTAGTTAGTGAAAACCTTGCTTTTGGATAGATGCTTACTAACTAAAAACCTCTTTAAAAAAAATAGGTTATGTGCTTATTTAGACCCTTATTCAATTGGCCAAATCGCAATTGAATGAGGACCCTAGTATCTAAATGTTTTAACATCATAAGATCAGCCGGAGAGCACTCCAAATCTAATGGTATGATCCAATGGGAATTAACCCTAAAACTAGAAACAGACGAAACAGACTGGGATACAGCATTAAAATGGACAAACAGATTTATCAAACAAACAGCATACAGAGAATCGTTTTTTAAAATTATCAATAATTGGTATATGACCCCTGTGAAAATGGCACAAATTTCACACTCCCCTGCAGACAAACTGTGTTGGAGAGAATGCGGTAATCAGGCTCATCTATTACATATGTTATGGGATTGTCCCAAGATAAAACAATTTTGGGAAAGTTGTTACGAACTTTTGGACAAGCTAACAGGGAATCAACTCCCTTTTAAGGGAGAATGCAGCATTCTACATATGTTTCCAAGTGAGGTAGCTATTGAAAACAGAGCAGTTGCGATTATTATCTTCTCAATAGCTAAAAATCTATTAATAAAGAAATGGAAAGATAGTTCCCCTCCCATATTCTCTGATATTATTTGGAAAATAAAGCATATTAGAGAGTTAGAAGTTAACTATATACAAAGTGGGTTAATCAGAACAGACCCTCTTAAGTGGAGAGTATGGGACAGGAATTATTGAACGACCAGTAATAGCGCAGATCTTCCAGAATGTAAGGAGGGATGAAAGGGAGTGAATGCTGATATGGTTTTAAGTAAATGATTGTTTAACTAGGTAACAAAGTTGACAAGAATGTATTTTGATATATTGTTGTTTTGTATATCCTAATTTGAAAATAAAAAAAGGAATTAAATAAAAAAAAAAAACAAAGGAATGTGATGACATCACACAAGCTAAACATCCAAACTTAACACCCATCACACATTCATTTAATCTTAGTTAGCAATTCTTCAGTATTTCCATTGAATTCTTGTCTTCCTTGGGTTCCAATTCATTTAGTCTGTATAACAAACTTCCAATGTCCCCGGTAAATCCTAGGTATCCTTCAGGTTCTTTCATTGTTCATAGCATCTTGGTTCGTTTTTGTATGTGTGTCCAGCCCATAGATAATTCTTTCCATATGTATGGTACTCAATATATCAATAAAAAAGGGTTATCTTTGCCTTTGATACAGTTGATCACCCTCTACTAATCCAAATTATCCAATCCCTTGGAATCAGAGATACTGCTCTCTCGTGATATACCTACAAGATCGAAAATGTAGTGTCTCCTTCTCTTGCACCTCTTCTTCTCCTCACCCTCTGTCTGTTGACGTACCCCAAGGTTCAGTCCTAGGCCCCTCCTATTCTCCATCTTTACATCGTCACTTGGCACTCTAAAAAAATCTTTTGGGCTTCAGTATCATCTCTATTCAGATGACACTCAAATCTACCTCTCAGAACCTCATATGTCCCCCTCTCTTCTAGCATGTGTTTCCATCTCAAGTATATCCTCCTAAATGTCCGCCCACCATCTACTACTGCGTCAATTCCTCACATCTCTCTCACTGTCAACAATGCCATCATCACTCCCATCTCCCAAGCCCGCTGTCTTGGGGTTCTTTTGGACCCTGCACTCTCTTTCATTTCTCTCATACAGTCACTAACAAAACCTTGCCTTTTCAATTTGCTCTCTGCTTTCATCTCCAAATATTCCCCCACCCACCCTCTTTGCTCTGCTAATGACCTTCTTCTTTCCTCCTCTCTCATCACCTCCTCTCACTCCTGCCTTAAGGACTTTTCTTGCGCTGCCCCTATTCTCTGGAGCTCCTTGCCTCGCTCCACTAGACTATCCTCCTGCTTCAAATACTTCAAAATCTCACTAAAACACCCCTGTTTAAAGAATTCCATAACCTGCCACCTTAATGTGCGCACTGCATTTCTCACCCTCCTGTACCACACCCAAAACCTTTAGATTGTAAGTCTGCGGATTTTCAATCTTGCAATGTGCTTTGGGGAGAGCACTACGGACATTGGATTGGATTCTAAGCTCAAAGACAGGGCCCTCTATCTTTGTAACGTGTTAATATTGTTTCGCCTTTATCACAACTTATGTATAGCGCTACGGAATATGTTGGCGCTTTACAAATAAACGATAATAATAATAATAATAATATTGCCATTTAAGGGTGTATGCACGAGATCAGTAAATTCTATTCCAGCCAGTACTGACCCTTTTGTGTAACCCCTTGCTTGCCAGGTTGAGCCTAACGCATTTGATAGGATTTAATTCCATGGTCATTTGTTCATTTACAGAAAACTTTATTTGTAATGAACATTGTTTATGCATGATCAATTCAGTTCTAACACAATGTAAGTAAACAAAACACTTAAGAATGTGTGCCCAAGTCCAATATATAAGGCACTTTAAATCCAAGTAAATCTTCACTTACCGAAACAAAATGATAAGTAAAAGGATACCAGAACCAGATATCACTGTATCCATCTATTCCCTAAATGCAGTTAAAAAATAATAATTTTCAGTTTGATATCTGTACTATATAAATCGTACTCTCCTTGTAAAATAACAAAAATAACCTCTGTTATAGTAACCAGCAGAAATATTGTATTCTTCAATGACCACTGTCTTTTCCGATATTCATGCAATATTCCAAATGCTTCAAATAATCACTTAGGAAAATGGAAGTTTCATGCAATTTCACAGCAGAAATGCCCGTTATATCAGTAATATCAATGCAATAATGTTGATAAAGCTTTCTCAGGATATATTGCATTGGAAAACGTCTTGGGCGATAATTTCTCTGGCCATTGAGCGTCTGAGTTTTAGAAAAAAAGAGAAAAGAAGAGACCACAACTCAAGTGTAGTATAACAAGTATATTGGGATGAAAGACTCTTATATTTCTCTTGACATTAAACAGCATTTTTCACTTTCACACTGGCTTCCTCCCACAGTCCAGAAAAGATGGGATGGCATGGAAATCAAACGAGAGTCGTTTTACATTAGAATATGGAAATAGTTATGTGAAGAAAAATTAAAACAAAACCACTGTAGTTCATATATACATTATTTTCCATTTCTCTTTACATTATGCAAACATTTTTCACTTGGACACTTTGTTCCCCCCACAGTCCAGCATTTTCCGGCACAGTTACCCACGGTGTAGCTCTACATGATGAGGTCACATGCGCAGTCCATACAGGTTCGGTGTGAATGAAATGATAAAGTCAATTCACAATTTTTCTTTGTGGCATTTTACTGTATTGCCACAAAACTAAATTGTTTTTGAGTCAAAAATAATTTATTATTATAATATATTAAAACCATTAGATTAAAATGCCGTCGATTAAAAATATATATGAAAAAATATGATTGACATCACTAATTCTAGCTTTATTAGCTTCAATTGCCTTTTTCTTATACTGTATATATATAGTAGCCAACATTTTTTTTACATCATTAAGCCTTGCTTATATCTATATTTTGAAGACTGTCATCTGTTAACAGAGAAAATTATTTTATGAATCAAAAACAATTTAGTTTGTGGCAATATAGTAAAAAAAAAACACAAAAAAATGTGTTCTTTAGCTCTTGTGTATTAACTTTATCAATTAATTAACACAGTAAAAATTGATGGAACTTCACACCGTAAAGGTAAAGAGTTTGAAGTTGAGATTAAGGTAAAAAATCCAGCTCAAGAAGTCCATACAGGTTCTATGTAAAACGTTTCCACTCCATGCGTTTCACCAATGGCTTCATCAGGAGTGGCAGTGTGGGATTTTCTTACTCTTTTTATATCCTTCCAAATTTAGCTCTCTGGTTTAAATGTAGTTAGGTCCTTTAAGTTTACATATGATTGTTCCTTTATTGTCCATCAAAATCTTTCACATGTTAAAGTCATTTCAATACTGCAAATCAAAGTCCTTACCTAAGTGTTTCAATTTCCTATAATAAAACAAAATCAAGCTCAACAAAAATCTTAAGCAGAATCATTGAAAAATTACAATAAATAAACACGAACAATACAAATTGCCAAAAAAAAGAGGCAAAAGGCTCATATCATTGTATCTTTTACATCTTTCTCACTTTAAATGTATTGGGGAATTAAATTCCTAATTTTTCTACATTTCATTTAAATGGCGTCCTGCATGCTTTAAGTGGTCAATCACTGACCAAAGGGATTATAGACGGGCAAGAGAAGTATCCTCTGAAGAAATCCAAGTACTGGACTTCCAATCAGGGGCATGTATGGTCTAATGCAATTAATGTGGTTATTTGCAACATTCGAACACCTCAAGCTATAGAGAAAATAGAGAATTACAGAATTGAAGTAAAATCACATGGATAGTATTAGGATGGGAATATTGCATTGGGGAATGGAGGAGTGGTAACGAGGAAGTTGGTGGGGCACTATAGAAGCAAAGAAAACAAACATACTTTTACAACAATATAAATCAATGGTAAGACCCCAATTGGAGTACAATATTGATCAACATTTCTAAAAATGGAAATTATAGAGCTGGAAAATATTCAGAGAAGGTGAAAAAAGTTAATATGTGAGCAGTGGAAGGATTAAAATATGAACCAAGTCTAAACAAAGTAGATGTATTTCCTAGCAAACAAATCTACACATTACTATAATCACAAGATAAATGCATCCGTGGGCCTCATTCAATTGCGATTTGGCAATTGAATAGGGCTCAAAATAAGCACAGAGCATATTTTTTTTAGGATTACAGGTGACACAAATGGTAATGTTTCAATGGTGGTTTTGTTTGCCGTCCGGCCAGTTCACCAGAAACAGATTTAAAACAGTTATTATGTTACGATGGTGATATTGGCAGTGTATTATGACATTATCTTGCCCTAAACTAATTCCATTGTCTTTTCAGTTAGACCATCTTCAATTGTGACATATCCTTGCAGGGTGAGGTCTAGGTAACTGATCATTTTGACCAAAAAACTTCAAGTAAATCTCACTCACATGGTAAATTTCACATGAGAAAAGCAATGCAGCGTCAAGCTAAAATGAATGGTTCCACATTCTCAACCATGAACCTACAATATGGTAGTGATAGACTTTCTCATAAATAGAAGAGACACAAGCACTAGTTGAACAGAAGAGACAAGCTGCTTTACAGGGAAGAGGACATCAAGTGATATTTACCATGGAGAAACACATCTATCCACTAGAAGCAGACATTAAGAATACAAAGACACAGGCCAATGAGGCTGCCATGGAATACACCACTATCAATGATTATCTAACACTTTCCATATGTAACCTGTTCCTTTCCTGTTTGCCCCTTGCAATAGCTGCTCTGGTCTTCTCTATCAAGGTAACAGTGGGGAGAGCTATGGTGGAGTAATACTGGGAGATTAAGTGGGATAAATATGGGGGCATAAATTTGTTAAATCATAAAAAAGTATGTGAAATGCTACTTAGATCAAACATTTGGACAATATTATGGGTGGTGAGTATAAAGATATCAGATCTAGATTATCTGAGATACAGTTTACCAATAACTTATATATTTGAAAAAGTAATAAACATTGCCTAGAAAAAAAGAGTGCAGCCCCAAAAATCATTAACACTACACTTTACTTTGTTTATATATATATTTTAGAATATTATTTTTTTGTAATTTAATTATTTAAGATTCCTGTTTGATCCTTTTTGTTCCTTTATAAAACTATGAGCGCTGCAATATACGTTGCCCCCTGGATCTCTCTCGCCTTCCTCCTTCTGTTCCACTCCCTTTATTTGCTTTTATCTGCTTCTTGTTCGCCCTTCACTCTTCCTTTGATGTTGTACAATGCTCCATGTATACTAAGATAAAAGCTACGTGAGATGTTGTTAGTAATTATGGCCCATAGAACTAGGGAAGTCTTTAAACCTTAGAGTGTTGGTGACCTGGGGACTTTTTATTGGCAGGAAATATAAAAATATATATTAATTTCCTTCATTTTGATCTCTGTGTTTTTATCAAAAGATATCCTTTGATTAAAGCATTCCATAATAACTCAATATAAATGTTTAGGTGTATGTAAATGAAAGAACACATCCTACATTCTAGTTTCCTACCTGATCCCCTTCTCTGAATCTTCCTGCCCTTATCTCCCTTTCTAATACCCTCTCTGATAGCCCTTTCTTATTTCCTCCCCATCTCTGGCTCTCTTCCTCATCCAGCTCCCTTATTCCTCTTCACAATGTAAATCCTCCCATATCTCTATATCCTTCCCTAACCTCTAATATACTCCTCTCCCTGCCTCATACCTCCCCCTCATGTCCCTATATCCATTACCCCTTCCGTACCCCTCTTTCTCCATTTCCCCCTTGCATCCTTCCAAACAGGAGGCAACCCTTGGTTTACTGTGGCTGAGCGCTGGTAAATGAGGAAGTAAGCTGGCTTGTGGTCACCTCCCATGCAGCCATCATGATCTGCAGCTGAGCAGGGGTCATGTAATGTTATGTATAATGTCACCGGCACCATCATATGACCCCTGGCAAGCTGCAGAGTGGGATGGCCATGGCGCAGGAGAGGATACACTGGCTCACCACACCATCCACTATGCACCAAACCCTGGAGACTATGTTATCATAAACTATCTTACAGCTGAAAGCACATTGTATAAAAGTGAAATATGTATATATGTGAAATATGTAATTAGGCAAATCTTTTGATTCCGCTCTCACAGCTGGAAGTCATTCTGACTTGTCAAGTCACTGTTCAAAAAAATATTGTCATTGGAAAAAAATGAAGGCAGAAGGCAGACAACATTGTCATTGGTCAGAACGCAGATAATATTATCATTGGTCAGAAGGCAGACAACATTGTCATTGGTCAGAACGCAGATAATATTATCATTGGTCAGAAAGCAGATAACATTGTCATTTGTCAGATTACTTACAGATGAGCTTTGCAACATTGAGATCTGACTAAACATACAGTCAAAACTCACAGTCACAGACTGGAATGTGCTCTGCTTATGTTATCTGACTTAATGTATATGTGGCCCATAGAGGAGTGCTACTTTCCCATAAAACATCTTTCTTTGAATGACAAGATAGGAGCACTGTACACTTTTGCCCCTTTCATGCACTGACTCCCAGTACGTCATACATGATTTATTATATGTAAAGATAATAGATAACTTAATTAACCCAATGATAACCAAATGCAAAAAACTAATTTGTGGAAATTTGGTAGACATATTGGTGGAAATTGGCCCTTCATAGACGTGTATCTCTGGGGTGATAAAGTGTAATCCAGAATAAAAAAAAAAAGTAAAGAAAAAGTTCGTCTCCTACATTTAAAAATTAGCATGTTTTAAATACCAGATTTTTTTTTTTTTTTGTGTGTGGGGAGGGTGCGGGGCGCATGAAAATATTTCATTTTATTGTGATTAAAATAATTGGTCTTATGTAAAAAAAAAACTAAAAAAAATGCACTTAAAATAGCTAGTTTTCCCTTGTTCTCCAGTCTGGAGCTCATATTTAAATAATTTCCCTTTGAGAACCTAAACTTCCTAACCTGTACAATAGTTTTAGTAAGAAAAACATTTAACATAGTTAATGATTTTCACATGCAGTTATTCTTTACTGCACTTGATTTAACTATTAGTTTGAGTTGTTTTTTCGAAAGGTTGTATGCTTGTAAACAAATGAGATTTCCATTAGTCCTATTGAACGTATTGTACTGCTCTGCTTCTAAGCTCTACTGTTACCCGCAGAAGCAAAAACAAAATGGCAGCTCCCACCACAGCAGAACTGTAAACATTTAATTAAAAGTTGTATTTTTTGTTTTGCTCATTATCAAGTGTAAGTAGTTCTTCTAAAAAGCATATATGGTATTATAAATATATATTGTAAATATGGTATTATGGTGGTCTTTAAAAACGTCATGACATACGTACAAGCACAAATCTAGTATTGTTCTAGGTTTAACTTGCTAAAAATACAATGTTAAGAATAATTACTTTTTAATTTAAATAAAATATCTTGCCATTCTAATCTAATCACATGGATATGATTTTACCTACATGGACTCTTCCTAGTGAATTTACTCAGCGCAAAATTAAAGGATTCAAGTAGCATGGGAACATGGCAATGATTGTGAAGTATTTATTTTATGTATTTATCTCACATTTAAAAAGATATTGTATCCAAAGTGCGTTCAGCTGTTCGAGAGTTTATGGCAAGACAGTTTCCAGGTTATTATTATTATTAGCCATTATTTCTAATGTGCCAACATACAAGTCAAAAAAAAACTTAACAAATTACAAAAGAATAGAGGACCCTGTTATTGAGTTTAAAGCCAAGCAAACAAAGCGCTTTCTCTAAAGCACCCAACAAGACTGAAAACTCACAAACTTATAGTCTAAGGGTATGGGTGAAGTATAGAAAGGTGCAGTACAATATATTGAGTAAATTACGTCTGAAGGTAAGAAGCTTCTTCAAATAGATTCGTTGATAGTGAGATTTTGAAGGTTTTGAGGCAGGAGGATAGTCTAGTGGAACGAGGCAAGGAGTTCCACAGAATAGGGGCAGCACAAGAAAAGTCCAGAAGGCAGGAATTAGAGGAGGTGATAAGAGAGGAGGAAAGAAGAATGTCTTGGTTTATGACTTTATTGGTTGAAAAAAGTGCAGGAAAGTGGTAGAGGTGAATTAATTGGTAATAGAGAAGTGTTTAGGTTCTCTGTTGGCTAGTATTAAGAGAGTAGAGGAGAGTAGATTAGTAATCATTGTCCAGTAATAAATAATCAAGAGTATTGGCAATCACTGATACTCTTTATCGGCCTCTCATGTCTTGAAAAGGAAGTATTACTCTCATGGAAGCTTCCATGCACTAGCAGAGTTTGTTAAAATGAACATTTTCTTTGACAAGAACGAAATAATAAAGTTCCAGCCAACATTTTTTCCCATTAATATATAAATGATCTCTCTTATTCTCTCTCTTAGACACAGAGTTCTCTGAGATATGGAGATCTGGAGAGTGCAGAGAGGATGTCCAGAATAGCGTTTTACCTGAATATCTGCGCTATGTTATTGGGATTATGCATCCTCATTTTGAATTGCGTGTTATATTTTTCACATGTCTAATACTAAAGGAAACAAACGTTATCAAAGAACTGGCCAGGATACCTGAGCTGAAGCAATTATGAAGAATTACTGCGATATTTGTTGATTCATAATATAATTCCTACCTAAAAAAGGAGAACATCTGTGAGTCATTCTCTGGTACCACAGCCTGAAGGACCAAGGTCCACTGTCATGTATTTAAAAGAGTATGTTTTATATAGTACATGGGAAATAATATTATTCAAATAAAATTGACACTGATACACCAAAAGTAAAAATAATTTGATCTGTCTTCACTTATTAATGATTTAGGAGGAAGTGTAAACAAGGACACATGGAGACCTTGGGCCATATTAAATTGAGCTTTCGGGCGATCCGGTAGCCGGTAAGTGAGGTCGCAAGTTAATTTGCTATTCAATTGGCGTCTTTTTTGCGGGCTCCAAACAGGTTACGAGTTACATCCTTGGAAATATTGTGGTGGTTAAACTCGTAACTTACAGCCTCCAGAAGCCTTTGATCTTTCACTTTCGCAAGAGTTACGAGGGCTAAAAATGCAAATCGTTATTCAATTGCTCAGTTTCACCAAGGCCGCAAATGTCTTCATACCCGTAAATGGCAAAAGAAGGAGAAAGTCCTACCAGTGCTAGAGAGGACAACATCTATTCGTAGCACTGTAAATGCAAATAGAAAATCAGTACTGCGCTGTAAATAATGGGGAAAGTGATGATAGACATTAGAATTAATTGCACAACAGTCTCAAGCTCGCAAATCGGAAGGGAAATTACACTTAATTTTATGTTTCACTTCAGGGTTAAATCGATCAATGAGTGAATACATATCAATCCACCCATATGGACTAGAGCAATATTGGCAATCATTTTCATAATTCTGTATTTTGCGGGTTTGCGAATATGATCGCATATTGGACCCCCAAACCTAATTGATTGACATGTAACCTCCATGTTTTACTGCAGTAATATTAACAGTCTCATTTTCTATTGGCTGATTTAAAATGGGCGGTTACTTGCTGAATTGATCATGTTCCCGCCCTGAAATGCTACAAACCATTGCATGGTTTACGGTTTCGGCTTTGGGACAGTAACTTGCTGTCTTGATCAAATGAATAGCATCGCAATCGGAGACGAAAGGGAGCCCGCAACAAACCCGCACACATACGGCCATCTACGATCAAGTTGCGGGCTTGGAATTGAATGTGGCTCCTTGTTATTTATTTATTATGTGTTTTGTTATCTAATTTATATTAAAACAAATGGGAACAAAAGCAGAATATGTTTTAGATCAGAAATTCAAATGATTCACTGTCCCTCTGTTTCCTGTAACATAATAGAATCGAAGAGAATAAAACAATCCCATACTGACAAAAAAAATTGTGAATGTATGCATAAAAATTAACATTTCCAAAATGTGATCATTCAAAATTTTTGGAATACAGTGTACTAAAGCATGACTATGATGAGGTATAGTCCTCCCTGCTTGTGTGAGAGGATCTGGTGCTGTTATATCCTACATGCGACTGATGACTTCAGAGGAGGAGCAATATATATACAGCACAAGGGATTCCTGGAACTTGTCCATTGACTGGTGGTAAGAGATTCTCCGCCCTTTGGTGATAATTTAATAAATCTGAGGTCAAGTGCTAGTGGTGCACAAGGTCAGAAAAGAAAAAATAAATATGGGCAAAAGAAAGAGGAAAATACAGAATGGAAAACATTAGAGTTGATGAAAAGTGGAGAGTTAGAGATTGGGTGGTCTCTTCAAGACTGCTTTTGCCTTGACCAGCATTTTTGAAGCACTGTTATAGGTGGCTTGTGCATTTTATCAACAAGCAGACTGGGATCTCCTCACTAATGTTTTGCCAGGTTACTCACTCTTTTCTTACCTAACATATATCAAACATAGTAGCCTCCATAGCAATTGTTATTTAGTCATTCATTCGTGTCCAACTCTCGATGACCCTATGACACATCTGTCAGCCACTGCCCCTCTGAACTCCATCAAGCTTATGTTCATTGCTTCAATGACTTCATTGATCCATCTTCGCCCCTGCCAGCTTTATTTGTGTGCTTTCATTCTTTACCAGAATCAAAGTCTTCTCTAGGGAATCCTGTCTTCTCATGACATGACCAAAGTATTTGAGTCTTATAAGAATATATTCCAATGAACAGTTTGGCTTAATTTCCTTTAGTATGGATTGACTGGATCTTCTTGCTGTCCAAGGAACAATAAGCAGTTTTGCCAACATCACAATTCAAATGTGTGAATTCTACAGCGCTCTGCCTTCTTTTTGGTCGATTTCTCACATCTCTATGTTACTATTGGGAATACCATCGTTCTGAGAAAGTGGACCTTTGCTGATAGTGTAATATACTTTTTAATAGCTTGTCCAGACTTGCTATAGCTTCCCTCCGTAGAAGCAAACATGTTTTTTATTTCATGGCTTCAGTGACCATCTGTAGAGATTTTGGATGACAGGAAAATAAAATCTTTCACTGCCTCCTCTTGTATCCATAAGGTTATCTTGGCAACAATAATGTAGTGGGTTGCCAGTTCTTTCTCAAATGGGCTGCAATTTGTCTGACCGCATTGCTATTACCTACCCATCTTGGGTGACCATTACATGGTATAGCTCACAGCTTAATTGCAAAACACAAGACCCTTCACCATGACAAGGTAGCAATCCAGAAGGGGTCCATAGCTATACCTCTTACTAAATAACATGACACAATAAACACTAGCCCTAACTTCTTTCCACCCCATCCTATGTATGTATGAAAAGCATTAACAAGTGTTTGAAACAAATATTATTTATTGGTCCACATGTGGTCGCAGATCTTTTCGAGCCCTCACTAATTATTACTGATTAACAGTATGTAGAGGTACAAGTACATAGCACTCGCAAAAGGTTACACGTTAGGATTTTGTACGTGTGTCATGTAATAGCAACAATATTTTTAATATGTGATTCTCACATGTAAAAACTTGTGATGGCCATGTAATCGAGGCTTAAGATAACTCATGATGGTCTGTGATATCATCTTTGTATTTGCTGCAACATCCAATGTATACTTATCCAAAATTGGGTCTCTTAAGAGATGGAGGATAACACAGACATGGGTCAATTGTTCACTGTGCCCAGATGTCACAACCCCAAGAACTGTTGGACTTTTTGGGCCTGGCGACTGAGCCCCTACGTACACTAGCCACGGGCACCAGATGAATCAAGGCTATTATAATGGCCATAAAGACATTAAGAAAGGAAAATATCACTTGGTTATGGGTATAGAGCCAAAATCTAATTGTTGTCCAGTTTAAATTTTCTGATGTTTTTCCCAAGTACCTGATTACATGCCCTGGACCCCTGAGACACACTTCCACCAGGTCACACGAGTCCAGATTTCTAACCAGGTCACATCAACCCAGATTTCTTTGGGTCAATTTTACATCCTTAGGCCCTCATTCAATTGCGATTTGGCCAATTGAATAGGGGTCTAAATAAGCACATAACATATTTTTTTTAAATAAGTTTTTAGTAATGAAAATCTTGTTTTTTGGTTAGATGTTTACAAACTAAAAACTTCTTTAAAAAAAATATGTTATGTGCTTATTTAGACCCCTATTCAATTGGCCAAATTGCAATTGAATGAGGGCCTTAGACATTTCCTCCCCACTTACAGGTAACCACCATCCAGTACACCATCCTCCACTAGGTTCCTGGACACTCTGTCTTAAGTGCTATCATACCATGGCAGACCCCTGCTGTGCACGACACTGACCGGAGGTATCTGACATTTGGAGCCGGAAACTGATTGGCACCTAGATGGGGAGAAAGTCACCCTGGCTGGAATATGTGTATAGACAGATGCAGATTGAATGGGTTATAAGGATGAAATGTGGCTGTATATGAACAAACACAACTAAACTGAAAGTGAGATTTCTCACTTCCCCAAAAGTAACCAATAGCAACCAGTGCCTTTGTAATCTGAAGGTCGTCTAATATGAACGTGTATACAAAAAGTAACAGGTGAAGTGTCAGGAAGGTAGAAATTGCAATTATATATGAATAAACAAATAAAAACTGAATTGCAGGTGGGATTTTCTCACTCAATTAAAAACAATAAAAATAATCAGTGCCTTTGCAAACATGACTACTGATTTATATGAAGGGACATACAATACGTGGAAATTGCATATAGGCAAAAATGTATGTCTTCAAAGTAGCAAGCAAGAAACAAAATTTTGAGTCTTTGTATTTTTATTATAGCCAGACTAAGGGTATACTATACACAAACATTATATCAAATTTTGTTATACCGTTTCCTGCTCTACGTGCGTTTGGAAGATTTAGGTGAAAACTAATAGAGATGAACTCATTCAATCATACAAAAATGTAACTTGTATGATTCTTTTGCATACTTCTACTTAGACCAAAGGCCAAGTTTTAAAGACTTCATCAAGGGGAATCAGAACCAGGGATTTTACTCTTTTCGACAGCTTAGATGATTGTTAGAACAACTGGAGAAAATAAATAGTCTGTGGCTGAAGAAAAATCCTCTGATCTTCACATACACTTTTGGCCCTGAAGGGCCATTGGTTGTGGGTGTTAAGGGAGTACTACCCTGATACCAAAAAGCTGGTTGTGACAGCTACTCCACCCTTTCAAATGCAGCATAGAGGCAATGATCTCCACCAGTTTATTGCCATAGTTTGACTGGCAGGTTCTGATGAGGGTCAATAGTGACACAGAGAGTGCACAGTCTCCAAATGTGGTGGGGTTTCAAGGGCATCTGGGAGTGGCTAACGACAGCGTTCCAGTAGGTTCCCATTTGTAATCCAAGGGTTGTGTGGTAGCATCGCCAATGGGCACCTGCTGTATCCAGAACAACTCATTTTGGCAAGAAGTAGAAAACAGCCAGGTCTCAGGGCCTGGGCCCTCCCTGATCATTGTTCCATCTTGGTTGTGTCAGGCAGACTCCAGACATTAACCTGCTCTGTGGACCTGATGGGCCTGCTCCTGTCGTGACTTCAGAGAACCTGTCATTTGCCTAATCTCCAAAAGCAAAGCAGTGGAACAACTGCTCTACTGAATCAGGTTGTGATTATACTCCTTTGGGGAACAAGTTGAAAACAGTTCCCATAGGTATCCAAACTGCTTGAGCTTCTGTCCGGTATCAGTGAATTAGCTCTAGTGGTGGTTGTGTCCTTCCTCCGCATGTTCTTTGGTGCCCTCTCCTGATTGTGTAACAATCTCAGTCATGCAAAGAAGGCTCTGTGTATGAACCTGCACTGCTGAATTCATGATGGGGAGCAGCTACTGAGATGATTCCTGAGTGTCATTCACCTGTACAAATCCCCAAGTTAAGGGTATTGAAATAGCCTTTGGATCAGGAGCATGATTAAACTCCATTGGGGAGAAAGTAGCAACCCGCTCCAGGTTCTCGTGGGCCTGAACTCTCCCCTCACAGTTGTTTTACTTGGGCTGCAGATTCCACCTCGCCTTGTCTAGTGACACAATGGGAATTGCACCTCCACTGTTCTCCTGGGCTGTGATCAGTTGCCGACGGTCCCTCTACTTCCACCGTGGTTGTAGCGAATGAGGTGACTGGACCCTCCTCAATCATGGCCTCTGGAGTGGAACTGGGTGAACTCCGTAGCAACTTGGCTTGATCTCTCTGCACCTTGGCTGGATCAATCGATTGCCACTGCTGGTCAGGGTCTTGGCTCCAGTCAGCTGCTGCTGGGAATGTGGTCTTCAACTGTAAGGCTCACACCACTGCTGGCTTTGAGGGAGGAGCACATGTTAGCTCTGGTTAGGGTCCCAGGGCTTGTGCCCTCTCCTGATTTCCTTGTGGGTGTTTCTGTAGTTGTGGATCAGTCTGATCTTCTTCCTGGCAAGCCATCAGGATTAGTTTGGCTTTGCCCTGTTGTAGATCCACTACTGGAGCTCTTGCTGCTTTGACTGTAGTTTTTGGAGCATGTGTTGACTCCAGCATTAAAGTCCCATGGATTGTTCCAGCTTCTGATTGCCATTTGAGTAGTCTCTGTATTTGTAGATCTGGCTTCCCTTCCTGGCAAGCCATCAGGATTAATTTGACCTTGCCCTGTTGTAGACCCTCAGTGGGGGGCTCTTGTTGAGTTGCGTCTGCCCTGTAGCCACCTTGACTATAGCAGTTGCTCGCTGGCTGGACACTTTAGGCACTTGCTTCTGTGGTGGATCAGCCCAGTGATTCATCCGTGAGGCTGTTACAGTGGTTGGCCTTGAGGGTAGAGCATGGGTTGTCTCTGGCATCAGGGACCCATGGATTGTTCCCTCTTCTGATCTCCTTGTGGGTAGTGTCTCTGTCTTTGTGGATCAGCCAGATCCTTTTCCTGGCAAGCTATCAAGCAATTTTGGCCTTGCCCTGTTGTTGATCCACATTGGTGAGGGCTCTTTGGTGTCCATCTGCACTTCTGCTGCCTTGACTGTAGCTGTTGCTAGCAGGCTGGACATAACATTCTCTTGCTTCTGTGGTAGCTCCATGGCAACAGGGCTCTTGCTGAGGTCTGACTTCTTGGCTGTAGCAGTTGTTCCTTGTCTGGCAATACTAGTCATGTTCTTCCGTGGCAGAACAGCCAGGCTTTCAAATGCAGGGTCTCAGGGCTTGTGTCCTCCCTTGATCCCTGATCTATTTCTGGTTTCTCGGTTGGAGCTCTCCAGGTGCCTGTGAGCATTGCTGCTCCACTCCAGACTTCTTGCTGCACGGGACTTCTTGGCTCCCAGTGTCATTAGATTCGGCTACCAGCAATGATCTTGCCCTGGTTGCAGCATTCGGTTCCCCTCGCAACTCCTCATCCACTCTTTCTGCTTGCATGGACTCAGCCAGCGGGTCACCATGACACCATCCAGGACCGATTCCTCCAACAAAACTGTGCACTCTGAACTTGGACAACGATCAGTATGCATCTTCTTGGCAGGGCTTGGCAGGGCTTTTCTAACTCATGAGCACAGCCAGTATCCACCCATTGCCACATGCTGCAGCAGATCCTCATACCCTTATTCCAAATCCATTTCTTTCTGGATCAACCTTCGACAACAATGCTGCGTCTTCTGTCTCAGATTAAACTTCCAATTCTTGATTGCACTAATCTGACAGGATTTACCAATGCTCTTCCTTTTCGATGCTACACTCTGGATCACCCTGCAGAAAATCCCAGAGCCCTTCCATCAGCTCCAACTTTTAGTAGGAGGACCGTTGTAATTTTGTAGCTGGTGTCATCAGGTCATCATACTCATCTTCCAAGGTGGTCTCCTCCCACACCAGGTACTCCAGCCACTCTGCTAGATCCTCACCCTGCTGGTGCTCTAGGGAGGCCATCCTCTGATTCAGAAGAGCTGTTCGCCGATTATCTGTTGTGGCAATTCAGTGCCTGCACTGCTTCATTATTCTGGTGATCAGACTTCTTTCCTCCTGAATCACCTCTGCCACACTAGCCTTCATTTGGCTCTACATTTCTTCAACCTAACCGTTGCTTGTCCTGCCAGATGCTGCATCACTCACTGCAGAGCCTCCCATTTTCCTACACACCTCTGGAAGATTCTGGCCAAGCCAGGTGTCAGCTTATCTCCCCACCAAATAATCAGATCTTCCATATAGCACCTGGGCTCTCTAGGAGGTTAAGGTGGTATATCCACTGGCGAAGCTGGCTGTCTGGTAATTGAGGAAGTAAGGCTAAGGGGGGGAGCAACTCAGGACCACCATAGAGTGCATGGGGACCTGGTGCTGATTGACAAGTAAAAGCACATACAATATAGTGGTTACCGTAAGACAATGCATCAAAGGGATAACACTTAAGTACTTGACATCTGCTGACCTTTATCGATTTAAGATGTTGTCTGACAACCTAGTTAACGATGCTTGATGTTTAAATCAGTGCCACAGACAGCCCCATCGAAGTCTACGGAGCCTATTAATTAGGCACACCTCAAAACACATTATACACAAGACAATGATCACAGGGCATGGATCTGTTTTATAACAAGTCCAATTTTAACTCTTCATCCAGGAGAATCAGAACTAGTGATTTTACTCTTTTAGGACAGCTTAGATGATTGTTAGAACAACCAGGGAAAACAAATAATCTGTGGCTAAAGAAAAATCTGCACATACACTTTTGGTTGTGGGGGTCAAGGCAGTACCATTCTGGTCTTAAAAAGTGTGTTATGAAAGCACCCCTCTCAGACCAGCCCAGTGATGCTTACAACAGTTTTAAGCCATTTGTTGAGAACCGGTAGTATGTCACGGGTTCCTGTAGGATAACCTGAGGATATCCTCCTAGCTAAAATTACCACAGCCAAAGCCTTCATGTTTGTATTCTTCCGGTTAGGGTTCCCCAAAGAAATTATTTTTGACTACTTAGTTCATGGCTGATATAATCCAGCAGCTATGGAGGCTATGGTGGACCAAACACTTAAGTTCCTTTTCCTATCATCCCCAAACAAATTTTCTCTGCGAGCACTTCAATGATAACTTGAAACAAATTATCTGTGCCTTCATGGAGCATTGGTAGAAACCACATCTCCTTTTTGCCTACTGCGGGATACTCAGAACAAGGTACAAGCAGCCTGAGAACGGCCATACAAGATATTCAGTAAAGATTGTCCCCAAACCTATGTGCTAACGTTAGACCTCAAACACAATATCATTCAGATCGCTCATATTAACTAGCTGAACAGGCTGCGCAGTCTGCTCGCAGTCTGTCTCAATAACAGCAGCAATCACGAGGAAGGCCTCCTGCCCGACCCCCTGGGACCAGCTACCCAAATCAATTTATTTAATAATAATTTAAATTATTTCCTAGCTTGCTAGGGTGCACCACCTTAGTTTCCCACACTGACTGGAGGTATCTGACATTTGGATCAGGAGACTGATCGGCTGTAGGTGGCTGGCGCTGGGCCCTGGCAGAGAGTCCTAGCCCACGTGGGGGGAATCAGACACCAAAAAGTGATAACTTGTATTTTTTTAGGGCACTTCACCCTTTGGTGTATTGTGGCAAAAATTATATAAAAAATGTATACTGAAAAATAAAGTTTATTTTCTGTTTTAGACATTCATCACATCCCTTCATGGTGTATTTCATTTAGAGGAAAGGCGTTTATTATTTTAATTTTAGATTCATTTCTGCAATTTATCCTGGCAACTTGGCCTAAGAATCTGCAACTTGTCCTGGAATTGTGGTAAGTCATCCCCTGTGAGGGAATACAGAACCTAGTCAACCTGCAGGTAAGATAAGCCCAGCAACCTTTTGAAGCTCAACAAAGAGCAGCTTGTGACACTAGGGAGATCAGTAGCACCTATCTCACTGATAAAAGCCAATTATAACTGAAACATGCATCTGTACATTGTTGATTTACTTTTGTATATTTTCCTGGCATTTTGGTTCTGGACTGCCTTAGGGTACATCCTGATGTGCTTCAGGACAATGCTCCTGAAATGAGCAAAACTTGAGTTTTCACCATGAGTGGGCATTATCAGTGGGCAAACAATTATGTTTTTTTTCACTCACACTTGTACGTTTTGCCTAAAAAAACATGTGTGATAAGGGAATCGGCACTGTTATATGATACAGTATTATTTTCTTTTTTATTATGTTTTAATAGAATAGAAATTCATTAGAAAATGCTTTTAAGTGCTTTTGATTTTTTTTACTCAAGTTTCTATCTTGTGTCTATCACTTTTCCTTCTCAAACCACAACCTTATCTTCCAGATGGTATGCTCTTCAGAATAGGGACTTCAACTTTGCAGTACCAATAATAATAATAATGTGGCAGAGATATGTTGTACTGTGTATTGCCCAAAGTCACAAGTCTCTTCTCCTTATTTAATTATCAAAACTATTTCCACTTTTACCTTCACAACACCACTCAAATGGTCAGTTCAACATTCTCTGGGAATTTCATATCATAAACCGGAATAACTGAAATTATGTTATTTTCAAGAAGTACATAATTTTCGGGTGTAATATTAATATTCAGCCACAAGATGTCCTCATTGTACTTTTCACAGTATTACTGCTATACAGGTTGAATAGACTCCTAATATGCGCTGAAGAGTTTTGGAAATTGGCTGAATATATGAAAATAAAGCTGTATAAATATAATCCTTAAAGGATATCTAGTCATTTGATGAGAAATTAATTATATTTGTTGGTAAACATTCTACTAAACATGACATCTTTTTGTCATAGTCTGAACATTTCCTATTACTCTAGTGAGTGGGTTCCCACATATCTCTCCCCAATCAGTTTAAGGTTAATGTTGGACCAGCAGCAACAGCAGAAGCAGAACAGCTGCATCATAGATATTAAATATTTCTTCTTGCAAATAACCGCTCTCCGCAATAATTAAATCAAATATGCTGTATATTATGACCTAGAGAAAGGGGACCATGTTTACCGCAAAACATCCTGTCTTCTGCTACAGGAACACCCCTGGATTGTGAGAGTTTTGGTTATCTCAGCACCCAGCATGCCAATTCAGGAACACCTCCAGGAGTCATGGAAATCCAGGAGCCAGGATTTACAGGATCAGACCAGTCATCTGGAGCTTAGTCCCTTGCTTTAGTTCCAGTAGAGTCGCAGTATACAACATTATAAAGAGCTAAGCTAAGATTCCATCTTGTTACACTGAGTCTCCCTGGTCCCTCTGTCCCTGATGACTAGCTCCAATTGCAACAAACTTATACAGCTCAGCTAAGCTACTTGGAAAACTAAAGAAACTCTTTTACTGTTACTGTTTATTAATTATTATGAATTTTCCCTGTTATTATATCTTCCGACATAGGTTTTATCTAGATAAATGTGTGTATCCGTGAATTTCTTGTACCCTACCCCCACTATTTGCATAGCATCTAACACCTCTGTGTTTTGCTCCTAACCCTATCACCATTCTCATTCTCTTTGAGATTCAATCTTGTTACACTGTGTCTCCTTGGTCTCTCTTTCCCTGACTAATAGCTCCAATCCATCCCTTCCTGCCCCTCACCCACCCGCCCCTGTTTTCACTTCATTTATTGAGTCACACAATTCTTTTACAGCTGACCAATTAGCAGCATCTGCTAACTATTCCTATCAACCCTTTACACAATGTTTCCTCCTGCCTTCTTCTTACTCATATCCCTCTGCCATTTCCTCAAGCTCTTCATCTCAACTTTTCCACTTCTTGTCTCCAACATAACCACCTCACATTTCATTCCCTTCACTCCTCTTTTATTCTCTCATGAGCTAATTCTATTAAATCTGTGTTTAAACTATTTGTATCTGACATTCCCATCTGCAGGTTACATTATCTGACCACTAGGGGTATATACCATATTACATAATAGTCCCATTCACTTTATATCAGATCCCTTTCCTCTCCAACTAATGAACTACCTTCTAACTTTTCAAAACTTCTTACCCATGTAAACTCTCACTTTCTTCCTAAACCCTGCTATTCCATTTCTTTCTATTACTATTATTGTTTATTTGTAACGCGCCAACATATTCTGTAGCGCTATACATAAGTAAAGTTACAGGCAATGACAAGTTCAAGATTCACACATTGCAAAGAATGGAGCTTGGGATACGGTGTCCACAGCTCTTTCCCTAAAGCACCTTGCAGGATTGAAACTCGCAGACTTACAATCTAAAGGATTGTATTCTATTCCATCCCCTTTAGATTGTAAGTAGCGAGTTTCCATCCTTGTAGGGTGCTTTGGAATAAAGCACTTTTCACAAGACTTGAAGCTCAAACAGGGCCCTCCTTTTTCTGCAGTTGTTAACATTGTATAATATTGTATACTTCTTCTTCTTCTTATCCACTATACAGTGCTACGGAATATGTTGGTGTGTTAAAAAGAAGTGCTAATAATAAATGATGATAATAATATCCAGGTATAGTGAACACAGGGTTAAATGAAACTAAAGCTAACACCATTCCCCCTCCATTATCTCTAGTCTTATTTGTTCCTTACTGGCAACCTAACCATTTACTTGAGAGGGGGGCTTACAAAGCTAATATCTTGTTTTCTCTAACAGGATGGGCTCCCTGGTAGGGGATACAATGGTAATGGTTAGACAATCCGTCCTGTAGACTGAAGGTCTGGTTTATACTATCAAGTCATGTTTATATACTACTATCTTGGAGACTAAGGGCCTCATTCAATTGCACTTTGGCCAATTGAATAGGCCTCTAAATAAGCACATAACATATTTTTTTTAAATAAATTTTTAGTTAGTAAGCCTCTATCCAAAAGCAAGGTTTTCACGAACTAAAAACTTCTTTAAAAAATATATGCTATGTGCTTATTTAGACCCCTATTCAATTGGCCAAATCGCAATTGAATGAGGCCCATAGTGTCTGAGGAAGGTTCTTTCATGTACAGGGACAAAAAATCCAAAATGGAGTCACCTAAATAATATGGAAATAAAAGGCCCCTTCAAAGCTTTATCTACTAGCAAAGATGTTTCCCTATCAGTTACTTTTCAACACTGTTGCAATATGTTTTATTAATTAAAACTGCTGCTATCTTACTCATGCAATAGGAGCCCCAACGTTATATACTCTAGGGATGGAATTCCCCCACAAGCAACTCCACTGGATGGCCCAGTCCCTGAACTCATGGACTATTTTGCTATGACCGTAATAACCTGTGTAATGTTAGGCCTCAGGTTCTGATCTGGTACCCCGAATCCCCAAAGAGCATGGCCTGTGAGTATTTGGGCCTAGTAAGAATTGTTTCTGCCTAGTCCCTTTAAAAAGTACCTTGCCAGCTTTAACCTTAACCCCCACCCCCTTCTCCCTCCCTCTTACTTTGCTCTTCTACTTTGTAATTTGAATCTATAAGTTACAACTAGTTTAAGTTTATGGATGGAAAAAATAAAATAAAAAAAGGAAGAGTAGATTATCTTAACAAGTTTAGAAATATTTTATTTACAAATATGCTCATTATTAATAAACATATTAAGACAACTATATACTAATGTATACACTTAATATATATTTTGATATAATATGAATGTTAAAAGTATACACTTTATTTTTCTATTTGCTATGTATTATTATATTCCTGAGTTGTCTTCAATAAAAAAAAGATTGAAAAAAAAAAGTACTAACATATCTAGTAATGCTATAGTGCTTCCGATAGTGCTCTGATTTAGTAGTGACTCATTTTAAATTACCATCCTGGAATGTGATCCGGTCAAAGGGAGAGAACGCCTGGGAGTGAGGTTGCACGAGAATTTAAGCCGAAATTTCCAGAGTTTCGGCACTCGAAAATCGGCTAAAAGAAACAAAATGGCGGATAAAAACTAGGCTAAAGGAGAACGAAGCGGGCAAATCACCACCAGGCACGTACGAGTTAGCCAGGAACGACCTCGGAAGCTTGGGGGGAAAAAAACAACCTTCCAAAAATAGTAATTTAACGGCCGAATCGCGGAAATCGAAAAAAAAAACACGCACAGCACAGGGAGAATGACAGGACGCCTGGGAGTGAGGTTGCACGGGAATTTAAGCCGAAATAGCTAAGTTTCGGCACTTGAAAATCGGCTAAAAGAGAAAAAAAATGACGGACAAAAAAAATGAAAATGAGGCTAAAGGAGACCAAGGCGTGCAAATCACCGTCAGGCACGTACGAGTTAGCCAGAAACGTAGGAGATACACAATATACCATTACAATGGACAGAAAATGCTTGAAAGCCAAGTAACACATAGAAAAAATACGTCATTTTACAACACTAACTTGCAAATAGTAACATAACATTTCTGAAATGGCCCTTTACCCGCCTAAACAAACGGTTTGCCCTTGTGCACGGAGCCTATTTACACTGCACACTTGGCACATTGCTGACACTTTCTCCTCAGGTGATCAACAGTCCAAATGTACATTTTCAGATGCAGGAAAATCCAAAGAGATTGTTAGCTCCTCAGGGTACTGATTGCTGCATAATAAATATAAATAGGTAAAGTATATTAAGAAAGATCATTACTTTTTCATATTTTTACTTTTGTGTCTAATACTCTTAACTCACAACCCACATAGATTATGGACTCTTATGACAGCATGGCCGTCTATACCTTCTGTACCGGTATGTATGTTTTTCATCTGTTGTCTTATGTGCTATGGGATATAGTGGCACTTTATAAATAAAGGATAATAAGAATGATATAGTAAACTCCCGGTTATCCGTCACCAACCGTTACTCTCAAGCACCGGCATCAATTCCCCATTTTAAATGTACTACCGCTTAACGGGCATAACCGGCACTATCCGGCACTATCCAGGGTTCGAGACTGAAAAAAAAAACTAACTTTCCTAATTATTTTTCTGGGCCTAAATGGATGCATTTTGAGGGGTTTTGGGGTGTTTAAAGGTCAGTTAGACCCTTAAATTTGAGGACTCCCGATTAACCAGAAACTACACTTATCCGGCAATAGGGAGTCCCCATAGGTGCCAGATAACGGGGAGTTTACTGTAATGTGTTTGCGCTTTGGGTAGTAACTTTCCAGGTCAGCAGATATTCACAATCATATGGTATTTTGAAAAATTGCAAAGTAACACACAACATGTGAAGTGTGTATTAGTGTCTTCAAATAAAACTAGTATGTTTAAACTATCACAATAAAACCAAGATACATAATATTTCACTTTAAAAGGGAGTCTTGGCGACTGCAATGGTATGCCAGCGCTAACCAGAAGGACCACATGACTGAATTGGTAGACGTATGACTGAAGGGGGTAGCTTGTATGTCTGGCGGGGGAAGAAGTTTGTTGGGTACAATAGGGATTTGAAACACTTTGCACCATTTCTGCTGCCCACCAGACACAAGATAGGATAACAAGTTTGGAGGTTGGAATTATAAATTGAAATTCGTTTTTTGTTGTATTTATGGTTTGTACATTTTTTTCTCAGAGAGGTTAGCAGTGGTGAGTCACCATTAGTCAGCTGGAGAAAGACATCCCCTCGCCAAAGAGTAGGACAGCTGTTTCGCAGCCCTAAATATTTGTTCAGGATAAGGATGTTTTGGTTACAGCGGCTGATTGTTAACCACAATCGACTCATTGCGTTTATATTATATTGGCCTCACTTACTTCTCCCACTAATTAGAGAATATCACTGCATGACATGGACAGGCACCAAACTGTATGTACCATGTTGCATCTTCTAAGGCAAACACCCCGACGGCCAGTAGATTTCATTTGTGCATGTGGTGGAACTTCTAGTACAGAAGCCAGCACAACATGGCAACATGGGCTAAAAGGAACATTGGCAGAGCTCTGAATAGAGGCTCCAGTACAAAATAATATTGGGCCCATGGATATATTTAGGTTTTAAGTTGCCGTAGGCCTATTCAGATGTGTCCATCCTCCCATAGCTCAGTTACCTTTTCACCCTCACAATGGGCCCCTACCTCGTTTTTTACCACTTGCTGCACCAGCAGTAGCTCCACCACTGAATAGAAAGCAGCTAGCCATATTGTGTTTGCTGTGGAACAGGGTTTATTTTTTTTTGTCTAGACTCTTAAGGCCCAGGCCTAGGGCACCACTTCTTCATAGGACAGCAGACTGCCTGAAGATGCTCTTGCATCATTTTGCATATAGCAAGGGGATATGAGAAGTAGTACACAGGATTATCACTACCCCACACCTCTCCTTGCTCTCACCTGGACCCTGCAATAAGGTATTATCACAGGACTTCATTAACAATCATCATCATCTTACCTCCTATGGATAATTAATATTATTCTAAATGTCTGTGTTATTATATCTGTACAGATAGTTTTATTTTCACTCTATTTGTTTGTTATGCACACCACAGTTTTTTTATTTCCCCTACAACCTCTGAAAACACATTGGCCCTTTCTCCTCCCCCACTAATTCTTATATATTTACTAGCGACTTGCCCGTCAAAAAATGACGGCAATGAGATGTGTATGTGTGTAAAGTTGTTTAGTTAGTAATATACATATTTGACACTTGTAACTTTGTAGTTCTGTGGAAATAAGTACAATTCTTATATTAACCATGTTTATTTTTGTAACATTTTTTTTTGTTCAACAGTAACTGTTAAAGCATTTTCGAGTAAAAGTATTAACATTAGAATGTAAGAACAGTTGAACTTGAAATTAATCAGTATTGTAAACTTCAGGTATTGTTTTTTTTAACATGCAAATTCTATGTGAACAATTGTTAACGTAACTTTACATTGCATCCAGGGAAAGGCAAACAGTAAAAAACCTCTTTGAAACGTGGCCAATTGACTCAAAGCGGAAAAAAAAAATCCTTCCTGACCCCATTAACTGGTGATCGGATTACTCCCTGGATTAATGTTTAACATAAAAGACAATCTATACATTGCACGTAAAAACGTGGTTGTGCTGTTAACATGAACTTTGTAATATGTGGAACTAAGGAACTTGAAAGTATATTTTTGTAAACTTGAACTTTCTTATGCGTCTAAGTAAGGAACTTGAAAATATTTTTTTTAAACTTGTAACATTATAAACAGTAACATAGTTAATTAACATTTGAACATAATTTTTCAAAATAATGCAAAGCAAGTGTTTTGTGTGTACTTTTTGTACCAAATTAGTTGTTATATTGTGTTTTTTTTAGTTGTTTGCGTTTGCTTTTAAATTAGTTTTGTATGGCTTTATTTTGTTTGATGGAAAGTTACAGTACTTCAGAGTAAACAATGTTTTTAGTAAAAATGCGTCCATCTTCTAATAAATCACCTTGACTTTCATTCTTTTCAATGTAAACTTTAATGGCCTGTGGATTTTTGCACCGTGATAAGGCAATGTACAATTGGCCATGTGCAAATACTGGCTAACGTATTTAAAGTTGCTAGTCTTTCTTCTGTTCTTTGTACTTGTAGTTGAATGTCATAGTCTTCAAAGTTTATGTCATCTATAATACCTGGATCAGGCAAATTAAAACTTGCACAACTTAATCCATGAGTTAAAAATACTTCTTGGATTTCCATTAACGCTTTTAAGTGTGCAATAGGTTCATTGTATCGTTGCATAAAGTCTTCAGCCATATTACTTTTAAATGTGTCCCACAAAGCTAATGCATTTGGAGCATTTGAGAATATACAAATAAATGCAAACTGTTCCCTCATCTGCCGTGGCATTTGACATAGTGATGCTTCTTCTAGACATCTTTCCCATTCTGTATCATCAGCTAGTAAGTTTCTATGTCTTGCAGCTAAATGGAAGGATTCATATACTATGTCATTAACAGTTCTTAAGTGTTCAAAACTTTGTGCTCCAGGAACATTTAAAAGTAATAGTCGTAAGCAGAAACGTTCAAGATCTCTTGAAATGACGTTGTAAATTCTTGGGATTATTTTATTTCCTCTGCTTTTTCTAGGTCTCCATAATCCATTCACAAAAACATAGTGATATGGAATTTCAATATATAAGAATTGTGTTGCTTCTGAATCTGTAGAATTTAATTCAAACCATGCAGTTAGTGTAGTGTGACGATGTTCACTTTGGGCCAATGCATTACTTTCATTTCCAGCATGGAAATAGACTAAATGTCTTTGTTGCAAATGTACTGCTAATCTATATACTGCATGTGATCTATCATGCATTTCAAATTTTAAAAGGCGCCACATAGCTTCTGGTGCACTTACATAGTGAGCATCTACATGAGATGCAAGTTCATCATGTACTAACTCAGTGCTTTCGGGTTGTCTGCACTTTTGACGACTACAGTAGCTGCATCATAGCCTTTGTAAATATATTTCTACACATATTTAATGGATTTGATGGAAGTGCAGGCTTCTACATTAATGTGTGCATTATACTTCATGAGTAAATGTGGATTGTAGGGTACTACATATCTATTGTCAACTTTTTTCCCACGAATTATGGCACTATCTCCTTCTCTTCTTTTATAAAGTGGATAGCCATCACAATTGGCATACGTTTTGTCTCTATAATCTTTTGGAAAATCTTTGGAACATTTATTATTTTCCATACATTGTTATTGTGGATTAAGCTCGCCACAGGGTCCATGAATCATGCGATGAGTAACAATCTCATATAGTTTACCATATAGTTCTGGATCTGGTAGTTCAGCAACAATGACTGAATCCACTTTCTCACCAGTATCTATTTTATCTTTTTCTTGAAGTATTATGAGAAGATGTGCATGTGGAAGGCCTCTTTTTTTTAATTCAATGGTATATACATAAGCAAGACATTTGCCAAATAAGTGACTTATAGTGATGTCACGTATTAATTCATTTAATTTAATTTTAAAAACTCTCGCTACTAAATCTGGTCTATCGGAAGGACTTTGGGCAAGAAGTACATTTTGAGTAATTTCTGGCCATTGGGGATTACATGTAAATGTAATAAATAAATCGGGTTTGCCAAATTTGGTGACAATAGCCTTAGCATTATTGTATCTTTCTCTCATATTTAGAGGAGATCCTTGAAAAGAAGATGGTAAAATGATGGCTTTGCCAGCTGTCATGTCTCTGCTTGAAGCTACCTCAGCAACATAGTCCATTAGTCCACAATATTGTTCTACATGTAGTTTATCTTGTTGATATTTTATAAAGTTTAAATTATTGGCCTCAACTTGCAAATGGAATTAATAATCCATTGTTGTGTTAGTTTTCCACCACATAAAATTGGATTAAATGTATTTCGAATGGCAATTTGAGCTACTTTAAATTCAAGCATAGAAACATTATTTCACATTCTGGCTTTAGCATTTGGGTAACTGGGAAGTGTTAATTTTGGTTGCCAACCTGCTTCTCCGTGTGGAAAAAAATGGTATATGTCATTGGATCTAAATTTGGACTTAAGATACTGATATTAATGAATGGTTGCTCCTCATTTCTGGTATATATTCTAATGTCTCTTTGAAATGGTGGTTCTCCTTCATCGTTCTGAAATACCATTGCAACCTCATTTGATGTTGGCAAGTTATAACGACGTTTATCAGTATGTCTGTCTCTTTTAAGCACCATATTAACCTTTGGGATTGGTAATTCATGTCTTTCTGCATGAAGTTGTTGTTCATTTTCTACTTCTGCCAATTTTTTATAAGCTTTATTGTAGGGGTTATTGGCCATAATGTTATCTAGCTCTATAAAAACACTGGGTAAGCATTTTTTATTTTCTTGCAGCTGCATACGTTGGTCAACAGCTTCCATTGTATCTAGGACATATAGTTGAGCAAATTTTCTTTGCTCTCCTTCCTCTGGATGTAAATGTGAAGTCCGATGGTAAATTTGGCCTTGGACTTTAAAACAGTAAGGACCATGTCCTGGTACATTAGCAGCTAATGTTGCCCCCATAGATGCAAAGGATATGGCACTATTGTAGGATCTTATGTTTGTCTTAACATGTTTGTAGTTTGGAAAAGTAGGTTCAGTCATAATGTTTTGTATATACATTGGGAATTGTTTTCTTTCTGGAAGTTTGACCTTGCCTTTTTGACAGCAATTAATAAATTAGCCATCTCTGGGTCTCTCCTGTTTAAAATGATAAGCCTCACAAAACTGTCATTGAGTATTCATGTCCCCACAATTGTGAACCTCTACTGCTAAAGACTTGAGTAAAGGACAATTTAAAAAGCATATATCAGTTTCATTTTTAAATTCATCAGTTAAAATGTCATGTTTCAGGAACAGTTTCTAAATGCTTTGTTTTTTGGGGGGCTTTTTTTTTGGTATATATTTTATTTGTTCAGGTAAAATGTCATCTGATGTTTCAGGAACAGGTTCTAAATGCTTTGTTTTCTTAGTAGCTTTTTTTGGTGTATCTTAAATTTTTGCAGGTGATAGTCTTTTGCTTGCAATTCTTTTGCGTTCTTTTTCTCATCGAATTTCCTTCTGCTCTGGTGTCTGCTGGTTGGCCCATCTCTCTTGTCGTTCTCTAGCTTGATGTCTTCTCTTTTCTTGTTTGCTATCGTTATCAGCCATGTTAATCTGTAAAAGAAAATAATGTTTAATTAGTTGAGTTTGAGATGTTAAGTTTTTTTTTACATTTTTTATTATACAAATATTTTGTGAGGTATTTCCAGTTTCCAAAATTGCGATTACGCCTCTATTAAAGGGTTACCTAGGCAAATGGCCCCTGCTAAACAGCCTCTTGTGATTTTACCTTTGACAAAGACGTCTCACGTCGAAACGCGCCAGGCCCTAGCAACCACGCTGTGCACGTCATCACGTTAGACTTGCGCATACGTAGTACAAACCCGGAAGTCAAACAATGTGCAGCCCGCAAACGCTCTGAGTTTCTGGCCTAGTTTAATGCCCCTCATATCGCTGCTGATGCTTTTTACTTATTCTAAGTCCTAGACCTATATTAAATTGAATTAGTGAATATCTAAGTCTGTTCCTGGGAGACTAAAACACTAGATACTTATTGCTATACAGTGGATAGAGTGGATTTCTATTCATGATTTATAGCACTTGAAACTAACTTCATGAATTTGTGCCATATATATCTCCACAGGGATATCACAATCCAATGAGGAATTTATATTTAAAGGTTTACTTACAGGACATTTACTTCATCAAGAAAGCCAAACTCAATATACTCTAGTATAAGCTTGCTGACAGTACAGCTATATTGAAATATTTTCACTTTAGGGGGTTAGCACACCTATATATATGGATTTACCATTTGAATTAATAAAATTTTGACTGAAGGTTGGAATATCAGTATCCCTCCAATTGGAGAATATTTATAACACAGAATTTCTGTATGTTAATAGGATTGCTGTACTCCATACATTTGCCCTTTTTTTAATCCCTGTTTTCCCTCGCTTTTTAACAATTTTATTTGTTTCTGTTTTGTATAAATAATAAATAACTAATTTTAGTCTTATCATATCCCCTCAGTTTTGCAATTTTACATTTTTTATTATTAACAGTTTGTTTCTATGTGATTGTAGTTCATTGTAGCGGTACTTTCTTTGTATTGTTAAATAAGTGTTTTTAATTTTTTGCGTTTTACTATCTGTCGTAGGTTGTAATTTTTGCCTTACATGCATAGCACACTCAAGGTAATTACAATATAGCTGCTTCTAGATGTAGTAGGTGTATAGTGTTAATTGAAATCGATATTTTTTTTTGTTTGTTAATTCCTTTTTTTGTGGTACTTTTGGCTTATGTAGAGGGCAGAAATTAGTCTTTGTAATTTGTGCTATAGGTAATTGAAGTAATAGTATTTTTATATTTTATTTAAAGGCTTATATGTTGGGGCTGTGAAAAGGTTTGTATTGTTGTTTTTTCGGTGTTAGTACTATTTGTTGTAGTATTCTATTTTATGTGTGTGGTTAGGTTTTATGCTTAATATTGTACTTTACGGCTAGTGTGTTTTGAGAATGCCAAATGCTATTTAGTGTGTGTTTTGACACTTTTGTGGACTATGCTGTTTTATGTTGCTTTTTTTGGGGGGGCTAGATTTAAGTTTGGGTTTACTGTTAAACATTGTTGTCCGTAAAAGACAAATAACAGGTAAATGACAAATGTGTCAGTAATATTTTGGTAAAGGTTATAATTAGTGGTTCTTATTGTTGTTGGTGTTTATTTTTTTCTGTTGACATGGATGCAGAGCAAACATGTTTATTTTGTTTTCTCTTTTTTTACTTGTTATACTGTACCTTGTTTGAAGTGTGATTTCAAGCAGAATCTTTCTTGGTCTGCTGTAAGTCTTCGTCCGATGCTCTTCACGCAGTGTCTGTTGTAAAAGAAAAAGTAAAATGTTATTTTATTTTAATGTATTTGTAATGAATAGCATATTTCATTGTTTTGGTCTATTCTATCTGTTATAGTGAATTTTTCTGCAATGCTGTTTTTTGTGCAACCTTTTAAAATACTTTAATTGTATTTGTATATTACAGTTATCCTTTTTTTTTACTGTAATTATTAATGTTTTTACTATTTTGGATATGATCACAATGTTTTCAGTATTATCCTGTTTTGTGTCCACCACTTTTGGTATGCTTATTTAGGCTTCTTTGTAAGGCTTCTAGGTTCTTAAACAGTAAAGAAGAATATTAATTTACTTTTCTGTCTGTGTGATTTTTGGTACAATCCTGATTTATGTCCACCATATTTTGCATACTTTATTTGCTTAATTAGTCTTCTTTAAGAGTATTGAATGATGTTGGACAGTAAAAATGAATGTTAATTGCCTTTTCTATATCATGTTGTGCTTTTTGGTTGCTGCATTTGGATTGTGGGTGATGGTTGGAGGTTATTTTACAGTAAAGAGGAGGAATACTTTTGTTTTATGTATGTTGCTAATGTTTTGGATGCTTTCCTGTTTTGTGGCCACCTCTTTTTTTTTTTTTTTTCTCTGAAACTGTCTTTCTTTATCAATTGTATAGGTCGTTGTGAAGTTTGTTGAACTGTGTTGTTTTTTTCTTTATTAAATTTGTATTTTTTTTTTACTTAACATTTTTATATTGGCGGCCATTAAACATATACAGGGAGTGCAGAATTATTAGGCAAGTTGTATTTTTGAGGATTAATTTTATTATTGAACAACAACCATGTTCTCAATGAACCCAAAAATCTCATTAATATCAAAGCTGAATATTTTGGGAAGTAGTTTTTAGTTTGTTTTTAGTTTTAGCTATTTTAGGGGGATATCTGTGTTTGCAGGTGACTATTACTGTGCATAATTATTAGGCAACTTAACAAAAAACAAATATATACCCATTTCAATTATTTATTTTTACCAGTGAAACCAATATAACATCTCAACATTCACAAATATACATTTCTGACATTCAAAAACAAAACAAAAACAAATCAGTGACCAATATAGCCACCTTTCTTTGCAAGGACACTCAAAAGCCTGCCATCCATGGATTCTGTCAGTATTTTGATCTGTTCACCATCAACATTGCGTGCCTCAGCAACCACAGCCTCCCAGACACTGTTCAGAGAGGTGTACTGTTTTCCCTCCTTGTAAATCTCACATTAGATGATGGACCACAGGTTCTCAATGGGGTTCAGATCAGGTGAACAAGGAGGCCATGTCATTAGATTTTCTTCTTTTATGCCCTTTCTTGCCAGCCACGCTGTGGAGTACTTGGACGCGTGTGATGGAGCATTGTCCTGCATGAAAATCATGTTTTTCTTGAAGGATGCAGACTTCTTCCTGTACGCTCGCTTCGGCGCTCCTTGCCAGCAACTGCGAGCTCGCAAGTGTTAGCAACAACTCGCATGCTCACAACTATATATGTGATTTGTTATAGAAACTTCTGCGAACTCTCTCATTCTTATTGCTCCACACCTCTCCTTGCTCTCACCTGGAACCAATCCCTTCCTACCTCTGCTTTCTCCTAATTGATAGACTCATTCAAATCAGCAACACCTGCTAATTATTCCTGATTACATATAGTGCACACTGTGTAACAATGTTTCCTCTCAACTTCTTCTTCTTTATAACCTCCTGTCTCTCTCTCAGATTCACCTCCACATTTTCCCTACATAATGTACCCAATGAAATAACTATTTCACCTTCTCTCATCTCCTCCCCTTTTCTTTGCTCCCATGAGCTCCTCTCCTTCCTTCAGTCACCTCCATCTCCTCCATCTCCTAAAGCTTCAGTCACCTCCATCTCCTGCATCTCCTAAAACGCTTTTGTAAGACCCACTTCCACCTTCTATTCCTTTCACTCCTCCTTCGACTGGCAGCTGGAGATATATCTCCTAATCCAGATGCCTCACTCATTTCCACTCTCTGTCAAGCACACACTACAACTAGGATTATAAATACCCCAAACCCCTGCAACTTTCTGTTGATCGGTTCAAGAAAAGCGGAGGTTAAGCACTTGATGATCTGTTTTGGAAAAGTTCCGCAGGATTGTGGCCTCCCTCTGGCAGTGGACAAGACAGAAGGTCTAGCCGTAAACAAAATTTCTTAGGTATTGCTATTGATTCAACAAAGATTGAGCGTTCTCTGCATGAGAATAAGATACATGATGTACGGGCCTCAATCAGGAAGGCGGTGTCACCTAATAAAATTAGCCTTCACAATCTTCAGAAATGATGTGGTAAATTGAACATCGCTTGTAGAGTTATTCCCATGGAAATCTTTAACATACGCTTGTCTTTAGCTTCAGCAGGTATTAAACAACCCCATCACTTCATAAGAGTTTCCAGTTCAATGAAAGATGATTTACGTGTTTAGCTGACATCTTTAGAATATTTTAATGGACTGTGTTTATTTTAAAAATACTTTATTTATGGCTAAACGAGTATCTAGTTCAGATATGGTATTGTACACTGATGCGGCGTGAAGTAAGGGTTCCAATTGTTTTGACCATACAAGTATGGGATGACCAGCTGCAGGACCAGCATGTTGTCTTGCATTGTGACAACTTGGCAGTTGTAAAGTCTGTTTATCGCTTGTCTGCTTCTTCTTTACCCGTGGTGCGTCTTCTATGGAGATTAGTATTGGCCTGCTTAAGGAAGAATATTTTGTGCAGGGCAGTTCATGCGTCAGGTTATCAGAATGATATTGCTAATGCAATACCAAGACAATGGAGGCGGTTCAGGGACCTGGCTCCGAGAGCAAGTTTATTGCCGACACATTGGTAGGAAGAGTTGTGGGGTTTGGGCTCTGATCCCTAAACATCATCTGGCTGGAGATGGAGAGTGAAATGGGCAGTTTGGTAATACCCTTATCCTTGTATTAGCTGGTTGCATTTCCTTCTCCTTAAATTATCGTGCATTAAAAAAATGAATAAACACATTTTGTATTTTATTAATAGGTTTGGCTTCTGAATATAATTCTTTGATGGAGGTTGGGGAAGGTCGGGTGTACTGCTTCCAAGTTTTTTATTTGAGTTAGTGTTACTTTTATTTGGGGTATTTATTATGTCATCTATTATTATTATTATTATTATTATTATTATTATTATTGTTGTTTAATTGTAACGCGCCAACCGTAGTGCTATACATAAGTTAAGTTACAGGCAATGACAAGTTCAAGATTAACACATTGCAAAGAATGGAGGGCCCTGTCTTTGAGCTTGGAATCCGGTGTCCATATCACTTTCCCTAAAGCACCGCGCAGGATTGAAATTCGCAGACTTACAATCTAAAGGTTGAAGTTTTTATGTGGTACAGTAGGAAGAGAGTAGTGCTGAGCTTGTCAGGGTGGAAGGTTATAGGCTGCTTTAAAGAGGTGCGTTTTTATTGAAGTTTTGAAGAATTTAAGGCAGGAGGATAGTCTGGTGAAGCAAGGCAAGGAGTTCCAGAGAATAGGGGCAGCGCAAGAAAAGGCCTGGAGGCGGGAGTGAGAGGAGGTGACAAGAGTGGTAGAAAGAAGAAGGTTGTTAGCAGAACGAAGAGGGCTTGTGGGGGAGTATTCGGAGATGTGAGCAGAGATGTATGGGAGTGCGCTGTTGTGGAGGGCTTTATAAGTTAGGGTCAAGATTTTAAATTTTATTCTGGAGGCTAAGGGAAGCCAGTGAAGTGATTGACAAAGAGGTGATGCCAACACTGAACGATGTGTCCTGAAGATGAGTCTGGCGGAGGCATTTATTATGGATTGAAGTGGGGAGAGGCAAGTGATGGGTAGGCCAACAAGGAGCAAGTTGCAATAGTCGAGACGAGAAATGATGAGAGAGTGTATTAGAATCTTAGTAGTGTCTTGTGTGAGGTAATGGCGTATTTTGGATATGCTTTTTTAGATGGAGAAGGCAATATTTAGTTAGAGACTGTAAGTGAGGGATGAAAGAGAGTGCAGAGTCCAGTAGAACCTTGAGACAACTGGCTTGGGAGGTGGTAATGATGAAGGCATTGTTGACAGTGAGAGATATGTGAGGAATTGAAGCTGTAGTAGAGGGTGGGAAGATTACGAGTTCAGTCTTAGACATGTTGAGTTTTAGATGGTGGGCGGACATACAAGAGAATATACTAGAGAGGCAGTTAGAGACATGTGCTAGAAGAGAGGGGGACAGATCTGGTGATGAGAGGTAGATTTGAGTGTCATCTGCATAGAGATGATACTGAAACCCAAAAGCGTTTATTAGGGTACCGGGTGAGGATGTGTAGATGGAGAAGAGGAGGGTGCCTAGGACTGATCCTTAGATAGGGGGTAAGGAGAAGAAGAGCTGCCGGAGAAGGACACGCTAAATGATAGTTCTTGGAGGTATGATGAGAACCACGAGAGAGCAGTGTCTCCATTGCAGAGGGAGGAGAGAATGTGGAGTAGAAGCGGATGGTCAACTTTGTCAAAGGCGGCAGAGCGATCCAGAAGAAGCAAAATGGAAAAGTGATCTTTAGACTTGCCGGTGAGCAGGTCATTGGTGACTTTTATGAGGGCTATCTCAGTGGAATGTTGGGGCCGAAAGCCGGATTGGAAAGTGTCCAGAAGAGAGTTAGAGGAGATGAAACTGGTAAGGCGGTTATAGACAAGCCGCTCCAGCAGTTTGGAAGCCAGGGGAAGTAGAGAGATAGGGCAATAGTTAGATGCAATGTCAGAATCAGATGAGGGTTTCTTGAGCATGGGTGTAATTAGGGCATGTTTTAGAGATGATGGAAACGTGCCAGTGTTTAGGGACAGGTTGAAGATGTGTGTGAGAGCTGGGATTAATGTAGTAGAGAGGGGAGGGATGAGCTGAGATGGAATAGGATCCAGAGGACAGGTAGTGAGGTGAGAGAATGATATTAGGATGGAGACTTTATTCTTTGTTGCAGAGGTAAAGAAGCTCAAAGTGGCTGTGGAAATGAGGAGGGGAGTTGACTGGGTATTGTTGGTTAGTTGAGAAAGTGGAGTGTGTGAGCCATGATGAGAGGAGAGTTAATTGCGGATAGTTTGAATTTTATGTGTAAAATGGTTGGCAAAGTCTTCACCCGTGAGACAGGAGGGGAATGGAGGATGTGGTGGGCGAAGGAGAGTATTAAAATTGGCAAACAGACGTTTGGGGTTGGAGGACAGAGTTGATATTAGTGATGTGAAGTAATGCTGTTTGGCCAGGTTGAGGGCAGAGGAGTAGGAACATAGCATAAACTTGTAGTGAAGGAAATCTGCTGTAGAGCGTGATTTCCTCCATAGTCTTTCAACAATGTGGGAGCACTTCTTAATTTAACGTGTGTGTGTAGTGTGCCATGGTTGTGGATGAGATCAAGGGCGTCTATGTGTGGTTATGGGGGCAAGGGTGTCAAGGGTGGAAGAGAGATTAGAGTTGTAGTGTAAGGTGGCAGTGTCAGGACAGTTGAGGTTGGTGATAGTGCTGAGAAGAGGTTGGAGCACAGTGGAGAGCTGTGTAGGGTCAAGTTCTAGCAGGTTTATGTGGGTTATTGTGGCTGGGGTTGAAGAAGAGGGATGGGAGGAAGATGTGGTGAGGTTGAAGGTAAGGAGGTGATGGTTAGATAGAGGAAGAGGGTGTATGACTGGTTTAGAGGTAGGGCTAATATTGGTGAAAATAAGGTCAAGAGAATGTCCAGCATGGTGAATTGAAGAATCTGTAAGAGACCGAGGGAAGTTAAGACAATGCAAGGGAGGGTGGGTGTGGGGCAGAGAGGGAGGACAGAGAGAGCAGTGAAAGCAAAAGCTAGTAGAGGTTTCAAGATGGTTCCTGGGGGCTGAAATAAAGCAGTAGGGAGATATAGTGAGGGACTAGCCCAGTATTTAAGCATTTAAAAGGAGCATTTGGTGCAGACAGATATGAAGGTGTGAAGGGGGTGGGGAGATGGTGGTAGAGCAATACAAAAGCATGTGAAAGCTTACAATTTTAACAAAGTAGAACTACAGTTACCATGTGAACAAAAATGATATCAGATATTACATAATTAATGTAACAGGAGGATACACTAGAGTAAAAGGTGAATCGTTGAGATGGCTGTAGATACCATGTAGTAGTGAAGCCAAAAGCCAAGAGAGGTTTCAAAATGGTTGCTGGGGGCTTGTAGCAGGGAAAGCAAAAGCCAGGAGAGGTTTCAAAATGGTTGCTGGGGGCTTGTAACAGTGAAAGCAAAAGCCAGGAGAGGTTTCAAAATGGTTGCTGGGGGCTTGTAGCAGTGAAAGCAAAAGCCAGGAGAGGTTTCAAGATGGTTGTTGGGGGCTGAAATAAAGAAGTATATTATGCACACGCCAATAACGGTTCGCATCATTGGCCATTCCTATATTTATTGGGCCCTGTGGATGGCGGCTACTAAAGTGAACGGCAGAGGGGATTTGACACAAAGGATGTGACCATTAAATGGTTTGGCATAAGATGGATGCATTTGGAGGCCATAGTTAGGAAGGTTGTGTAATATGCACATATATCCGTGCCTCCTAATATATTAATAATTCCTGCTGGGGGAAAATGCTCCTGAGGGATATAACAGAACCCTGATAGACTCCATTATGTAGGACCTTGATAGACTGCATTATTTTTTTCCTGACATGCATTTATTATGGTCAGAGATCGTACCTCACCTTCAATGGTGTCCCCCTAGGCATCACTCCATTATGGACAAGTCTAGGAAAAAAGTAAATAAATCAATAGCAAGCTTTTGTAAACTTGGGGCTTCATCTGTCAGACATACTGATCTTGAGGGCCCAGATGCCTTTGATTTTTATTTTAGAGATGGGGTGCATTTAAAACATTTAGGCCTCCCTCAACTTGGCCCTGAGGAAAGGGATTGTTAAGGCCATAAGCTCCTTGGAGAGGGGCATACCTTGTGGTATGCACCCTGTTGGGGCAGTTGAGCTCATGGTGGGGGGTGCTTGTCCACTATCTGTTTTGGAGCAGCAAGTTAAGCTCTGGGTGGTTTCACTCCATTGGGTCCCCTTGATTCATGTTATTTGATTTTAGTTGCTTATCATTTTAATAAAGGAACTGTGGCCTTTTAACCATTTTAATTATCCCTGTCCGTTTGGACGTGGTAATCACATCTCCCCCCCCCCCCCCTTTTTCTTTTATAGGGTTTATTGGTTAATATCTAAAACAAAGCTCCAAAACAAAGCTCTGTAATGCCACAGCTGTGGGTCGGCGGGGGTTGTTTGCCCACTACCTGGTTTGGAGCAGTACATTCTGGGTGGTTTCACTCCTGGTGCACGGGGACCCCTTGAGTGGTGTTTATGGGTGGGCAACGCACTTCTCGATTCATGCTATTTGTTTTTAGTTGCTTATCAATTTAATAAAGGTGCTGTGGCCTATGAACCTCCAAATTACTTGTCTGTGTTTTATTGTTCCATGCTATTTATTTAAGTACCCGCAAAATTTACAATACACCGGCCAAGTGTGAGGATTTCAGAAATATTAGATATCTCTTCCTAACAGAGAAGTATGGCTTAAATTCTTTCCTCCCTCCACTCATCAGTTTACACAGAACAGGAGCTCTGACTCCTCCCAGCATTTGCCTGTTTAATCTGGCACACGCAGCAATATATACAGAAGGTAAAGAGCTGATTGCCGAAGATTAGAGGAGGTGTGACACCCCGCTAACATAGAGTAAGAAAAGAGAGCACCTGGAAGATCATTTTTACAGATATATTAGTAGGGCTATTCAAAGTGTCCCTTTAATATAATTAGAGCGTTTAGTACATACTTTGGCACATAGCCCGTGGACGCATGCTGCGGACAGTTTGGAATTTGCTCATGGACAGAGTCCAATCTTTTGATCTATTTTCACATGACCACACTTCTATCTAGAAGGATCTTTGCCCACGAGCTGTCTTCTTTTTAAAAATATTTTGGGGGAAAAATAACAGTTTGGCATTTAGGCAAAGCTATAGAACAGCCTTAAAATATAAAATAATGAAATGGTGGGTTTTACGGTTTTCTCAGAGATCCTTCTGATGACACAAAGATGTTTTTTTTTTTTATGCTAGAGCAATTTGCCTTTGATGGCTAAAAGTACGCCAGATTTTTAGGAAATTAAATTAATAAATTGGGTCACTGATTAACTAACTGTACTAAGCAAAATAATGTAGTATGAGCAAAAGAAAGTTCACAATTTTGAAGTATGTAACCAACTAGCAACTATCAGCTACGCAAGATGGGAGTGTAAAGCAAAGGAAATCTTATATTTAGCTGACTGTTATGGGGGATACCATCTAGAACTGCTAGTCGGCCTGTAGCTTGAGGGGGTATTTATACTACATTTCTATCTTGTTCTAAAATCAAGTAACTATTTATAGTGAAGGTCTTTTCTTAGAACAGGGATTTTATTTGAATCATCAATTCCCCCCATTCCTCCAAGGTTTCCAGTCCTGTCAAGAACAAAAACAAAATGTCTACTGTCAATAAAGGAAAACTGTATACAATAGTTAAAAATAAAGGCTGTATTTATTTAGTTTAAACTTAGTAAAACAATCGGCATATTATCTTGTCAGGTTCTTCAAAAGAATATACTAACAATATGATACTTTCATGATACTTGAGGACTAGAGCTGGACCACCATCCTTGAACACAGGACTGTTTCTAGAAAATCTGGCTCCTAGGGCTTGGATAAATTCCAATGCATCTGGGCATCAGCTGATTTACTTCATGTGTTCATGGACAATGGCTGGTTAAATGCCAGCTTCTGGGCACTGACCGGTTACCTTCCAATCCTCCTGGGCACCGGCTGGTTAAATTCCAATCCTCCGGGGCACTGGCTGGTTATCTTCCTGTGTTCATGGGCAATGGCTGTGTTCATGGGCAATGTTTGGTTAAATACTAGCTTCTGGGCACCAGCTGTTTTTTCTTCCAATGCTTCTGGACACTGGGTGTATAAAATGTCCAATGATCCTGGGCACCAACAGGTTAAATTCCAATGCATCTCAGCACCAGCTTGTTGTCTTCCAGTGTTTGTGGACCCCTGGCTGGATAAATTACAATTATTTTGATGACCATCTTTGAGATTAAGAACATTTCTTACAATATGATCCTCTTCTAGGCTTTTCTCGTCCGCTTTGTCACTGAGGACCAGCAGATAAGGTCTCAGGGACCAGCATTAGTCCTAGGGTCAATTGTTGATTATCACCGGTTTAGAGTAACCCCAAAATATACTGCCATGCAATTATAAGAGTAGGTTTAAATATTACAATGGATTTATTTCCAGTTATGCACCAGTTATGGAGCTCTTTGGGAAATTCAGCTACTCCCTCTGCAGCTGTTTCTTATACAAAAAAAAACACGTTAAGAAGGAGATAATTACTTTATTAGAAAAATTGTCGGAACAGAATTAAAAACAGTTGGGAACCCTATGATCGTCCAATTTCCAGACAAAGAACAAGGGCCTCATTCAATTGCGATTTGTCCAATTGAATAGGGCTCTGTATAAGCACAGAGAATATTTTTTTACAGAAGTTTTTAGTTAGTGAACGTCTATCCACAAGTAAGGTCTTTACTAACTAAAAACTTCTGTAAAAAAATATGCTCTGTGCTTATATAGAGCCCTATTCAATTGGCCAAATCACAATTGAATGAGGCCCCAAGTGTGTGCAAAAAACATATTTCTGATTACAGTGTGCCTCTGCAAGACAACTGTAGTTTAGGTAAAACTTTATATATTTATGAAGTGTCTTAGAAACAAATAACATCTGTAAGTCATAAGCCTACAAGCATTTCACTGATTGTGCCTGAAGAAAATGTTTCTTATCTATTCTTGAGGGAATAGGGAGGGTAAATGATAACGTATTGGTTGATTCAGATAAGATTTTAGCAGTTGATATCATATCTGTCCCTGCAGGCACCCAGTAGAAGGCAGCTTTCAAGCCCTACTTGCCCTGTTCTGTAACTGCTCAAGGTGCCTTGCAAATGAAGTATGACATGTCATTGCAGCTTCTATGCACTAGCAGGGCCTGTCAAGATGAAAATTTACTTTTTTTTTACACAGCTGCTAATTTTGTTAGACACAATGAAAACAACTATTGGTTGAAAACAGATAACTAAGTAGCAGATATTCACATATATGTCCTATTTATTTCCAGTTTCCATCCAGTCATGGCCTTTCAAGTGTGTAATGTTAATGTCAAGGTCACCAGTTCCTAATCCTGCTTTAATTATTGTTTTCATTGGTATTTCCAGACTGTACAGAAAGAATCAGAACAACAAAGACATCTCAGTATTGCAGACCACAGACCGCGGCAGAGTGAAGGATAAGTCACACAGGGGGCTTTGTCTCAGGCTTCAGTCAAAGGAAGAACAACTGGAGAGAGCTCCCTGGTACCCTTGGTTGCACTAAAAGTATTAGCATTAGAGGAGAACTAAAACATTTGTCAGGACCAACCTTGTGCATATCTGCTGTGAAAGAGTTCTAGGTATCCAGGTATCCACTACAACTTAGAAAAATAACTACTTTCTCACATTAATATTTTTAAAGCTGTGAACATTTTTTTCTCAGCTTTTTTTAAATAAATAAATGTGCAAAAATGATTTAAAAAAAGCAAAGCATTTACATTTTAACTTTTATATGCAATAAATAATAGGATTGTGCGATTTCTCTTTACTGTCTGATACTTTCTCATGAGCTTTCCATTGGTCCTATTGAAAGCACTGGCAGTTGTAGCTGCTGAGTTGTCATTGTGTTGATATAAACTCCACCTGTATTCAAAGTTTCCTCCCATATCAGGAAGATGACCTGCTGAGATCAAAATGGTAGATTCCACAGCATCATCTCACATAAAAGGTAATGAAATAGAAGCTGTTCATTTTGTTTTACTTTTTAAAAACAGTTTTATGATTACAGTGCTCCTCTAACTTGTATCTCCACATCATGACCTCTTGTTCTTGTGTATATCCTCTCCTCTTCTATGCTCCCACAAGCTCCTCCAGTGACAACCTCATCCCTTCCCTGATGTTCATAAACGGAAACACTACTATAAGTCCCATTCCCATCTCCTCTCACTCCTTCTTCTGCTGGAGATATATCTCCTAATTCAGGCCCCCCACTCACTTCCTCCTGCCTCAGCCGAGGGCAGCAAACTGCCAAAACAATCAGAATTTGATACCCATCACTTGATACCCATCAAACCTTCTACTTTGCCTTTCTCCTGTGCCCTGTGGAATGCCCGATCTATCTGCAATTACTTTCACTCAGGATCTATTTATTTCCAACTCTCTCAATAGGCACCCTGACCTTTGCGCTGTGGACATCAGGGCGACAAATGCACACGCCCACATCTGCGCTCCTGAAAAGAGCGCGCCCGACAACTGCGCGCCACCCTGCATCCCATCTGCCAGAGAAGCTGCAAGACACTGCAGGTTAGAAGGCATCAACTCTCCCCTTCTGCACCCCATCACCTGCACCCTACTGCACCCCATCTTCACTCTCTGTCCCCTGCACCCACCCTCTCTCTCTGTCCCCTGCACCCATCCTCTCCCTCCCTCCCTTCTGCACCCCAACCCCTCACTCTGTCCCCTCACCCCATCCCCTCTCTCCCCTGCACCCATCCTCTATCTCTCTCCACCCCATCCCCTCCTTCCTGCACCCCATCTTCACACTATGTCCCCTGCATCCATCCCCACTCTCTTTTCCTTGCACTCCACTCCCTATCTGCCCTTCTGCCTTCTAACCTGTGGTCTCTTGCAGTCTGTCTGGCAGATGGCAGTAGGCAAGTAACGACCTGAAATCCACTTATAGATCACATAGGGTTACATAATTTTATATATACCCATACACCCCTAGCCTAACCCTAACCCTTACACCCCTAGCCTAATCCTAACCCTTATATCCCTACCCTAACCCTTAACCTAAACACCGAACACCCCTAAACCCACCTTACCTGAGGTTATGGCAGTCCTGCAAGGCCGTATGCCTGCTCCTCATTGATGGCCTGCTTGTAAGACTTCAGCACCTCCTCCAGGGACAGCTCCCCGCTCTGTCCGGGGGTCCCCTCACTGCTGCTGGTGCAAGCCTGGGCCATGGGGCAGCTCCATCATCGGGGCTCAGCATCACACTGCTGGGTAAGGACAGTCCAGAGCTGGGGCACCGCCTCCTACTGACCCCTCCTCCCGGGACCGAGCCCTCATTACGGGTAGGAGAGAGAGACCTGGGGTGGAACTGGGCTGGGGATGGGCATAGGGGGTATAGGGAGGAGGAGAATGGGCACAGGGGTTATAGGGAGAAGGAGGATGGGCACAGGGAGGAGGAGGATGAGTACAGGGGGTATAGGGAGAATGAGGATGAGCACAGGGGGTATAGGGAGAAGGAGGATGGGTACAGGGGGTAAAGAGAGACTGGGGATGGACATAGGTGGTATTTCCCATGCGCTATAGATGGGGTGCCCACGCATTTGTCTGGCGCGCGCAGATTTTCTGCGGGGGAACGCACATCTGTTGCGTGCACGCTTTATTCCTGCCCGCTTTTGTTGGGTGGTCGATATGTGGGCATACATTTGACAGTGCGATTTCATCGTGCGGGGATATTTTTAGGACACTACTTCAATTTACTGGCTCTCACTGAAACATGACTCTACTCATCAGACACAGTGGCTTTCACCTCGGTTACACACCTAGATCTGGGAACAAACAAGGTGGTGGTGTGTACAATTCACCTCATACCCCCTGTCCCATCTTTCCAATTGTCGTCTTTCAAAGTTCATACTGTCCGCCTCTTCTAACCCACCTCTCTAGATGTTGTGATCTATCGTCCTCCTGGACCACCATCTCAATTCCTGGATCATTTTTCCACCTGGCTTTCTCTCCTCCAAAGTCCTTTCAATTGTACTTGGTACTTGGCGACTTCAACATTGTCATTGACACTCCACCCCCCCCCCCCTCCCTGGCAGCCGCTAATCTACTTTCACTCACCTCTTCCCTCAACTGACAGATTCCTCAACTCACCATGCTGGACACTCCCTTAACCTTTTTTTCACCAATTTCAGCCTCACCTCAAACCTAGTTATCAGTCCAATCCCTCTATCTGACCACCACCTTGACCTTCAATGTCACCACATCTTCCTATCACTATCCTTCTTCAACCCTGGTTACCATAACCCACATAAACCTGTAAGCTCTTGAGCCAAAACAGCTCTCCACTGTGCTACGACCCCTTATCAGCCTCATCTCCAACATCAACTGCCCTGACACTGCCATCTCATATTACAACTCCACTCTTTCTTCTACCCTTGCCCCTATAACCACACGCAGACTCCCTTGCTCTTATCCACAACCATGGCACACCACATAAATATGATACATCCAGTGCTGCTCCCATACTGCTCAACGGCTATGGAGAAAATCTCGAACTCCAGCAGATTTCCTTCATTACAAGTTTATGTTGCACTCCTACTTCTATGCCCTCAACTTTGCCAAACAGAACTATTTCACATCATTAACATCAACTCCGTCCTCCAACCCCAAAATTTGTTCGCCACTTTCAACACTCTCCTCCGCTCACCACCACCTCCCGTCCTGTCTCACGGCAAAGAGTTTGCCAGCCATTTTAAGCATAAAAATGAAAACATTTGCAACAAATTCTCCCACTTCTCAACTAACTGAAAAAACCCAGCCTTCTCTCTTCCCCAACCTCACAGCTACTATGTATTCCTTTGACCTTGTACAAAGGTCTCCAGCCTACTATGAACCTCTTGCCATACTACCTGTCCTCTGGATCCTATTCCATCTCAGCTTATCCCTCCCCTCTCTACCACACTAATCCCAACTCTTACACATGTCTTCAACTTTTCTGGCACATTTCCATCCTCTCTAAAACACACCATAATTACACCCATTCTTAAGAAATCAGATTCTGATTCTGCATCTATCACCCTATCTCTCTACATCCCCTGGCTTCTAAACTACTCAAGCGGCTCATCTACAACAGCCTTATCTTGATACCTTCCAATCTGGCTTTCTTCTAGATCTCTCTGTGGCCTTTGACACAGTTGACCACCCTCTTTTAATCCAAATCCTCTGCTCCCTCTGCATCCGAGACACTCAAGATCGAACATTTAGCGTCTTCTTCTCCCGCACCTCTTCTTCTCCTCACCTTCTGACAGCTGGTGTACCCTAAGGTTCAGTCCTCGGCCCCCTCCTCTTCTCCATCTATACATCCTTAGCACCAGATATATCCTCTTCTCTTCTAACACACATCTCCAATTACCTCTCAAGTATATCCTCCTGGATGAACGCCCACCACCTCAAACTCGACATGTCCAAGACTGAACTCCTAATCTTCCCACCCTCTACTTCAGCTTCAATCCCTCACATCTCTCTCGCTGTCGACAATGCCATCATCATTCCCACCTCACAAGCCCATTGTCTTGAGGTTCTAGTGGACCCTGACCTCTCTTTCATTCCTCACAAACGGTGACTAACAAAATCCTGCCTGCTTCATCTAAAAACATCTCCAAAATAAGTCACAGCCCCACACAAGACATAACTAAGATTCTTATACACTGTCTCATCATATCTTATCTTGACAGCTGCAACTCGCTCCTTGCTGGTCTCCCCATCTCCTGTCTGTCCCCACTTCAATTCATAATGAATTCCTCTGCTAGACTCATCTACCGTACTCAACATTCAGTATCTGCAGCACCTTTCTGTCAATCACTCCACTGGTTTCTCGTTCCCTCCAGAATAAAATGTAAAATCATGACCCTAACGTATAAAGTCCCCCTTATATCTCTGCCCTCATCTCCAAATACTCCCCCACCAACCCTCTTCATTCTGCTAACGACCTTCAGCTTTCCACCTCTCTTATCACCTCCTCTCATTAACGCTTTCAAGACTTTTCTAGTGTTCAACCTATTCTCTGGAACTAGACTATATCCCTGCCCCAAAACCTTAAAATCCTCACTAAAAACGCATCTGTTTAAAGAAGATAACCACCTTCCACCTTAACCTGCACAACTTGTCTTTCACTCTCCTGCACCTCACCCAAATCCTTTAGATTGCAAGTTTGTGAGTTTTCAATCTTGCAAAGTGCTTTGGGGAAAACACTCTGGACTCTGGATTCTAAGTTCAAAGACAGGGACCTCCATCCTTTGCAACTTGTTAATACTGCTATTGTTTTGCTTGATCATAACCCATGTAAGCACTATGGAATAGTGTTGGCGCATTAAAAAAGAACAGTAATATATATATATATATATATATATATATATATATATATATATATAGTAAATAAATAGTACATCTGTGTTCACATTTGAATGTCTAAAACAAGTTAAAAAAAACCTGCTTCCAGCTCAGAATTCCAAGAAAAACAGTTATTACACTGCATTCTGGAAAGCTGAGCTGAGACCTGCAAATGTGCCCACGAATGCCTCACTCTTCAATTCATAGCCATTATCAAACATGGCTTCCTTTAAGCTTATGCATGCTGTATTACACAGCTTTAATGCAAAACCAAGGATGGATTAAACACAGGCAGAGTATCCTGTACATACATATACAGTACATATACAGTGCAAAAGTATTCACCCCCTTGGCATTTTTCGTGTTTTGTTGCACAACCTGGAATTAACATGGATTGTTTGAGAATTTGCATCATTTAATTTACAGAACATGCCACAACTTTAAAGATGTTTTTTTATTCTTATTGTGAAGCAAACAACAAATAGGACAAAAAAGTCAATGTGCATAACTATTCACCCCCCTAAAGTCAATACTTTGTAGAGCCACCTTTTGCGGCAATTACAGCTCCAAGTCGCTTTGGATAAGTCTCTATGAGCTTGCCACATCTTACCACTGGGATTTGTTGCCCTTTCCTCCTTGCAAAACTGTTCCAGCTCCTTCAAGTAGGATGGTTTGCGCTTGTGAACAGCAATCTTTAAGTCTGACCACATATTTTCTATTGGATTGAGGTCTGGGCTTTGACTAGGCCATTCCAACACATTTACATGTTTCCCCTTAAACCACTCAAGTGTTGCTTTAGCAGTGTGTTTGGGGTCATTGTCCTGCTGGAAGGTGAACCTCTGTCTTAGCCTCAAATCACACACAGAGTGGTACAGGTTTTGCTCAAGAATATCCCTGTATTTAGCACCATCCATCTTTCCCTCAACTCTGACCAGTTTCTCAGTCCCGGCTGCTGAAAAACATCCCCACAGCATGATGCTGCCACCACCATGTTTCACTGTGGGGATGGTGCTCTTTGGGTGATGTGATGTGTTGGGTTTGCGCCAGACATAGTGTTTTCTTTGATGGCTGAAAAGTTCGATTTTAGTCTTATCAGACCAGAGCACCTTCCTCCATACATTTTGGGAGTCTCCCACATGCCTTTTCACAAACTCAAAACGTGCCATTTTGTTTTTTCCTGAAAGTAATGGCTTTCTTCTGGCCACTCTGCCATAAAGCCCAACTCTATTGAGCGTACAGCTTATTGTCGTCCTATGTACAGATACTCCAGTCTCTACTGTGGAACTCTGCAGCTCCTCCAGGGTTACCTTAGGTCTCTGTGCTGCCTCTCTGATTAATGCCCTCCTTGCCCGGTCCGTGAGTTTTGGTGGGCAGCTGTCTCTTGGCAGGTTTGCTGTTGTGCCATGTTTTTTTCCATTTGGTTATGATAGATTTGATGGTGCTCCTGGGGATCATCGCATATTTGGATATTTTTTTATAACCTAACCATGACTTGTACTTCCCCACATATTGTCCCTTACTTATTTGGACAGTTCCTTGATCTTCATGGCAGTGTTTGGTTAGTGGTGCCTTTTGCTTAGGTGTTGCAGCCTTTGGGGCTTTTCAAAAAAAGGTGTGTATATTTAATGACAGATCATGTGACACTTAGATTGCACACAGGTGGACATCATTTCACTAATTATGTGACTTCTGAAGGTAATTGGTTGCACCAGAGCTTTTTATGGGCTGCATAACAAAGGGGGCAAATACATAAGCGCTTGCCAATTTTTTGTTTTCTTTTTCTAAAAAATAGTTTTATGTATATATTTTTCTCATTTCACTTCACCAACTTAGACTATTGTGTTCTGATCCATCACATAAAATTCAGATTAACAAAACATTGAACTTAAGGCTGTAATATAACAAAATAGGTAAAAAGTCAAGCGGGTGAATACTTTTGTAAGGCACTATAGATACACATACTTACATATACATTTTTTTTCTTTTTATTTCTTTCTTTTTTTTTCAAACATGCCTCATTCTTGTACTTTGTTAAACATTGTTGTATGCCAGTGGAGCATGTCAAGACAAATGATCATATACACCTTCTACTTTATTTGCTAGTTGATTGTATATTATTTACCACTATATCACATATATAGTTGTGAGCGTACGGGGCGCTGAAGCGAGGACATGACAGCAACTGCGGCCCTCGCAAAACTAACGTTAATATGGGACACTTTGGCAATGAGCGCCGCAGGTGCTCATTGCAGGCAAGCCGTTAAACCGCAGCCAAAAAATACGGGCGCAACTCGCGAACATGAAAAAAAAAAAAAAAACACAATAAATACACACAACACATACATAAAAAGCTTACCGACAGCGAGAGCGAGCATCCACGACCTCAATAAAACAACTTACAGCTTCATTTACCTCAAAATAAAAGAGTTTACACACTAAAAAATTGTCAAAGCGAGAGAAAAAATGGCGGACGAACAAAACAAAAACGAGGCTACAGCACTCTAAGCACGAAAAACACTTATGGATAATCCGCTAAGACGCATACCACACATTACGACATCGCAATAATCGGAAGCAAGCAGCGTACAGGAAAAAAGCAAAAACACAATAAATACACACAACACATACATAAAAAGCTTACCTACAGCAACACGAAGCATCCAGCACCTCAAAAAAAATACTTACAGCTTTACTTAACTAAAAATAAAAGAGTTTAGACGCTACAAAATTCTCTAAGCGAGAGAAAAAATGGCGGCCGAACAAAACGAAAACGAGGCTACAGCACTATAAAAACGGAAAACACTTACGGATAATCCGAGAACACGCATACCACACATTACACGCGCTTTTACGCTAATGCGGAAGTACACAACTACGCTAACGGTTTCGGCTCGCGCACGTACACTATTACACTGCACACGTTCATCACGCTCACACAGTACCTCCACACCACTAATGCTGCAGCAACATCAAACAAGGCTCACAGATCTTCAACACAATGCTTCAAAATAGGTCAAGTATATTCATTTATTAATTATTATTATATATTTCAGTAGTACACACAAAACAACATTAGCTACCTTACAATTCCATATGTATATTAATAACTAAACAACTTTCCAAACATACACATCTCATTGCCGTCATTTTTTGACGGGCAAGTCGCTAGTACACATATATAGTTAAGCCGTGTGGCCATTCCTCATATGAAGGGTTAATCATTTTCCTAGTGCCCACATATATTTCTGAATCTTTCAAGAGTTCTCTCAAGCAGGAGCTGAGCTAGTGCCAATCAGTTTCAGGCAGCTGGGCAACCTTGTGAATATGATTACGAGGCAGTCTCTTAACAATAATACATAGTCGGTGTAACTCCTTGCTTCAATACATAATTGTTTTAGGCAAGCGCTATCAAATAGGTGCAGATATCAGACAATGGTTGATTGAAACATAAAAATGAATGTAGCTAGAATATGACTGAGAAGGTCAATACAAATATTTCATATTAATTCATAACTGGCCATGGAGCAAGTCTGCACTCTAGTGGGCATAAAAATGTATATACACCATTTCCCTATTGATATGTTTTAATTATGTATTTGAATATAAACCTGAAGGGAGGTTATGGCCATTGGTTAAAATCAGGCAGGTGACTGAAAGAAGGGAAGTATGAGAAGAGAGCACTCTTGATTTTTTTCTCTCTTCTCTGTGGCAACCTTGTGAATATGATTACGAGGCGGTCTCTTAACAATAATACATAGTCAGTGTAACTCCTTGCTTCAATCCATCACTATCTTTTTTTTTTTTGCTTAATCAATAACTAAAAAGAAGATCAAAAGAGATTGCTTCTAACTAAACTTTAGAAGGGTTCCTGCTCAGACAGGAATCTGCTCTCTAGCCACATAATTGGTAAAGTATAGCTGTTTTCTGTCATATTTTGTTTTCTGTTACAATTGTTGAAGTGGACACAACCTTAAGTATTGAGGGGGCATAATCCGGATATGATCCACAATCCACAATTGTTTTCTCCTTGGGTCCATTCTATCAAAAATAGACTGATTTCTTTGAAAAATTAACTTAATTAAATTCTGTTATAAAATCCTTTGTGGTATAATCTAATATCTATATACATTTTTTATTTAGCTTGTCACACTATATATTATTGTCTTTTTATATTATATCTAGTGGTGTGCTTGAAGAATATTTGGCTTAGATGCAAATCTGATCCTGAGAAGAGAGCTATAAAAGAGAGAGCTGTGAAAATGTAAGAAGTAAAAAGGTAAGAGAGATTGTTTGTTATTAAAGGTAGGGGGATAAAACAAAAGGACCAATTAGTGTACTCAAACAGTGATAAAACAGTGGTATCAGCAATAAAACATAACAGGCTCTTACACGTTTCATCCACACAGGACGTCTTCAGGGATACTTTACATAAAGCTAAAACATTTTTTTTTTTTAAAGACAGACTTCATACAGCTCCCTATTGCATTCAATTAAAACGTTCCAAATGGATATCATAATAATAACATCATAATCATAATAATAACAATAATAATAAGATGACATGATTAACTGGCTTGTAATAAGTGTCTTGCCACCTCTCCAAATATATATGTATTACTAGTAAAATCTACAATATCTTAAAACATGTGTTTTTCTGTACACACATTATATATATATATATATATATATATATATATATATATATATATATATATATATATATATATAGAGAGAGAGAGAGAGAGAGAGAGAGAGAGAGAGAGAGAAAGAGAGAGATAAAGAGAGAGTGAGAGAGAGTGAGAGAGATAGATAGATAGAAAGATAGATACCCTAACACTTCTGTTATCACTTATCTGTCTGCTGCATAAAGCTTTTAAATAAAACCTGCACACAAAAATTATATTCCACTAAGTAAAGCTTAGCTCAAAGAGTTTTGTGCTTTTTCATATTTTATATTATTAGTAGCAGTATTATCATTAGAAAGGTCAGGTATGCACCTGCTGAGGAGTATGGAGCTATTTGACCAGTCGGTTCCTAAGTTTGGGACGCTGGCTGGCTGTCTCACTAATCATTGACTAAGAGAGCAGTTGAAGGGTCATTGCTAATTTCCCATCAGTCACTAAATTCCTATACCAGACAAGGAATAGCTACGCACTTCCAATCTCTTCGTCCCTGATTTGCTCCGGTCAGACTGAAGACCAAGTAGGTAAGTGGTCCTGCCTGGTATTGACTACAAACCATAGCAGAGTGGAGACAAGGTGGAGTACAAGGATAGAGACAGAGCTGGGAACAGGTCTAGAGATCCCTGTAATGAGCCAGATGGCCAACCACTCAAAATCAAAATGGTGGACAGGTAATGAAATGACATCATAAATTAGTGCCACTGAAATAATTATGGATACAATCCTTCAGAGGCCAGAAGATTATGGACAAAAGCCTTCAGACTCTGTCTGGTTTATCACCAAGATAGAATACAACACTTTCTCTGTCAGAGTAATTAATAACGGCTTGTAAAGTTATTATTAATTATTAGCGCTCAGTGAGAGCTGCCTAGATCAGAATTTTTGTGGGGTAAACCCTATTTAACCAGTGTTCCCTGGCCTTGTACAAATATTCAGATATTGTGCAATTATACTGTTTTGTCAATTTATTTGTTTCCATTATATTTTATATCACAATAACATTAATATATAATCAAGTTTCAAATGTAACACAGACTTAATATCCTGCTTTTGGGTAGTATTATGTTTGCATAAAACCATTATATTGGAGATTACATTTTTTTTTTATATTCCAGTATTTTGTGAAAAAAGAGCCATAAAGTACACTAATCCCATATAATTATATACTAATGATGTATTGTGAGAATATATATTTATTAGTTTGAATATACAAATTTAAACTATATAAAATTCATTTTACATCTATATGTTATAACCTAGAGAGAATAAGCTTTTGCTTTGTTTGTTTTTTATTAAATACAATGATTTGAGATACAAAGTTTACTGCAAGTTGCTGCTGTGCGAAATATCCTCCGCCTCAAATGACTTTGTTCTTCTCTCAGTTGAAGTGATTTATTATCTAACAGCCTTATTAAATTGCGATTAGGCAAATTTAAAAGGGCTCGATTTAAGCACATAGCATTTTTTTTTTTTTACAGAAGTTTTTAGTTAGTGAACTATCTATCCAAAAGCAAGGTCTTCACTAACTAAAAACTTCTGTAAAAAAATATGCTCTGTGCTTAAATATATATATATATATACCTGCAACTAGGCAAAATTACTTATAAATATAAAAAAACTACAGCTTCTAATTATTATCTTTTATATGCAACCATGCTGCTATGGAATCTACCATTTTTGTTTTGGGGCTTTTGGGGGGAAAGTGCTCAGAACACAAATTACAAATACATGAAGCAAAATATCTTTTCATTTCTGTCGGTTGAAACTTAGGGTTAACACCCTACAAACCCAGGCTAAACTGGTATACAACTTAAAAATTGTTTTGGCCAATCAAAAGAAAGTAAAGACTGAAACATTTGTATCACAATCTGGCAGTTGCGGTCTGTTTTCTCTCTGCCTGTCTCCTTCTGGGCAGTGTCAGTGACCCCACCAACCATCATTTCCTTTAGAGGTCACACACTGTATACCCTGCAGGGTACACTTTATGTAATCTTCCTAGGGGTGTGCACATCCACATATCAGTATCTACTGTAGCATATACATATGTAAGTACATTCAACTTTTCAATATAATACATATTTTTCTACTAATCGGTAGCTGTTTATTAGAAAGCATTTGAAACCCAGCTCACTTACATATCCCTTTAAAGGGCTACACCGTTTTGTATTCGTTATTCAAAAGACCATGCAAGAAAAAAATGGCAGCATAAATCAGTGCTTTTAAAGGTGGCAAGGCCTTGCTATTTCCCATGTGATTCTTTGGAACCTTTTTCCACATTGCAGTTTAGTGAAGAGGCTCCATTAACCTGCTCTGATACATACATCTCACTATGCCCATGGTTGCCAGCTGCCTTCCGGTGTCTCGTGGGGCAGTGTTTTGGCAGTGTCTGTGTGTTCCAGTGGGCAGGATGACCGCAGTGTAAGGGATAAAGTCCTCTCAGAATTAGACATTTTGTTCCAGGCTAATAATTACCCAGAGCTCACACTGTCACACAGGGCAGTCTGTGGACAGCGGTCAGTTTGGCTGTCATGCGAGAAACAAAATATACAGTATCCTCCCCGGGGCACAGAGCAAATATGTTACTGGCACGGCATCAAAAATATGTTAAAGGAATCACAGTGGTCAAAAATTAATATACTTCTAGAAGAACTACACTAAACATGTTTTTAGAATGTAAAAAAAAAAGCCTTTAATTTATTACATTTTTAATGGTGTTGTGGAATCTGCCATTTTTTTGTTTCCCGGGATCTATCTCCTGAGCTGGAAGGAGACTTTCAATACATAGGAAGTTTATATCTGCACAGTGTGAATGTGGCAATAACAACTGGCAATGCTCTCATTAGCAGTGGAAAGTACATTAGAAAGGGCATTAGTTTAAAAAGTCATGCCCTGTTGAGACAGAGGCAGCAAGAAGCAGGCTTAGTGCATAAAATGGAATAATAGCTCATAGAAACAAATGTAAAAGTTGTGTTTACTTTTTTACTTTCTAACATTTTCCCCATTATTGTGTTTTTATTCAAAAGACCATATCGAAAAAAGCTGATCTCAGGGGTAATTTAACAAATATAATATTTTATTAAACAAGAATCTAAAACAATAATACATTTTTTCTTATTAATTCTCAATATATAAACTCTGATAGTGGATGTAACAGTTTTGTTCTGTTTAGCTTTAAGGACCTTATACTATCACATATAAAGTTGTGAGCATGCAGGTTGTTGCTAGCGAGCGCGCAGTTGCTGGCAAGGAGCGCCAAAGGGCCCCCTTGCGCTAGTGGAGATGAGCGCCATAGGCGCTCATCCCTACGACTTTCGGCCCACAAATGGGGACCCTCGCGAAGCGAGGGGCCGCATTTGCGGAGGTGGAGGCTTCCACGTCGGCTGCAATGAGCCGCAGGCGGGACTTACAATCTACAAATACGAGCCGCGGGACTTAGAAAAAAATACATTACGAGTTTGCAAAAATACGACCTTAGCACCCGAACCGCGTGCACATCAAAACATTAAAAACACAATAAATACACACAACAAACACATACAAAGCTTACCCACAGCAAGGGGGGCGCCCAGGACCTCTGCAAGTGAAGTTACACCTCCATTTAATTCCAAATTCAAGAGTTTAGACAAATGAAAATCCCCTAAGAGAGAGAAAAAATGTCCGCCGAAAAAAACGAAAATGAGGCTACAGGACCCTAAACACGCAAAACACCACCAAGCAAATACGGATTTTCCAAAAAGCCGTACGAGGTCCAACATACACTATTAACAAGGACGCTAAGTCAGCCACACCCGCGTACCACATACACATTCCTCGCCATTTTACAACACTAACCTACACAATGCGGAAGTACACAGCTACACTAACGGCTTTCCATCGCGCACGCAGCCTATTTACACTACACACTGCACACATTGCTGACACTTACACCTCAGCTCCACAACAGTGCAAACCGACATTGTATGCTGCAGGAACAGATTGTCAGCTCTTCAACACAATGCTTTCTGCATATATTACTTCAAAATAGGTAAAGTATAATCATTTATTAATTTATTAATTATTTAATTAGCTTACAAAAAAACATATACACAAAAAAAAAACAGTCTCGCAATAAACATAAAAGCCATTCACTGTGCCACTCACAACGAGCGCCAACGCTGCTCATAGCACACAAAGCCTTGCAATAAGCGCAAAAAATACATCACCACCGACCAAAAACAAACAAACAATAACACCAAAAGCGCCTATCAGAAAAAAAAATACAACAACCAACAGCCGAAGGCGCTCAGCGTGAGGCTCGCAATGAGCGCCAAAGGATCTCTGACCACCAAGAAAATTAATGTCTCGACCAAACAGCATTACCTGCCTTACAATCTTATTGCACATTTTACTTATTTCACTTTTACATGCAATATATATTTTACTGCATGGTTCAGTTATCTTTTCTGACTTGATCTATCTGCTACTTTCTCAGGAAGGTGTGACCTTGTAAACAAATTAGCTTTCAATTAGTCCTAAAGCTATTATATTGTATGCTCTCATTATACTAGGTCCATTATCTCATCCAGTACCAACGTATCTGTATATTGGTTGTTTCCTCTTGATTTTACTGTTTGTTATCCATGTGTTTTTGTACCCTAGCGCTAGGGAATTTGCTGGCACAAATAAAATATAATAATTATAATTGGGTGTTTTGTTCCTACTGTGCCCACGCATTTTTAAGTTTGGGCCTGCTGTGCCCATACTCATAGGGCCTCATTTAATTGTGATTTGTCCAATTGAATAGGGCTCTACATAAGAACAGAGCATATTTTTTTACAGAAGTTTTATGTTAGTGAACTTCTATCCAAAAACTATACTAAAAACTTCTGAAAAAAATATGCACTGTGCTTATATAAAGCCCAATTCATTTGGCCAAATTGCAATTGAATGAGATCCATAGTGATTCTTTGTGTCTTTGGGCCTACTGCGCCCACACATCTAGTGACTCATTTTTCATTTTATGCCTACTAGGCTCACACACATAGTGATTAATGGTGACTCTTGGACCTACTGGGCCCATACAGACATAGTTGTTATTTGCCACTCTTTGGGCCTACTGTACCAAAACAAATAGTGGTTATTTGTGTCTCTACTGTGCCCACACACATATACTGGCTATTTGTGTCACTCTGTGATTATTGTACCCACACATTGTGATTATTTGTATCTCTTTGGGCCTACTGTGCCCACACACGTAGTGATTATTTGTGTCTCTTTGGGCCTACTGTGCCCATACATGTAGTGATTATTTGTGCCTCTTTGGGCCTACCGTGCCCACACATGTACTGATTATTTGTGCCTCTTTGGGCCTACTGTGCCCACACACGTAGTGATTATTTGTGTCTCTTTGGGCCTACTGTGCCCACACACGTAGTGATTATTTGTGTCTCTTTGGGCCTACTGTGCCCACACATGTAGTGATTATTTGTGCCTCTTTGGGCCTACTGTGCCCACACACGTAGTGATTATTTGTGTCTCTTTGGGCCTACTGTGCCCACACATGTAGTGATTATTTGTATCTCTTTGGGCCTACTGTGCCCACACACGTAGTGATTATTTGTGCCTCTTTGGGCCTACTGTGCCCACACACGTAGTGATTATTTGTGCCTCTTTGGGCCTACTGTGCCCACACACGTAGTGATTATTTGTGCCTCTTTGGGCCTACTGTGCCCACACACGTAGTGATTATTTGTGCCTCTTTGGGCCTACTGTGCCCACACACGTAGTGATTATTTGTGTCTCTTTGGGCCTACTGTGCCCACACACGTAGTGATTATTTGTCTCTTTGGGCCTACTGTGCCCACACACGTAGTGATTATTTGTGTCTCTTTGGGCCTACTGTGCCCACACACGTAGTGATTATTTGTGTGTCTTTGGGCCTACTGGGTCCACAAAATAGTGGTTATATGTGTCTCTTTGGGCCTACTGTGCCCACACACGTAGTGATTATTTGTGTCTCTTTGAGCCTACTGTGCCCACACACGTAGTGATTATTTGTGTGTCTTTGGGCCTACTGGGTCCACAAAATAGTGGTTATATGTGTCTCTTTGAGCCTATTGTGCCCACACACATAATGATTATTTGTGTCTCTTTGGGCCTACTGTGCCCACACACGTAGTGATTATTTGTGTGTCTTTGGGCCTACTGGGTCCACACAAATAGTGGTTATATGTGTCTCTTTGGGCCTACTGTGCCCACACATGTAGTGATTATTTGTGTCTCTTTGAGCCTACTGTGCCCACACACGTAGTGATTATTTGTGTGTCTTTGGGCCTACTGGGCTTGATCACAGTGATAATTTGTTTCTCTTTGGGCTCACACACCTAGTCATTATTTGTGTCTCTTTGGGCCTACTTGTGTCTCTTTGGGCCTATTGCGCCTGCACATTGTGATAATTTGTGTCTCTTTTGGCCTACTGTGCCCACACACATAATGATTATTTGTGTGTCTTTTGGCCTACTAGGCCCACACAAATAGTGGTTATATGTGACTCTTTGGGCATACTGGGCCCACGCACATAGTCATAATATGTGTCTCTTTGGGCCTACTTGTGCCTCTTTGTGACTACTATGCCGACCCAGTGTCCTGCATAACCTGAGATGCAAAAAAAAACATTAATTACACATACAAATTGAAAGGTTATTCCATTTATCCTCCTTCTTTCTTCTGTTTGACTATATTTACTCTAGAAGCTATTTATCAAACAGTGTTGTTTCTTCCAGTTAATAAATAGGCTCGATATACAGCATAGGAAGTTGAAATATCTTAAGCTTTAACTACAAGATAAATCTAAAGTTCAACTTATTTTTATTGCCATCCCTTCCTTCATGTGCAAAAATACATTATTAGGAGCAGTGTAATGACCATTATCCATCCATGCACACAATGCAATCCACAACTGCTACTCACATGAAGTCTAGTGATTTCACTTGTCCAAAATCTCAGATAAGTCTCAAAAGAAGTTGAGTCCAACCTCTGATTAGTGTCACAGATTGTCAGTGTATTCTGGGAATTGTGGTTGTTTTGCCTGTAGATGATAACACTGATCTCACAACACCTCCCAAGACTGTGCATGGAGAGGAAGTGTATGGAAAATGTAGCCTTGTTGATCCCACCTATGAGGCACTTAAGACTTCCTGTGTAAGTAGAAGAATCTTCCATGTACATTCTGAGATATTTTTTAAAAGCTGGCACATAAAGCCCCTACCATTTATCAAACTGGACGGCTGCCTACTTTGCCTAATAGGTAATCTGGTGCTTGCCAGTCCTAGATTTAACGATTGTAAAAATAAGTTTAGACCACTATCATATTCAAAGATATTTATAAAGACATTAATAAAGGAGTACTGATGTAAAAAGTATGTAACAAACTAACAGCTGTGTAAGCCATAAATATAACATTGATAGAGAAAATGAGAGATTTTGAAGTTTATGAAAAGAGTTTAAATTATTTATTTGTTTGTCGTTTTTGGGGGGAGAGGAGGGAAGAGAGGAAGGCAGCTTGTATCAATAGATGCAATCCCTGCTCTCAATAAATGTAACCATTCTCTCACATACAGTTTCCACCAAAGTATGAATGCATCTAAGGTCTAGCACAGCCGTCACAATTTAATTTAAAAACTAGTCTTATGATCTTTTTCCCTAACAAATTATGCTCTCAGTGAGAAAAAGTTTTAAAACACACACATTAAATATATATATATATATTCGCATGCCCATACCCAGGTTCCTAGTATGCAGTGGTATAACTGCATTTCTCTGAATTCTGAGCGAGGTCATTTTTTTTACTTTTTTTCGATGTTCAAATGTGCTATTTATTTACTATACGACTCTACGGTGGAGGCTCCTGTCGCTCTTTTGACCACCATTAATTAAATCATTGTTGTGGTAAACTACCTCTTCACAAAATCTACTACAGAAGCTAGGAACCTGCCCCACACTGATAAGAGGCAATAACCTCAGAACAGCTGTCTGTGGGTAGGTTTTATGGCTTAAGCAAAATCCATCCTGGGATTTGCTTAAAGCTGTGTAATACAGCAGGCATATGCTTAAAGGAAGCCATGTTTAAATCGGTATTTCCAGATGTCGTGGCTGTCCCCTCCTGCTGTGTATGAGGTTTGTTTTGTATTTTTTTTTGTATGTACGCGGTTCGGCTGTTAAGTTCGTATTATTTTTTTTTCTAAGTGGCGCAGGTCGTAGTTTTTTTGCTAAGAGACATTTTCCTTTTTGCAAGTGTTACGGGCCGCAATTTTTCCACGCGTTTTTTTATTCAAACTGGTCTCGCATTGTGAATGGTGTAATTGAGGTTTCTGTTGAGGTGTAGTTCCTCGGGTCGTAGGGATGAGCACCTACGGCGCTCATCTCCACCAGAACAGTGAGCACCTTAGGCGCTCTCTGCCTAAGTTGTGCGGGGTCGTAGGAATGAGTGCCTATGGCGCTCATCTCCACCAGCGCAGTGAGCGCTTTCGGAGCTCCCTGCCTAAGTCATATGGGGTCGTAGGGATGAGCGCCTACGACGCTCATTTCCACCAGCACAAGGAGCACCTTTGGCGCTCCTTGCCAGCAACTGCTGCCCTCGCTTTGCTACACAAGCCCGCAATAGTAGCAACAACCCATATTGCTCACAACTATATATGTGATGGCACAATCAGAAAAAAAAACATGGCAACAAAGAAAAAAATGAAATGACCCTGTTCGAAAGTTTGCATACACTTAGTTAATAATACTTAATACTGTGTTTTGTCCCCTTTAGTGTCAATGACAGTATGTAGTCTTCTGTAATAGTTGTCTATGAGGCCCCGAATTCTTGCAGGTGGTATAGCTGCCCATTCGTCTTGGCAAAATGCCTCCAAGTCATGCAAAGTCTTTGGTCATCTTGAATGAACCACACATTTGAGATCTCCCCAGAGTGGCTCGCTGATATTAAGGTCAGGAGACTGTGATGGCCACTCCACAACCTTCACATTTTTCTGCTGTTACCACTGGAGGGTCAACTTGGCTTTGTGCTTTGGGTCATTGTCATGCTGGAAAGTCCAAGAGCGTCCAATGCGTAGCCCTCGTGCAGAAGATTGCAAATTGTCTGCCAGTATCTTCTGAAAACATGCTGCATTCAACTTGCCATAAATTTTTACCAGATTCCCTGTGCCTTTAGAGCTCACAAACACAGTACATCAGTGAGCCACCCCCATGTTTCACAGTGAGGATGGTATTCTTTTCACTATGGGCCTTGTTGACCCCTCTCCAAACATAACCATAAAGCTCTATTTTGGTCCTGTCACTCCGATTACAATGTGCCAGAAGCTGTGAGGCGTGTCAAGGTGTTGTCGGGCATATTGTTACTGGGCTTTTTTGTGGCATTGGCGCAGTAAAGGCTTCTTTCTGGCAACTCGACCATGCAGCTAATTTTTGTTCAAGTATCGTCGTATTGTGATCCTTGAAACAACCACACCGTCTTTTTCCAGAGCAGCCTGTATTTCTCCTGAGGTTACCTGTGGGTTTTTCTTTGTATTCCGAACAATTTTTCTGGCAGTTGTGGCTGAAATCTTTCTTGGTCTACCTGACCTTGTCTTGGTATCAAGCAATTCCCAAATTTTCCACTTCTTAATAAGTGATTGAACAGTACTGACTGGCATTTTCAAGGCTTTGGATAACTTGTTATATCCTTTTCCATCTTTATGAAGTTCCATTACCTTGTTATGCAGATCTTTTAATCACTATCCGTGCTCAGCTTCCCAGAATGCAGTGTAAGTATATATATATATATATATATATATATATATATATATATTCAGTATATATATATATATATATATATATATATATATATATATATATATATATTTATATGTATAAATTGCACAGTGGTCTGTGTCTTTTAATATGCAATCTCTCACTTTGCTGAGGCAGGGTGGAAAGGGATTTAAAGTTTATTTTTTTTAAAGTTTGCAGGGCTTCTTTTCTTACCAAGTATATTGTCTAAATCCTACTCCTTTATATTCATGACAGACAAATACATGTGTGCTATATTCCTTTAATGCTAAATGGCTTTACTGGGGAATAACTTTCTCGTTAATAATTTTGTATAAATATATATCGAAATCGTAAGGTCTCTAAGGTATCCAATGAGAGGTATCGGAGGCAAAGCTGTAATTTTAAGTTTGTGAGTTTTCAATCTTGTGTCGGTGCTTTGGAAACAAGCTCTATATTGTTTTGTAATGTGTTAATATTGTTTTTGCCTTGTACTTAACTCCTGTATAGCTCTACAGAATATGTTAGCATGTTACAAATAAAGGATATTATTATGATTATTATTATTATTATGAGCTTATACTAATAACTATTGATTTTGTGAATAAATATCTGCATTCGCTTAAACTGACAACATTAAATTAAAAATAAGTATTAATATCTGCAATTGGATGTTATTTTAAAAAAATACATCTAGTAATAGAAAAACAACTTTAAGAGATTCTACCATCTAATGGCTTTCTTTTGTATATATTTATTTTTGTATCAATAAAGTCTGGCTGTGAAATGTCAGAAGTCCTATGCAACAGAAAACCATGGGCCTCATTCAATTGCGATTTGGCCAATTGAATAGGGCTCTATATAAGGACATAGCATTTTTTTTACAGATGTTTTTAGTTAGTGACTTCTATCCAAAAGCAAGGTCTTTACCAACTAAAAACTTCTGTAAAAAAAATATGCTCTGTGCTTGTATAGAGCCCTATTCAATTGGCTGAATCGAAATTGAATGATGCCCCAGTAATCCGGGGAACCATTCACCAATCATTAGGTAATTGGAATCTGATAACAAGACCATTCTAATGGGAGGAGCTGGAGCTGAGTGACTGCCAACATTTAGTAAATTCAAATTACTGAAATTTTTTTTTTTAAATAACATCAAGGGCAAATAAACATAGTTTAATTGCTACAATTCTATTCTGTCATGAATAGGACCTTTACTATGGCCCTTTAAGTGCATTAATTGAAAAATATATTAAAATTCATGCAACAGCGATATCCTCAAATCCTGGCCTATGTGTGGCCCTCCAGGACAAAACTTGAGTATCCCTGGTATAGAGCAATACCAGTCTCTCTGCATTCTCACGTATAGCTATGTATTAGGATCTCCTCGCTCCAAGTAATACTATATATAATACTTTAAATGTGCAAACAGACTGTGTTTAATAGTATACATTGTGAGAATACATCTGCATTTCTGGAGAGTTGTGGTTGCATACTTTGATGCAATGTCCTGCTTTTAGGCCAGTGGGGGGGAAGGATATGGTGTCCATTTCTTATTCTAATATCAGACAAAGACTCTGGACTTCTGCCTGTTCCCTCCATTGATCACTACAAACACTAACACCCCTCATTCAGGTCTCAGGATGTAATGTAACAGACACCTAAATAGATTCATACTCAGAAATACAGTCTTCAAAATTCAGATTTTTCCCCAAAAAATATTTTATGTCCATGGCTTAAACAGTTGCCAATATTGTTAGTTTGGTAGGTCCTATCCTCTTATGGTAGCGCAGCACAAGGCAGCAGCAGTGGCGGTGAGCATCCGCTAGATGGCGCTGCCAATATTAAAGTGCCATATCATAGAGTCAAGGCTTAGGCAAACTGTTAGGGTTAGGGTGAGGGTCAATGTTAGGGTGAGGGTTAGGCTAAAATTATAAGCTTAGAACTTCACTACAAAATATAAGCAGCGCTATCTAGCGGTTGGAGGCCGCACTGCAGCGGCGGACCTGTCCCGACACCATAAAATAATAGATCCGTTTGGCACATACTCAACAAACTGAGTGAACTGCAGTGGTATTTTAATCAATCTTTCTAATTCTTCCACAAACCATTAATATTACTTTTGTTCTGGAGTAATAATTGCTAATTACCACCTGATTTGTTTCCAGCAATTGTTATAGACTGAGAACAATGATCAGCATTTTAAATGCTATTTAATAAATTCAATCTGAGCATGTGCAGAACCTAAGAGAATATTAGGACTTAGTGGAAGGAACAAAACGGTTCCATAACGGACATAAATGGCAAGTTAATTGTAGGAAAATGCAGAATTTAAACGCAATTGATAAATTACATGTTTTAAATGATACCATATTTGGTATGATTAATAATGCCTTGACAATCTTTGTTGGTGTTCTGTCTACATTGGGTATGTATTAGAATTGATATTTATTGGAAAGTAGATTACCTTTAACTGAGACTTTAGGGTTCTATCTACATTTGGGATCTATCCTGTTATGTTGTCGGGACAGGTCCGCCTCTTTCCACTTACTGGCGAGTTTTGTCGGAATACGATAGGGCTGCTCCAACGTTCAGAAATGGTGCATGGTGCTAGTTATTTTAAGATGAGATCCCCCCACTGGCCCGTTTTACAAGCACAGGGGGATATGTAAGCAATTAAAGCAGGGAATTGGATTTTTGCTGCAGGCATATCCATGGGTATCAGAACAAGAGAAACAAAACAGTTTGTGGTCAGATGCAGACAGAACAGGTTCATAAAAGGGTAACAACTTAAGATGTCCATCCAACAGCAATCCAAAAGGGGATTCCAATAACAAAAGCCAAACTTGAACAGGAATATAATCGCAGGAACTGACTAGCAGAGGTAAGACCAACAACTCAGTAGAGTCTGGTTGTCCTCTCCTGGTTTATAAACCCCATGAGCAGGTCAGCTGACACATCATACACACCCACAGACAGACCATACTGGTTGCAGCCAACCTCATTAACCAAAGCAGACAAGATTAAGCGCTCACAGAGATATCTACAACACTTTGCCATTTTCTGTCTGATTATAAACACCCTGTACGGTAAAATGTAGCTTTTGTGTCACCAAGTCTTACTGTGGAGCAGTGTGCATGGCAGGATATATGCTTCAGGGGTTAAATGTATGCCTCAAATAAAAAGCCATCCAACCCCAAGTACCTTATCTTTGGTATACAGCTCCAGAAGTGGGCTATCTTTTGGTAGGTGGAACTTTTTGGAACGTGGTATCCCCAATAACCCAACCGATCTTCTTCATCTATATATACATAGATTATATATTAATATAAAAATATATACATTTATTTCAGCTCAGAGGGGTATATTATTGTCATTCAGATATAAATCACAATATAAGTATATATAATCTTTTTTAGTAGCCAGTGTTACTTGGTGGTCATTTTTGTTGGTGTTTATATCTATTCGGTTTTCTATGAGCCAGTAACATACATTTCATAGTCAGGTTATTTTAGTTCTATTTCATAGTCCGTTTATTCTAGCACTAGACTATGCTTTGACATGTTTTATGACTGAAAGAGTTAATATTTGTCACTCTGAGTCTAAGGTATAGCCATTGGTTAATTGTTTTAATCACCACCTTCGTGGTGACGAAGTGCTAATTTCAGCAAGAAACGCGTCAAGGGACTTAAAACAATGTAACACCTGTAACTCTGAATGTTTTGTACACAACGTTTTATTCTGTTATTAATTATCTAATATATGCAACTTTGCTATAGTGGTAGTAATTTTACAATATTGGGATTTTTTTATCTGCACAGTGGGAATGTGGCATATACAACTGTCATTGTAGTAAGGCTCATTAATAAAAGACAGAAACACTCTACTGAGAAAATACCACAGAAAACAGGCTATGTGTTTAATGCCTATGGGACAGAAATAGTACAACTCCTCACTGGCTGCATTGTCTGCCAAACAACAGAGCATCCTTGGAGTTGTAGTTTTGTGTTAAGATAAAGTACAGTAAAAAGACCTATAACTAAGACAATGTCCTGGCATTCCGACATCGCTCTGTCGTCGGTATTTCAGCATTTTCTGGGGAAGATCACAGAAACATCTCAGCTGAAGCAACATTGATTCTGTTTGACGTGTGTAGAGACTAGGAAAGCGGAAAGGCTGAGAGTGTTCAGACCATCCCCAAAACTTCAATCAGATATTCATGAATTGTTAACCCTATCTCTGCCAGTGTAAAAGGCATAGCTATCAGTTCAAATATATTAGAATCCACAGCACATCAGGCATATCTATTGATATGTTTCTGGTTGTGCATATCCATATGAATTTATTGGCAAAGATTCTGGAGAGGGATGCTAGTTCCTTCTCCAGTGAACCACGATTTGTCTGATCTCTCTGTTATGACCTTGCCATCTTGGATGATCCTACATGGTATAGCTCACAGCTTCACTGGAGTACACAAACCCCCTCTCCATGACAAAGTAGCGGTCTAGAAGGGAACTAATTACTCTCCTATAGACAAAAAATAGAAACTGTGTTTATATTACTCTCCTCTTTCTAATGTAAGTGTCTTGTGGTAGGTTATTGTTACTATTAAAGGAATATCTAAGTCCTGGATAATGAATGCATCTGATAGAGGAGAATACAAATTTTAAAACTTATCTTGAAGTTAGCAAATTGTCTTGTAATTTCTGACAGTTGAAAATTAGAGTAAACACCCCCTTCAAACCCAGACTACAGTGGATATAAAAAGTCTACACACCCCTGTTAAAATGTCAGGTTTCTGTGCTGTAAAAAAATTAGACAAAGATAAATCATTTCAGAACTTTTTCCACCTTTAATGTGACCTATAATCTGTACAACTCAATTGAAAAATAAACTGAAATCTTTTAGGTGGAGGGAAGAAAAAAATAAATAAATAATGTGGTTGCATAAGTCTGCCCACCCTCTTGTCACTGGGGATGTAGCTGTGTTCAGAATTAAGCAATCACATTCCAAATCGTGTTAAATAGGAGTCAGCATACACCTGCCATCATTTAAAGTGCCTCTGATTAACCCCAAATAAAGTTCAGCTGCTCTAGGTGGTCTTTCCTGAAATTTTCTTAGTCGCATCCCACAGCAAAAGCCATGGTCCACAGAGAGCTTCCAAAGCATCAGAGGGATCTCATTGTTAAAAGGTATCAGTCAGGAGAAGGGTACAAAAGAATTTCCAAGGCATATACCATGGAACTCCATCATCAAGTGGAGAAAATATGGCACAACAGTGACATTACCAAGAACTGGAGCTCCCTCCAAAATTGATGAAAAGACGAGAAGAAAACTGGTCTGGGAGGCTACCAAGAGGCCTACAGCAACATTAAAGGAGCTGCAGGAATATCTGGCAAGTACTGGCTGTGTGGTACATGTGACAACAATCTCCCGTATTCTTCATATGTCTGGGCTATAGGGTAGAGTGAAGAGACGAAAGCCTTTTCTTACGAAGAAAAACATCCAAGCCAGGCTACATTTTGCAAAAACACATCTGAAGTCTCCCAAAAGCATGTGGGAAATGGAGTTATGGTCTGATGAAACAAAGGTTGAACTTTTTGGCCATAATTCCAAAAGATATGTTTGGCGCAAAAACAACACTGCACATCACCAAAAGAACACCATACCCACAGTGAAGCATGGTGGTGGCAGCATCATGCTTTGGGGCTGTTTTTCTTCAGCTGGAACTGGGGCCTTAGTTAAGATAGAGGGAATTATGAACAGTTCCAAATACCAGTCAATATTGGCACAAAACCTTCAGGCTTCTGCTAGAAAGCTGAACATGAAGAGGAACTTCATCTTTCAGCATGACAACGACTCAAAGCATACATCCAAATCAACAAAGGAATGGCTTTACTAAAAGAAGATTAAAGTTTTGGAATGGCCCAGCCAGAGCCCAGACCTGAATCCGATTGAAAATCTGTGGGGTGATCTGAAGAGGGCTGTGCACAGGAGATGCCCTCGCAATCTGACAGATTTGGAGTGTTTTTGCAAAGAAGAGTGAGCAAATTTTTCTAAGTCAAAATATGCCATGCTGATAGACTCATACCTAAAAAGATTGAGTGCTGTAATAAAATCAAAAGGTGCTTCAACAAAGTATTAGTTTAAGGTTGTGCATACTTATGCAACCATATTATTTTATTTTTATATTTTTTCTTCCATCTACCTAAAATATTTCAGTTTGTTTTTCAATTGAGTTGTACAGTTTATAGGTCACATTAAAGGTGGAAAAAGTTCTGAAAGGATTTATCTTTGTCTCATTTTTTTTACAGCACAGAAACCTGACCTTTACAGGGGTGTGTAGACTTTTTATATCCACTGTAAATTAGTATAACATTCATAATTTGTTTGGCCAATCAGGAGGAAGCAAAGGCTGAAACATTTGTATCAAACTCTGGGGTGCCTGTAAGAGTCTCTCTCTGCAGCACATTCACACTTGATTACCACCAATGCAGGTTGTCCATTCTCTGCATCAACAACTGCTGCTGTTTCTCTCTGTTTAGCTAAGTATGCTTGTGTCATTACCACACAGGAAACAGCCGTGTGGAGCACATCCCAGCAGTCACTTTGGTGCTAACATCAGTGCTCTCCTATTGGCTGAGGAAGACACAGCGGATGAATAATGGGTTAAAATTGATCCCCAAAGTATACATGCTGATTGGCCTGTGGTAGACACCCCTGTGGGCATCAACAAAATGATTAGAGGGATTTTTACATTTTAATAAAAATAATGCACCACACTTTATGAAATGTGCTGCATGTATCAAGGATGCTTTTTGCTTAAGGAGTGCAGAAATATATTAATCCAGCTAACTTAAATATGCCTTATGCAGTCACTACATCATAATATGTGCAAAATGATGACTGATTATCTGCTAATATTTCCATTATATTTCAAAGCTTTTCATTCAACCTCTCACATCTACGTATGAGCACTGGGTCCCCAATGGGGGAGCAGCAAGCACCTCGGGGAAGCTAGGATCTGGTTGAGCAAGTCTCATTGTTACCCTTCAACTTTTTGTGATGGACCAGCAGGAAGGACTTTGGCCATAGTGGTCAATAACTTTGTAAGCACTGGAAAAAATATAGTTTGAAGTAACAAGTTTGCCGCCATGCTAATCCAGGTTTATTAGGCGGAGAGGCTTGAAAGAAGTCAGGTAGTGCATGTAATCTTAGATGGTGTGGCTGAAAGTATGATGCATGGTGCAGGATGACTAGCTGGAGGAGCTCCATACTTCTTCGGGGAAAAGATTGCTTGCTATTGCCCATGATGTAGATTGCAGGATAAATGTTTAAGCTGGGAAGTGCAAGCTTTTTCGTGACATTATAAGCTTTCGAGATTGTTACAAACAAACAGCTTATTGGTTTGGCTTGAAAGGGTCACTTAACTAATTCTACCAGCAGGTTGTAAGTTTGTTTTTATCCCCGCTAACAGGATAACCAGCCAGAGGCTAGGAAAAGTTTAACCGGTTCTACCGCAGGCCAGGACAAGTTACCGATTTGTAACTTGAATTGTGGCTGCAGGACAAGTTGCAGGAGTCAGGACAAGTTACTAGCCACCAGCATCAGTTGTAGAAATACTATTTCCCATAAGAATAATAAATCCTCCCCCCTCAAAATGAAAGACACACCTTGGTCATGTGCCTTCAAACACGGCATTGTGTTTATTTTTCATACACATATTTAAGGAGTGCATTGACTAATTCCCCTTAGCCCCGTTCCTTGAGAAAATAAGTCTTAGCCAATTCCCAATTACCTGTTTGATCTACGCCACGTGGGATTGAATGATGGTGGCTGGTGCTTTCAATTCCACCCTGGTTTCAAGGTGCCTGAAGGTCTGATAAAATTATCTGTTTGTTCTGGCCAATCTTTTATAACCCTATAAACTGGATGGTCAGATTGAAATCTAATCCTTGTGGAGACTAAGACTTAACAGTTTACTGTATTCTAATAACCAGGCTCAGGGGCTTCCCTTATGTGGGAGACCTAGCGGACAGTAGTGAGTAAAATTACTAGGCTTGTGGCACCCCTTGGAAGGCTGTCATATGAAGGCAGCGCCCGGTGGTTCTCCAGGCAGTGAAGGGGGTTATATTACTACGAGTATCTGAACCTTCACCAACTCCCCCTTGGATACAAACTTGTTCATGGGTCGGAGGGGGCCCGGCTTGTAGTTAGGTGAGGAGACGGGGGTACTCACTTTTGGGGGTCTGACCAGGGTTTCCACAACATTTCCAGACATTTTTTCCAAATAACAATTCCAGATAATTCTCGCAATGGATTCAATGGGAATTATGAACAATGAATAAGGTCAAGTATGTCCCAGTTGGATGGTAAACCAACCACTCACACCACTTTGACACCACTTAACCTCTGTTTGTTGAAACAAATCCCAGCCGGAGCCTAGCCCAGCGGGAGGACTGATTGCATATCGCGGTTGGCTATTGGAAGGCCTCCCTGGTCGCTCTTAAAGTGACATATTTTTACTTGCCCTGTGTTATGAGTTTAACCCCAAACACATTTGTCATTCATAATTACCTCAACTGGAGCCTATTAACATAACGGTATGGACTCTGAGCCCTAGTGGTACATCCTCAAGGCCAGTGGGCCACATATTGCAGTGTTCAGCAAAGTAACAACATCTCAGTCCATAAACAATATCAACTAATAACTTAAAATAAGTCCAGATGTCCAGGAGGTTGTAACAGAGATACATTATACAATCCATTCACTAATAAGGGAAAAAAATGCTTTGTTACCTCTTTTTTTCTTTCTTATAGGATGAATGAATTGGATTTCTAACTTCCTCCAATCATAAGATCTTGAGATATAAGTAGAAAGACACTTGACTTGTCCAGAATCTGAAAATCTTGATATTATGAAGGAATTAGTGCAGAAAGTCAAACTTCTAGGTTCAAATGAAAGGAAGATACAGCCTTGGGTAGAAAAAGATTATATATGAAATATATGGCTTTAATACAACATAAGGCTTGAAGTTCTGAGACTCTTTTGGCAAACGTGATAAGAGATTAGGAAAACAGTTTTCAATGACAGCAACCAGTCTGAAGCTTTGTCCAGAGGTGCAAATGAGGGTTTCACAAGGTATTTTAAACAGTAGGAAGATCCCATGGAGAAATACAAGATATCTTAGTTGTGCAAAGCTTTAAGACTGCTTTTAGGAATCTTGTTACAATTTTGTTAGATTGCAAAGATAGCGGAGAGGGATGAAATTTGTACCCTCATGATCCTGTAATGAAGACTATATCGAGTCCAGAAAGAGAAAATATTATTTAAGGACCGATTCAAAATATTTATCCATAAATCTAGACAACCCTATTAGGCAAACCACAGTATTCTGGTCCTTGTCTTCCACAATCTTTAACAAGCCTTTTTTGATTATATAAAATGGTGGAAATACATACAAAAGTCCTTTTTCCTGTGAGATGGAAAAGTGTATTAACATTTTGAAAGTCTTTGTATATTGAACAAAAAATAGGCAACGAGGTCTATCCAAGGACTACCCCTTACATCTGGGAAGTACATACATATTGAAGGTTTTTATTGCCATTCTCCTGAATTAATGTTATTTCTGCTCAAAAAAAATCTGCTGTTCAGCTTTCACATCTTGGTAGATGACAGATAGCCCCAGGAGATTTCTTTGTACCCACGTCATTAGGGATCTGCTCTTTGTGTCTCCTTTCTTGTTCAGATAGGCTACTAAAACTTGATTGTCGACACTGAATTAAATATACCTTCCTGTTAGGATGGATGCAAATTGATAAAAGGCTTGGGCCACCTGATAATTCTACCCTCAATATATTGAACCAAGCTCCTAGAAAAGTAAATTCTTGGGAAGGAGACAGGGAACCCTCTTGATGTTTATTATCCAACCATGACCACATGTAGAGCCAAGGGGAAGAACACACCTTTGCGTATGTGAGCCTAAAGCTATTGGCAACGGAAGTTGGGTATGCAGCCATCAAAGAGTATCTGCACATGGTTTGGGCCCCAAAGAAACTTCTATCCTATCTTTATGGCTGAGAATGTACCATAGTTACCAACTAAAATCCATTGTGCTGGCTAAACCAGGTGGCTGAGAAGAATGTCCAGTTGTTACGCTGGAGCTTGACTCTTTTAAGTTTACTATTAAATAGATGAGGGAGTGCTCACCAAAATGCTGATTGACTATTAAAACAAGAAGAGCAGTAGTCGCCCCTCTGCTTCGATCCGGGGAGATCTCTGCTCGAGATAGAATTGGAATATACTAAAAACAAGGTCAAATACCAAAGAAAGCCGTGGCTGATATGTTGTTTAAAGCACCAAGACAGGGTAGGAGCCTTCTGTGAAAAGAGATTCCTAATTTTTTTAGTGGAGAGGGGCAAGTACATATTTTAGAAAGAGGTCTGATGACCCTAGGATTAATTTGATCACCTACATATAATTTTGTGTAGAGAAATTGCAAGAAAGGCTAAAATAATTTTGCATGGAGGCCCTCCATTCAATAGCTCCACCACTAAAAGAAAGGTATGATGGTCTAAAACAGAAAGCCTAATAGAAAAATGAGGCTGTGACTGTATTTATTTGTATATATATATGTATACATTTTGTTTAGTCTATGATCATTGCATTTAATGCAACACTGTACAATGAAAAATTATATTTGCTGAATAGCATAATTAGTGAGGAAAAAAAGTCATAAAGCTAGCTGAAATTAGTAAGAAAATTGATACATATTTATTTATACATATTTATACACTATAAAACATATCTACGATGAAGTTAGGTTCTAGAGAGCATAAGACCGAATTTAAAAAAAAATAATATATTTATTATGTACTAGGAACTTGCCCATGACAGGCTTAAAATTGTACGTCAAAAATGACAGGAATAAGTTTTCCCCACCTCTCCCTCCCCTGTGTGTCCTCCCCCCTCCCCTGTGTCTCATTCCCCCTCCCCTGTGTTTCCTTCCAGCACCCCCGTGTCTCCTCCTCCCCCTCCACGTGTCTCCTTCTCCCGCCCTCTCTCCTCTGTGTCTCCTTTTCCCCTCTCCCTCACCTGTGTCTCATTTCCCCACTCTCCCTCCCCTGTGTCTCCTTATCCCCTCTCCTGTTTCTCTTCCTCCCTCATGTCTCCTTTCCCCCTCTCCCTTCCCTATATCCCATTCCCCCGTCTCCTTTCCCCCTCTCTCCCTCTACTATTCCTCCTTTCCAACTCTCCCTTTCCCCCTTGTGTCTCGTTTCCCCCTTCCCCCCCCCGTGTCTCCTTTCCCCCTCATCTATGTCCGTTGTGTCCCCCCTCCCCTTTTCCTCCCTTCTCTCCCCCCTCCCTTTCCCTCCCTTGTCTCCTTCCGACCCCCAGTGTCTGGTACCTGGATGGAATCCGGCCAGTAGTGCTGCACTCACCTCCTCTGCTGGAGCTACTTTCTAGATCAAGCGGTGCATTGTAGTAGTTCCGGTTGCGGACGGGAGCCGCAGAGCAGGAGTGCGGCACTGCTGGCTGGGTCGCATCCAGGTACGTGTTTGGGATAGGGTGTTGCGAGTCCGGGGGGTCCCACTGGCAGGAAACAGGTACTGGGGTGATGCGAGGTCAGGGGGAAGTCCTCCACTGGCAGCAACCAGGTACAAAGTCCTGCGGCCCTCGTGGTAACGGGCCGCAATGGCTCGCCTCGCTTTACGAGGCTCGCAAAGCGTGACAAACCCGCAAACGTGACCAACGTCCTTGAACTGACAACTATATATGTGAGAATTACATAGCATATAGGAGCAAAATACTAAAAAATACATATCTAATGATATTTAATACAATCACTAATATAGTTTGTAAAGTGTGTGTAACGCTCCAGGGGAGTGCATGCGCACTTTACAAACTATTTGTACAGATTTCTGTACATGCAACAGAGTGCAAGGCGTGGTACAAGCCGCGCATGCAACAGAGGGGGGGAAAGAGACAGGGCTGGGGAAAGGGACACAGGGGAGGGAGGAGGGGGGAAAGAGACACAGAGGAGGGAGGTGGGGGAAAGAGACACAGGGGAAAGGAGGAAAGAGACAGAGGGGGAAAGGGACACAGGGGAGGGAGGAGGGGGGAAAGAGGCACAGAGGAGGGGGAAAGAGACACAGGGGAAAGGAGGAACGAGACAGAGGGGAAAGGGACACAGGGGAGGGAGGAGGGGGGAAAGAGACACGGGGGAGGGAGGAGGGGGGAAAGAGACACAGAGGAGGGAGGAGGGGGAAAGAAACACAGGGGAAAGGAGGAACGAGACAGAGGGGAAAGGGACACAGGGGAGGGAGGAGGGGGGAAAGAGACACAGGGGAGGGAGATGGGGTAGAGACAAAGAGGAGGGAGAAGGGAGGGAGAAGGGAGGGAGAGAGGGAAAGAGACACAGGGGACGGAGAGGGGGAAGAGACACATGGGAGGGAGATGGTGGGAAGAGACACAGGGGAGGCAGAGGGCGGGAAAGGGACACAGGAAGGGATATGAGGGGAAGACACACAGGGGAGGGAGAAGAGAGAAAGAGACACAGGGAAGGGAGAGGGGGAAAGAGATACAGGAGAGGGAGAGAGGGGGGAGGAAGACACAGGGGAGGGAGATGTGGGGGAAGGAGACACAGGGGAGGGAGATGGCAGGAAAGAGACACAGGGGATGGGGGGGAGACACATGTAATATTATACCGTCATTTATGACGGGTAAACAACTAGTATTAAAATAATAATCCATCCTAGTATCGGCTATTGAGAATCAGTACTTTAAAGGACTATTGTAGTTTGGTAAAAACTTCACATAACTGTGAAGTGTGTAACAAAAAAAAAAAGAATTAGCTGGTGGTATGCAATACAGGAATATAAAGTAATTTTATAGAAAATGTTTATATTGAGATGACTGATTTTGATGATTGTGTCCTGGGGAATTCCATTACAGGCCTCTAGTCTATAACTTGAGAGGGAACGTTATCCTATGGGGCTTCTCGCTAACATTGAGTTCTATTGTCATGTGTGCAATTTGGAGAAGATGTTTGCTAGAAATGTGAATACATATCTTATCTGGATCTACTCCTCCTTCCAGGTTTCTAATCCTTGTAGGAAGAAAGACACAATGTCTGTTATCATTAAAGCAAAATGATAGAAAGGAAAGGCTGTATTTCATACTCTAAAATGACTTCAGTGGTGCTTCATCAGACTAGACTTGGGGGGGAAAGTGTGACAATTGCCCAGTCTGGTACTGGAGACACTCAATGTGTAGTAGGCCTTTTTATACCATTAGAGGACAGTATAAATAAACCACTGCAAGAACACAATATATTGTACACAGAAGATATACATATATAGACTGAAATATACACCTAACAAACCTGTTTTGAAGGGACTTTGAGGTAAAGTTACATTTAAGTGTAAATAATATTTGCTGGGAATTATTTTCAAGTGTAAATTGAGAATCACTCTTTATTCTTATTATATAGACAGGGCGTATGTAACGTATGACCCCATTATGAAAGCAGCACCATATCCCCATATGTACAATATTCTCTTGTGAGCAACTACACTTTATAATGGGCAAAATGTTCTTGAAAATAAACCATAACCAATGTATGTGATTGCTATTTACTGTGTAAAGTTGTTGCCTGTGTAACTGCAATTTAATCAAGAAGCCAGGGATACTAGTGAGATGTCCATTAGTCCCACTTAGATGATCAGAAGCATAAACAGTGGCTCCCACAAATGCATTATAACAGATAACATGGATGTTGGGAGCGCTCTTGCATGCCACCTCTTCGTCTCGTACTGGCATAGGCCACGGCAGGGGCGGAGCTAGCGCCAGTGCAACCAATGCCTTGCACTGAGGTTGCTGGCCTCTGGGGGGCCCCTGCGGACCTCGCGCGGGTTCCCCCCATGCACTAGCTCCGCCACTGGGCCCCAGCCATATTGGTATTTTGTATACAGATCACTGAGGGGGGTATCTTGCAGTATGTGAAAGATGAGAATCAATTCTGCTAGACATTTGCTTAAACCTCAAGTGCCTATCTGTAGACCTTAAAGATATATATGTGAGCCACAGATCACATACATAGTTGTCATAACTGCGGGTTGTCAAAAGGACCTCGCAACATTTACGGACTTACGACACAGAAATACGAGACAATAGGACCTCGCAAAATTACGACTTTAACAGCCGGCCCGCGCAAACCTCAAAACATTAAAAACACAACAAATACACACAATAAACACATAAAACGCTTACCCACAGCAAAAGTGGGGGGCACCCAGGACCTCTGCAAGGGAAGTTACACCTCCATTAAAGTCCAAATTTCGGAGTTTAGAGACCCAAAAATCACCTAAGCGAGAGAAAAAATGGCCGCCGAACAAAGCGAAAATGACGCTAAAGGTCCCTAAACACGCAAAACACTACCATAAACACCCAAAACACCACCAAACAGCTAAAGATATTCTGAAAAACTCGCACGACATAGAAAACGAATACATCAGCCACATGATATACACCAAACACCCGTAGCTCACTTACAATTTCATTGCCGTCATTTTTTGACAGGCAATTCGCTAGTATTATATAAAGTTGTGAATTATTATGATTTTTTTTTAATTTTGCTCGTGCTTCCTGTATATTTCGGGTAAACTATGAAATATTCTTAAACCGTTTTTTACTACTATTATATGCTCTAATCATGGTAGTCTTTAGGTCTAGGAACAAAAGGCCTGTGCCTAGGGCGGCAGACTTCAGGGGATAGCATCTGCTGAGATACAGAATAACATTAGGCCCAACCCACCATCACAGTATTTTTATTTGGTGCGCTAGAAATTAAATATGTTCAGCGATTGGGGTAACGGAGAGGGAGATGGTAATTACCTTCATGTCTTCTGTGCTGTCCGGGAAAGATGGAGGTGGGGAAGGGACTCCTCCCAATTAATAAAAGATTTTCTGACCAGCTGATGATGTCAAAACTGTCACTGCTAATTCATCCAATCAGAAGCACATCCCAGGTTTTTATTACCCACAATGCTTTTCAATTCTGATTCTGTGCCATGAATAATTCTTGAAGACATCTAACCTTTTTTTCTCCTTCTAATTCCCTCTAATGCTTTAAAAGATAAAAACACAACTTCTAATCCTATATATTACCTATAAAAATATTTTATAAATTATATTTGCTAAGTATATATTTGCTCTCTATATTGCTAGGAGAGACAGTCTTAGTGGAAAATAATTAATAACATCAATGTATGGTCCCATATGGGACTCACATTCTTCTGGAGCTTGCTTAGGTTCTAGGGGCTCAAAGCAAGAAAATAGGAAATGATAAAAAAAAAAAAAAAAAAATGAAGACCATCTATCAGTTTTGTCTGTGTATTAAAAAAGTAGCAATATTACTTAGGATAAGGGTCATATAAATTGTTCTGCCCCATCCATCGAACTGAATGTCCAGACACCAATCTCTGGTTGACCGCTCTTGACCTGGGATCTCTTTCCCTGTCCCGGGTCAGAGGAGACCATGGCCCTCATTCAATTGCAATTTGGCCAATTGAATAGGGCTCTAAATAAGCACATAACATATATTTTTTAAAGAAGTTTTTAGTTATTAAGCATCTATCCAAAAGCAAGGTTTTCACTAACTAAAAACGTATTTTAAAAAAATATGCTATGTGCTTATTTAGAGCCCTATTCAATTGGCCAAATTGCAATTGAATGAGGCCCATATCTCCAATACCTTTCTCCAGTTACAGCATTGCCAAGGATGAAATGTGTCTCTATCTCCTTTAATTATAGTACATATCCAAGTATAATTTCTTATTCATTCTGTCTTTAAATAAATTCGTATTGTTAAATTGCTATAATTTTTTAACATAAAATGTGTTTAAAATTATTTTTGGTTAACATTAATATAGAGATATGAGATTAATGTATTTTACTTTTGTAGGAACGTAGCGTTGAGCAGATACAAAGCAAAATGCCACATCTTGGCTGCCTGTTCTATCTACCTAACAAGCTTATTTTATTAAGAACTTCAAATAAGTTCTGTCTTTACTGCCTAAAATGAAACAAATTTTACCTTTTTGGATCTGCCCGCGCAACTCATGAAGATACAGACTCTGTAGTGCTGGCTGCACACTGCTTAAAACTAACCAATCAAAGATACATATACACCGGGGCTCAAGTTTTCTGATGCTACAATCACAAAAGTAGAATATTTACTTAAAGGACTACTTTTAACGCCCTATCAAGAGGAGCTTGGAATTGTAATTATGCATTAATCATTAATACAATTCATATTTAATAATTTATTAATAGCAACATTCGGTATTAAATTACCATATTGGTCTGAATATAGTTACGGGTGCGGCTTATATTCGCGAACGTAAAATTACTGCCGATTTTACACGATTGCGAGTTAAGGGTGCCGATTTGCGTGCTTGAGACTGGGGTATTGTAGCAATTGAATAGCGATTTACGGTTTTAGTGATTCTAACATCCTGTAAGGCCTGTAACCTGCAAAAAACGTTACAGTAATAATTAGAAATCCCCCCCCAGATTAAATACATTGGGGACACAAAAAATAGCAAAATTAAACGTGCCAGATGTGGCCAGCACTATAGATCAGCATGTCTTTGTCATAAAAGCTTTGACCCATTATTTACCATATATATATATATATATATATATATATATATATATCTACAGTATCTCACAAAAGTGAGTACACCCCTCACATTTATGTAAATATTTTATTATATCTTTTCATGTGACAACACTGAAGAAATGACACTCTGCTACAATGTAAAGTAGTAAGTGTACGGCCTGTATAACAGTGTAAATTTGCTTTCCCCTCAAAATAACTCAACACACAGCCATTAATGTCTAAACTGATGGCAACAAAAGTTCAAATGATCAAATTGGGCCCAAAGTGTCAATATTTTGTGTGGCCATCATTATTATCCAGCATTGCCCTAACCCTCATTGGCATTGAGTTCACCAGAGCTACACAGGTTGCCACTGGAGTCCTCTTCCACTCCTCCATGAGGAGCTGGTGGATGTTAGAGACCTTGCACTCCCCCACCTTCCGTTTGAGGATGCCCCACAGATGCTCAATAGGGTTTAGGTCTGGAGACATGCTTGGCCAGTCCATCACCTTTACCTCCAGCTTCTTTAGCAAGGCAGTGGGTTTTCCTCTCATATTAGTGTTTGTGTGCCCTTTGTGCCTTATCCGTTTATCTGTCACTAAGGGTTTATTTCAACTACCTTTCCTCAGTATAGATGTATACTTTTGGTGGTGGGAGTGTCATGGTCTGGGCCTGCATGAGTGCTGACGGCACTGGGGAGCTACAGTTCATTGAGGGAACCATGAATACCAACATGTGCTGTGACATCCTGAAGCAGAGCATGATCCCCTCCCTTCAGAGACCGCAGGGCAGTATTCCAACATGATAACGACCCCAAACACACCTCCAAGATGACCACTGCCTTGCTAAAGAAGCTGAAGGTAAAAGGGATGGACTGGCCAAGCATTTCACTCACTTTTGTTGCCAACGGTTTAGACATTAATGGCTGTGTGTTGAGTTATTTTGAGGGGACAGCAGATTTACACTGTTATACAGGCTGTACACTTACTACTTTACATTGTAGCAGAGCGTCAGTTCTTCAGTGTTGTCACATGAAAAGATATAATAAAATATTTACAAAAATGTGAGGGGTGTACTGACTTTTTTGAGATACTGTACATAATAAGTGCTATGGAGCAATATGACTTACTCATGGTCTAACCAATAATTTATCTATAAATATATATATATTTTTTTTTATTATTTGGCGAGGGCGGGGGCATTGAGAATTTAAACAAAGAAATTAAAGAAATTTAAAAAAGTTTTTTGAGGGGTGCTGCAGCAATGGGCCCCCCAAGAGTAGGGCCCAGTGCATTGCACTGGGTGCACCAGTTGTAGATCTGCCCCTGCTTCCTGTCCTGGGAGTAGAGTTGGATCATCCCCCCAGATTTTTTGGGACTCCTACGCCCATGGACTGACCAGTATATATTCTTCTATTTTCCCTTGTGGTTCTTCGATATTTGGCATCACTGATTTTTTCATGGCAGGCTTAGCCTAAGGAGACATGAAATACAACTGTTTTATAAAGCATTTAAAAGTTGTTTTTAAACGTCTGCACCCTCATTCTAATGCAATAAAGAAAAAAATGTCCATGTCCCTTTAATAATGTCTTTAAACGACTATCCAGTAGACATTATTCTCCATTGCTTCTCCTTTATTCCCAAACTGAATGAATGTCAACAACTGGCTGCATTTGAGCTTCAATACAAAGTAGATAATGATAGACTCTGGAAACGAGTAAGTTACCTGTGCCCTCTGACCCCTGCCATCTGCGGCCACTGAACCGTCATACATACACCTGATAGTCTTTCATGGCACAGGTTCAGTCCCTGAGACACAGAGAGACTCACTGACACTGTATGTGGACCAGAGGACATCTGTTCAATGTAGGGTCTTGTATGCCCTAATATGTCAGTAGTAATGAGGTTTATCAGTACATAGGAGGCTCCCCCCTATCTGTGGGCAGGGGGATGGGTGCAAGGTGTTGTCAGGTCTCTGTGTTACACTCCTCCCTTCCTCCTGGCTGCCCTCCCTCCACTCGGCCCCCTCCTCATCTTGCATACCTGGCTCACCTGATCTCTTCAGGACACAAAGTAACTGCTCTCTTCCGTTACTCCTGATCTATTTCTCTCCACCTCTTTCTTCCACCTAAACTTTGTTTTATCCTTTCCTATTTTGCCCCCTGCCCCCTCTCTATCTCTCCTCTCTACCCCTTTCATCGCCTCTCTCTTATCTCTCGTTCTTTTCTCCCCAGTGGAATGGTTCCCCCTGACCCCCGGCCTCCTGGGCTGAGATTTGAGGGGGAGCTCTGTCCTTCCGCTGGCTCCTCAGACAGACACCAGTGACCCTACAAGGTAAGAATGGACCCTCACACCTGACCAGCCACTCCCTTATATTATTTTATTCCTAATCACAGCCTTTTACAGGATTAGAGATTCATCTCGAACCCATCATCAAATAACCTGTACATGCACTAAAACATATCAACTGAATATCTCTTATACATTGTTATTATTTTACTGTTTGACAGTTGGGTCAATCCCAAAAAAAATAAACAGAAAATTGTCTTACTTTTGTGATATTTATATTGAATCCCACAGAACTCTGTTTAATTTTTCATATTATATTTTTTCATATTCTCCATATTAGTTTGTATATGGAACATCATCCCTATACAAGCTTCTCTTTAGTTTGATGTTTCAAAAATCTTCTTCATGTAATCATAATAGATAAAAAAAGGTTAATAAATAATAGCTCTTCTAATATTTTACTATTCAAAATGCAGTTAAGCTATAGTACTATAGTGTGTGTGTGTGTGTGTGTATATATATATATATATATATATATATATATATATATTAGTTCCTAACAATTATTTAATATATGGTAGGCAAAAGAGCGATAGATAATAGTACATTTGAATGTCAAAAACAAGTTAAAAAAACTTGTTTCATGCCCAGAATTCCGAGAAATACAGTTATTACACTGCATTCTGGGAACCTTGGCAGGGACATGCAAATGTGCCCCTAAAGGCTTCAGTCTTATGGTTATGGATTGCAACAGTGAAACCTTTGAGGGCACATTTGCATGTCCCTGCCAAGGTTCCCAGTGTGCAGAGTAATAACTGTATTTCTCGGAATTCTGGGCTTGTTTTTTAACTTGTTTTAGACGTTCAAATGTGAACACAAATGTACAGTACTATTTATTTACTATATATATATATATATATATATATATATATATATATATATATATATATATATATTGTGTCAAGCACACTTACAGATAGAAAGACCACTTCATGTAGACATTTCTGTACATATACAGATACATTTAAATGTGCAGCACAGGCAGCTTGCTGCCCCCTGAAAATGTACCACCCTAGGCCTGGTCCTCATAGGCCTAGGCAGAAACACACCAGAAACCACCATTTTCACATCTTCTAATCAATTTCATGATGTCGAGGGAAACTTTGAATGAATGGACGATTCTGTCTGTACCATAGGAATATGGCATCTAAACCTTGCCAGTGCTTTCAACCATATTGAGGAATGAAGGAGTTAGCAGGAAATAATTGTGTCTAAAAGTTAAAATGTAAAGGGTGTTTTTGCTTATTTATTTATTTATTACTGCTTTCTAAAATATTTGTGAAAAATATGTTTTTATTCATATATAATAAATGTAACCACAGGATGACCTCCCTCTCTGTGTGTCCAAACAGGATGAACTATAGGACTGTAGCTTATAGATAAAATAGCTCTATTATATGATATAACTGCAGATAACATTATCTATAAGCGCCTCTGTGTCTTGGTTTCAGAGTGTCGGGGAGTTTACACGCAAGAATATTCCACGGTCTGTGATGTCACATGTCCCGTCCTCGGAGATGGCAGAAAAGGAGGGTGAGTAATGGAGACTGCGCCTAGTATTAGTGATCCTGGTGGCTGTCTGGGTACCTCCTGGCAGTGGCGGAGCTAGAGTATGGAGCACCGTGGGGCAAAAAAATTATGTTTTGCCCCCTGCCGACCCCCGACGGGGAGGGGGGAGAGAAAATAAGAAAGAGGATGAGGAGAGGGAGCAGGGAAGGTGGGAGAGGAAAGAGAAGAAAGAGAAGAAGGGAAAAGGATAAGGAAAATGGGGAATAGAAGAAGGTCGGAGAGGGAAGAGGGGCAGAGAAGAATGGAAAGAGGATAAGAAAAAAGGGGGATAGAAAAGGGGGAGAGAGGGAAAGGAGGAAGAAGGGGAAGGGGAAGATGAGGAACAAAGGGAGAAAGGGGAGAGGTTAGAGGGAAAAGGAGAGATTGGTGTAAATGTCTGGGAAATAAAGATCTAGAAAAGAAGAGAGAGAAAGGCAAGTATATAGTCACATAGCACAGACCAAGGCACTATAACAAATCAAATATATATATATATATATATATATATATATATATATATATATACACTAAATAAATTAGGTGCCTATGGGGATGAAGCACAGAGTAGTTGGAAGGAGTAGAAAGGAAGGAAGAAACTTACTAAAAAATAAAGTTTTCCCGTGCCCCAGGATCACATAACCAAGATTATGAACCCCAACTCTAGAAGCTCAACGCAACGCTATAAGGTTCACTCTGACATTATTTATCTCTTCCTTCTTACTTGTTTCTCCTCACATTCCCCACTAACTCTCTGTATCTGGAGAACAATGTCAGGCCATGTCATCACCAGCCAATTACAGTCTGAATCTCCTTATCTTGGGTTATTCAGACATCCGCAAGACAACTACGTTTTTTCTTAAAAGGCCACTGAAGTTATTTCAACTGATCTGCAACATCATGTAGAACAATCAAAATAAAGGTAAAAATGCTGATTTCAAGAAGCAAAAAAAATATTTGTTAATGCTTCAGTGTAAGATAAGCAGGAGCCATTGCACTTATGGTCAATTTAAATCTCCAGACCCTTTTAAATGCTTATATATTGTCTTTTTAGCAATACATTTTACGTTCGCCTCCTTAGACATTTTAATCTCAAGAGTGAAAAAGGGATAATCTCACATGTTTGGTTGCAAATAGCAGAGTTTATTGCCCTATGCAGGGTGCTAGTGATTGCACAACCTGTCGACTGGATTAAATGGTTGTATAAAAACTAATAAAAAAAGTGCATTGACTTTAAAAATTAAGAAAATTGTAAAATTGTTGCACTTGGTTTTCAGTGCTGCTAAAATATGGAGAATGGTATTAAATCCTATGTCCCTTTAAATACCAAGGCCTCCATTCAATTTGCAACAGTTACAGAGCTATTCAATTGATCAAGCCCGCAGCTACATGGCCGAAAGCCTAAACCGTAATGATCAATTAGGCAATGCTGTAACTCCCCATTTAGAAACAGCCAATAGAAAATGAGACCGTCAACATGGAGGTTACATCTCAATCAATTAGCATTTAGGGGTCCGATATGCGATTTGACTCGCAATACGGCAATGTACAAAATGATAAAAATGAATGATGATACTGTTCTAGTCCATGTGGGTGGCCTGATCTGTATTAACTCCTTGATTACTGAGATTGATATAACACAGGAATGAAACGTGGAGAAAAAAAAAATTATTTCAGATTTCCGGGCTTGAGACTGTTGTGCAATTAATTCTAATGTCTTTCATTGCTTTCCCCGTCATTTACAGAGCAGTATTGATTTTTTTATTTGCATTTACAGTGCTACAATCAGGTGTTTAACCCCCTTGCGAGTCCTATCTGGCACTCGTAGGATTTTGTTCTATATTTGCCATTTACGGGTGTGAAAATATTTGCGGGCTTGAGGAATTGTAGCAATTGAATAGCAATTTGCAATTGTAACATTTACAGGCTTGAAAGATCAAAGGCTTAGCTGGGTTGGAGTTACGATTTTGACAACCGCAGGGATTTTCAGCCTGTAACCCGCAAATCGTTTGCGGCTCCCCCAAAGGCGCCAATTAAATAGCCAATTAGTTACTCCATTACGGGCTCCAGTAACCAACAATTGCTCAATTGAATGGAGGCCCAAGACTTTCAGAATACCAACACATGACACTGTAAGACTATGTACAAAAAAAGAGTGATTAATAAAACCTAAATCATTTTATATTTCTTTTAAATGCATTTCTGTACTTTATAATTTGAAGATATCTTTATTTTTATGAATTTAGCAGCACATCTATCTGAGCTAAGCAGGTTCTAATACATTAGCTCTGCCTAGCTGAGATTAGCCAATAGGAAACAGAGCTACATTTACATGGCTCCCACAGGCTATTTCATGTAAGAACTTACTGATACGTAGCCAGGGATTTAGTCCAGTTAAAAAAATCGCTTACGAAGCTTGTAGGGTCCTTAAGTGTTAGTTAAACAGATGTGAGTGGGAAGTTGCATGTCAGAGCCCAGAAATACAGGCTTTCCCATAGTAATCCTATAGTAGTCCCATAGTAAAGTTACAGAACATAAGTAAATATTGCAGCATTGTGTTTCTGTAACTACGTGCTTCCCACACAAACAAAACATTATATTCTATTAGAAGCCTGCAAATGCCTCAAACTCATAAATTTTGCTCTGAGTGTTTTTTTTAATTTATATATATATATATATATTTAAATGTTTAGATGTATTCTATTGACTCCAGCTCGCAAATTTCCGATCGCTAAAACATCCCTTTTTAAGTCGTATTTTAGCGGCCGTGATCATATGAACTAACAAAATTTCAGCAAACCCGTAATTTACTTCTTAGACACAGCCAATAGTAAATGAGACCGTCATCATGACATCAGTAAAACATGGAAGTTACACGTAATCTGCAATCGGAGGCTAAGAATTAATTAGTGCCAATAAGTAATATTTGCCGATCAGGCTCGCAATCAAGCAATCTATAAAATGCAATAGATCATCTCTTTTAGTCCATGTGGGTTTCATGATATGTATTAACCCCTTGAGTCCCTTGACTGTTGTGCATTAATTCTAATGTGTTTCCCTGCTTCCCCATGCTTTTAAAGTGCAGTATTGTGTGTTGTAATTGTTTAGAAAAGCCCTTGCGAGTCCTATTTAGTACCCGTAATATTTTTGACAGAAACGTGATACTTTTTAGACTTTATTTGCAAGCTAGAACTATGGGTCTAATAGAATATCGATTTTGTCTAAGTTTAATTATTTAGAGCTCGTAATATTCGAGCTGTGCTAAAACCAATGGAGTTCTAAGGCTGGTTTTGCGGATTTGGCTGACCCGTAGTGATTATAGGCAGGTAACTCGTAACAGCTTGTAGCTAATATTATACAGTATGTGGCAATTTTAAGAGTAGTTTTAAGTGTGTATAATTTTTGCATTGGGAAATAGAAAAGGGCCCTATGTGAGGTCCATGTTGGATAAACCACGTTGACGTATGTCTAAAACATGTGGCGATGCAATGGATAAAACAAGCTGTATGTGGCATTATTGGTTTCTTGGTATACACCCCGTGTCCCCTGACACTATTTGTGACAGATCACACAGCAGTCAAGTAATATAATGGGGAGGTGAGAGATGGCCCCAGCTGGGAGCTGAATGAAACCCTACCTACCCTCTCATGTCCTTCTCTGTACATCTCCTCCTATTTTACAGGTTCCTCTATCTCACAATCTGTTCTTTTTGTGTCTCATGTAATTTTATCTATTCTTAATTGTAGTAATTCTGTCCCCCACCCTGACACAGGTTAACCCTTCCAATTCCACAGCTGAGTTAGCTATATATTATGCCTTGAGTACAACTACTTCATTCTGCTCTAGACTTTTTATGGACACTATTATCATATACGATGATATTTGCTCATCATTCTGATAGATAAACAAATGGTTTTAAACCTACAATCATTCTCATGTTTAGTCCTCTTTCCTTCTGTTTTCTGTAAAGAACACATTAAACTGAGATATGTTAAATATGACATAAAATCGGACTCAGGCTCACTCATACTCATGGTCTCAGCCTCAGCTTATATACTGTACGTGTCGGAGTGGACAGTATGAGAAGGTAAGGATAACAGCTTGAGTATTTGAGAGAGTGTGAGAGAATATGCAGACACAGAGGGAGAGGTGAAGGGGAGAGGTAGTTAGCAGATAAGATAAGGGAGAGTGCAAGAGAAAGGATTTCAGAAAGTTAGAGGTTGTTTCTTAGCTTAGTAGCGCGGCATCTCTCCCAACTCCTACCTTGGTCACTTCCTCTCAGTAGCTCACCGTCATGGAACGCAGCCAGCTGGACCAGCAAATGAGTGAATCCCATTGGTTAGGATGATTGCAGATAGGAAGAGTAGGGTACCAGTACACAGACCCTGGACCACTTAAAAGAATGTGGGGAAGACAGACATTCTTGTTCTCCTTCTCCATGTGTTATTACTCTTCTTTTTTTTTTTTCTTTTTTTTTTTTCTTAAGATTTAAGGTTTTAAAAATACCAAATAATATGACAACACTAATTATTATTTTGTGTTCTGCCTTCCCTAATTCAATGTATGGTTGTTTCCCTCTAGAATCTTATTATTATACTTAATCTTACAACCATATCTCCTTATTAAAGGGCCACAACCTAACCGAAAAAAAATCACCCCATCTACCCATTCTGAAAATTACTAAAGTATTCAGATTGTATCTTTAATTTTCTAATACTAGCGACTTGCCCTTCAAATGACAGAGCACTAAAATGTGAAGCCATGGCAATGCTGTTTGTCACACAATGTCAAGCTTTTTGTACTCTGAGGACCTTCGGCGCTCATTGCGAGCCTCACCACTGGTGTACTTTTGCTCCTCTGAGCACCTTCGGCGCTCAGAACAAAGACAGATACATATGTCTATATTGTTTTAATAATAATCAATTAATTAGTTACTTAATAAATTAATATACTTTACCTATTTTTAATTAATATATCCAGCAATGAATAGCCTGAAGAGCTAACAATCTCTTATTATTTGAAATGACAGAGCAATAAAATTTGAAGCCATGGCAATGCTGTTTGGCACACAATGTTAAGCTTTTTATACTGTAAGGACCTTCAACGCTCATTGCGAGCCTCTCCTTGCGTGTCCTTTGGCTCCTCTCTCTATTTTTTTAAATACTAATTAATGAATTAATTGAATAATACATTTATATAGTTTACCTTTTTCTAATTAATATATGTAACAATCAATAGCCTGAAGCGGTAACAATCTCTTTTTATTGTCCTGCAGCATATAATGTCCAGTGGGACTGTTGCTGGGCTGAGGAGATAGTTTTATGAATGTCCTAACTGTGCATTAGAAATAGGCGGCGTGCGCAAGGGCAAACCGTTGGTTTATTTGTGTAAATCGCTACTGTAGATTCGTAATGCTGTTAGTTGCAAGTTAGGGTTGTAAAATAGCGTTGTTTGTGTATGCGAGCATTTGCCGCCCTTTGTAATAGTGTATTTTGTACCTTGTAGGTTCCTGGGTGAAAGTGGTACGTGGTTGGCGGTGTATTACGCGGTCCAGGGTTGTGTAGCCTCGTTTTCATTTTGTTTGGTCGTCATTTTTTTTTCTTGCTTACCCAGTGTTCAAGTGCCGAAACTCGGGAAAATCTACTTAAATTTGCGTCCCACCTCACTCCCAGACATCCTGGCTGTTCCCCTGTGCCGTGTGTGATGGTTTCATTGTATTTTAATTTTTTGTGTTTTTCATGTTCTTTGCTTTGGCGTTAACTTTTTTGCTAAGTATTTTTCTTCGTATTTTGTTTGTTCAAAGTCCCGCGTCTCGTCAACTGCTTGTAGCCTAAGGCGATCCCGCGTTTCCTAAGTGTTTGGAGGCTTAGTCCCACGTGTGTCAATGTGTGATCCTTTCTGGCTAAGTCTTGCATGTTTCATTGCCTCCACTGTTCGCCTCACCGCACAAGGCTTGCAAACGATGGGCGCCTTTGGCGCTCATCTACTTAGTGCTCCGAGTTATCGGCTGGCCTCGCTATGCGAGGCTCGCTAGCGATGAGCGCCTTCAGTGCTCATTGCCTAAGTCGTACACACCACGCAAAGCGTGGCAACGTCTCGTAGTTCGACAATTATAATATGTGATATGAAGAAAAAAGACCATACATTTTCCTTTTCTATTTCCTTACTATTTAAGGATTGAAGCGGGAACAGACAGGGATGCTAACATAAGAATGGGGTTAAAGGGAGGAGAGAGGAAGGAGAAGAAAAAGAGAAAAACTTACATGGGAAAGATAATAAGTACACTAATACAGTCTATTGTTTAAAGTAATGTATTATATCACATATAATAGTTGTCAAACTGCGAGATGTCGTCATGCTTTGCGAGGTGCATACGAGTTAGGCGATGAGTGCTGCAGGCACTTAGCCGAAAAACAGTTCCTAAACGCGGGATCGCCTTGGCGTGCAAGCGGTTCACAACAAAACAAAACACATCATTTGATAGTTTGTTAATCACTGACCTCCGTGTCTCCACTCTGCTCCAAATGACCATCAGCTGAAAGCTGCTTTCTTTGTGTTTTCTCCAACTCAGAAACTCTGCCCACACTTCTTTCTGTTTGTGTCTTTCTTCAGCTTCAGACAAACAGCAAAAACTCAGCCCATCAGCAATCCCACCAGTACTCCAGGAGCAGTCTTATGTCTGCTCAGGTGCATCTAATCAACTGCTCAGGAAAATGTACTCCTTCAGTCCTCCTGTGGGAAGAGAGTTTTGCAAAGTCTGTAGCTCACATAAACTCCTTGTCTGTCACAAAGGATACAGTAAAATAAAATAATCACAGTAAACACAAAGCAATATATAATTATAAGGTGCACAGAAAATACCAAAAAAAAAAACACTAGCCTGAATTGATGGAACTGATGTCCCTGCTCGCCGAGTTTACAATCTAGATGCTATAATTGGGAGAGGAGACAAAACGTGAGAGGGGTGTGGATGAGACCACATGATGCATCCACTGGAAGAGAATAAGAGTAATAAGAGTGAGGGAAACAATCAGTAGTTACAAATATGGCTGTTGGGGAGTATTTTGAGACCACAGCATCTATATAATGTGGTGCAGAGAGTTGATTTAGATTCAGTAAGGTACAGTAGAGATGTAGAGGCACTAATGAGAATACTTCCGGAAAAAAAAACAATTGAATATGAGTGGCAGGGCCACTATCAGAAAACCTGGGGCCTAGTTCAAATGTAATAGCCAGCACCCCACCCCCAATGTGACGCACTCCCTTAGGAGCAAGACATACTGTTTGTATGAGCTATGTTCACTCCTCCCCGGATGACAGGCATCGTAACATATTATATAAATAACAACCCAGCATAGGACCCCTTCCATGGCAACCCCCTCACAAAAATACCATTTATTTCCCTTGCCAAAAGGACCATCTTTGAGCATTGATCTGGAAGCAGAAATGCTTCATAAAACCCCAGAGACAAGTGAATATTTTAATGTATTTAATAAGTTATTGGCCTATAGTTATGTAAGTGTACTTTTAATTCTGCATCCCTATAGGTGTGAGAAAAGGTTGCCACTGGACCCCGCTGAGGATTCTGGGAGTGTCTCTGTTTGTCTTTGTCTCATTGGCTGGAATCGGGGTCATAGCATGGGCACTGGGTAAGAACATAAGCGCTTCTGATGTCATCAGTATAGACTGTCACTTAAAGGAACATTAACACACATGATTGTACGAACAAATAAAAGCAAAGCATGGTTCATAAAACATCTTTTAATGGTATACATTTAACAAATGTATTTAGAGTGCTTAGATTAAAAATACAATTTTATGCCCATGCCAATACTGTGTATTATCTAGTACTAATAATTATTATCACTCCCTGTGAGGGCTGTTGGGCTAGCACATTCTCAAAATGATTTGTGTCATTGTAAATGAGGTGTAGAAACTTTGTTCTCCAATTTCTTTAATCCCTTTGAGCATGTAATGGTTTAGTTTTAAGTGTTGTATGCACATTTTAAGTCAATCTGTCATACATATGGTATTTTTTATAAGAGATGCTTATTATTAAACAGTTTTAGGTAAAAGAGCTTTAGAGTTTTGTATTTAAAGCATAAGATACATGAATAAATCTGCCCAGTCCCATCCGTTTTATCTCACTGTGTGATCTGATAAACCACATGAGCATGCCCAGTTAGAAGATCTATACATGTTGACCAGAATAATGATGAAGCCTCAATGTTATTGTGTTTTTAAGACTTTATTATTCTGATCTATATCTATAGATCTACTAACTCAGCATGTGCATGTGCCTTAATCCCCTGTATTGTTAGATAGGGGATTAGATTAGGGGATTGGTTATCGAATACTAAAAATTACGACCAATTGTAATTTTTTTTTTTGTGTACTTTTTGCTGGGTCTTAAATGTAAGTAGAAACAGCGTGCATTGAGCTGGCAATACCTGCAAGCTAATGAGACGGTTAGTAATTGTCTTGTAGGAATCTGGGTACAATGTCCTTTTATGTTGCTTTATCAGCCCATAACTGAGCATGAGGTCATGGGAATAAAGTCAGCAAGTTATCTAATAACTACCATACAGAGACATATGAGTGTTTTATACCTGGCTGGAAGTTGTGTTTATTTATTGCGTTCTTTCTTTTCAGTGAATTACATTTTGAAGAATGAAAATCCCAACCTGTATATAGGTAATAAATCTTACAGAGGAATTAATGGAATGTGCTCGCTTTGTATTTGATGGACTGGTACCCAGGAGGTCTCACCTGATTGTATTTGCACTTTGATACTTAATTTCTCTTAACCGAGACCTCAAGGCTGTTTAGAGTCAGAACCTGCAGAGATAATAAATAAGTAATATAAAATCTCTTATAAAACTGTGAAATTGTTCACTTGATAATGTAGTGCAGCTTTGAGAAATGTAATGTCCCTTTAATGTATGGAGAGAGTTAAAGAATCCCATAAAAGGGAATAAAACTTTATTTTCTCATTTAAATCAGCAAAAGCATCTATAAAGCAATCATATGAATATTTAGGGGAAAAATACACTTTTACTGAGTTGTTACATAACCATAAAGCTGTCTCCCCAAAAAGTAAGGTCCAATAGCTCCTAGACCCATGCCTGCCGCTCTTCATCAAAAACCCAACCCACTTCAATCACTCCAAACACCGCACACATCCATCCCAACTCCAGTGTGGACCGGACTACCAGCCACAATGTCAGACACTCAATTAAACTAAATTATTACATTGTATGTTAATGTAAAGACTGCTTCTAAAAGGTGTCAATTAAAAGTTGAACTTAAAGGGACATGGAGTGCAGCTTTGAGAAATGTAATATCCCTTTAATGTATGGAGAGAGTTAAAGAATCCCATAAAAGGGAATCAAACTTTATTTTCTCCTTCAGATCAGCAAAAGCATCTATAAAGCAAAAATATAAATATTTAGGGGAAAAAGACACTTTTATGGAGTTGTTACATCACCATAAAGCTGTCCCTCCAAAAAGTAAGGTCCAATAGCTCCTAGACCCGTACCTGCCGCTCTTCATCAAAAAACCCAACCCCACTTCAATCACTCCAAACACTACATACATCCATCCCAACTCCAGTGTGGACCGGGCTCCCAGCCATACTATCAGACACTCAATTAAACTAAATTATTACATTGTATGTAAAAAAAAGCCCTGCTTCTAAAAGGTGTCAATTAAAAGTTGAACTTAAAGGGACATGGAAAGTTTCTGTATTTCACTAGGAATATCATAATATATGTATCTATTTACTTATGTGTACTTTAGCAAGGGAAGACACAAACAGGTACAAATTTATGATTTTAGGCTGAGAAAAATAGAGCTTTTAAGCACTTCTTAAGAAAATAGTATATAACAGTAAATAGATACACAGGTATATTATATTCCTAGTAAAATCCAGAAAATGGTTTATATCCCTTTAACAGATTATTATTGGCGCTCTTCGTAAGAAAAAATATATTTAAATAACATATCCCCTCTTACAATGTGTTTCCATGTCTCCCATCCCCTTGTTTTCTCAGTCCAGGTGAACTCTCCAGATTACCGTCTGTCTGTGTATGATGAAAAGGAGCAGACATGGCGCCTCGTCTGCTCATCCTTGTCCAACGCAGAGGTGGCAGCACTGAGCTGTGAAGAGATGGGTTTCATCAAGTATGTCTGTCTTGTGAGCTTAAAGGACCTATGCATAAAAGTCTGTGTAGGAAGTATGCAAAGAATGAGAATTGAGCATATTATTTTTTTTAATTACTTAAAGGGCCAGGTAATAAAGCACAATTTGGGCCACGTTGTTATAAAGATCTCCTAAAACATTTTGAAATACTTAATTTTTTTAAATATGGGCATTTTCACTGAGAAATCAAAAAAAATAAAATCTGCGTTTATATGTGTGAAACCTTGCCCACAGCCCATTCAAGGTATGGGCTTAGTTATGCTTCATTATTGCAACAGGTTGCAGGGGTGTTTCCGCCTTTCAAGTCGCACTGATAGTGAGTACTGCCCAGGGGACCTGTGACATCATTATTAGACACTGTTATTTCTGACCTGGTGCTTTACTACTTGTCTTCGATAAAACTTACTTGCAGCTAGGGGAGTTTTGAAAAACTAAGTTGTGGAGATAATCTATGGCTCTCGCCAAAAAAAAATATATATATATATTGTAAAATGTACTGACTCATAACGCTCATAGCTCTCTAGCTCTAACTTGTGCTCTCAGAAAACTCTGAATCTCAGTAGTCTCCATAGTAATGATGAGAAATGGTACCCAACATGAAAACACTACACTAGCCATAACATCTATCTATCTATCTATCTATCTATCTATCTATCTATCTAAATCTCTTCCCATGGCAGGGAGGAGGCTAAATATAATAATATGCAGCGGGTTTATTATTCTTCAGCATTTATCTGCTACCCCCTATGAGCTGGGTATCCTGGTGTTCCACCTCAATACCCACTACCCACTATGAGCTTGTTTACACCCTGGGATTCCTCCGCAATACCCTGGGTATCCCCCAGGGATTCCCATCAATATCCACTTGTGCTGTGGTGTGGCATTTAATATTAACTCTCTATGGACCCCCATGGTATTTGAAATTAATCCCATAAGTGTCCATATGGACCCCCATGATTTACTAAACCATAAGCATGAGGGTCCTTTCTCTCATGGTATCTAAAATTAACCCCAATACCATGGTGGCTCTTATGGACGCCCATGGTATCTAAAATCACTAAGTTATAACCATGGAACCTATCTCACATGGGGATCCACAGCGACCCCCATAGTCCATAACCATATCCCTTAAAAATAATAATTTTAAAAAAAATACAAGAAAATAAAAAATAACTACAGAAAATGAAAAAGACTGTAAAAAAAAAAAAAAAAAAAATGCTTGTGCTTACACATCTGCTGATGTTTAGGTTTTAAAAACATATATTTTTTTTCCTAACATAGACTGGCTGCTTGTGTTCCCATCTTTAGGTCCATGTCCCATAATGAACTCCGTGTAGAGTCTGCAGGAACCAATGGCACATCGGGGTATTACTGTGTGCTAGAAGATCAGATAAGCAGTGCTATGAGGCTACTTGACGTACTATCAGTCTGGTGAGTCCCTGTGTCCTTGTTCTGTGACTCCTGTTACCTATTTAATTGCTATTTTTCATGCATTAGCACCTCAGTATTCATCTGGGCCCTCATTCAATTGAGATTTGGTCAATTGAATAGGGCTCTATTTTAGCACATAGCATATTTTTTTTAAAGAAGTTTTTAGTTTGTGAAAACCTTGCTTTTGGATAGATGCTTACTAACTAAAAACTTCTTTAAAAAATATATGTTATGTGCTTATTTAGAGCCGTATTCAATTGGCCAAACTGCAATTGAATGAGGGCCCTGGTATATAGAACAGTGACCATTTTTTTATGCAATTAATGAACTATGGTAATATTTTAACAACATAAGCCTGGTGTTTTTATTAGCCACTGATCATTAATAAAAATCATATTCAGTGGTTTCAAAAATAAATATTGAGTATTACAATTCATATCCATGATCAAAATCAGCTGTTACTGGTCTCCACACATTAAGAAAGTCTGGCTGGTGGGCAGTAATAAATTGTCCAGCACAACCCTGTGCTCCTCATTGGCCTCAAACCTGTAGACCCGTATCCCAGCCAAATCACTCCGTCCCTTGATTACCTTATAAGGATGGGGACAATCAACTCAAATGAAGCCTGATCCTCTAACCTTTGAAAGTAAAATGAATATTAAAATCTGGTTTTATAAATCATTCAATAGAAATTTAGTTTTTTCAGTTTTTATTTAATGCCCGTGGTGTGCTCTCTCTGTGAGTGCATCTCGTGCTCACTAGTGCCCTTGCTCCAGTGAAGCCTTCAGGTCCCCCCGCCTTGTGGGCTGGAGGACCCCTTTGATCTTCGGGCTCCGACTATAAGGTTCAAGGAATCCGAAGACCTTTAGGTCTCCCCCCTCAATCTAGGAATGAGGGGGGTCTTTCCACCGTCTTCTGGCCGAGGACGTGGACTGATTCTTCACCAGGGAGACACCTCCCACCAGTCCACCCTGGTTCTGACTACTGGGTGAGCATCTGCCCACCCATAAGGCCCCACCATCAAGGGCTCGCAAGACCCTTCAGCTCTACTGGAATGGGGAGTGCATCATGCCAAAATCGAAATCGCGCTCATCATTGTTTCGTGCATTAATCCAGTGCCATCAAAAACAAAAAGTGATGGGTGCCAGCATCAGATGAGGCAGCTGCCATCTACCCCATCTGGCCAGAGACGCCTCAATCAGAAGTCTCTTTGGCTAAGTGCTTGGGGTGCACAATAATGTGCTCCCCCAAACCGTAGGCTGGGGTGAAATCAAAAATAAGGGTGCCCCCATGAACCCATAAGCCCCAGGCATTCAGACGTACTAGGCCCCTGACCAGACCATACCTGCCCTTTCAGAGTGAATAATGCATATTTAAAACAACTAGCTCTTTAATTTAGGGTATTTTAGGGTCCCTTTACTTGTGCTCTTGAAAAGTTACCTTCTAAAGGAAGTCCAGCAATCCTAATTGTAAGCCAATTTATATCAAACTATTTGTCCTGTAATTTACGGAAATGATTTTAATCACCAGTGTCTGGATGCATCTTCTATGCATTGTGTTCCACGGGGCTCCATATTGCTGATGGGAACCTGTGGCTGAAGAGCCAAGGTTGTATTGGCCATTCCACTCTTTTGGGGTTGAATTACCTTCCACAATATTTTTCCTAGTAAGGTTCTAGGTGGGTGAAGTGGGAGTCGGAGAGCACAGTCGAGTTCTGGTACAGGTAATATGAAGGGGGGCTTATGCGCCCTCATTTTTGGGGCAGCTAGGGTGGTACCCAATACCTTTTTTTGTAATTATATTGTAATATAGTTTTAGCATCACAATTGTTACATAAGTTTTTACTTTCCTTTTTTGATATGTAATCAGTTTTTTTCCCTGCAACAAAAGTATATCTCTGCTGTCCTTAGCTGGGAATGTTCACTTTCTCCAGTTTCTAAAAATGGCGGTGGCTGATAAACACAAATACAAATCTGCTCATCTGACTGTGGTTGGTAGCTGCCTATAAAAAAAAAGCTTTGCAGATGTAGTGAAAGGCTGAACAAAATAAAACTAACCTCCCACAACATTTTTTTAATTTATGGAGTGGAACTGTGCTGCAGGATAAATAGTTACATTAAATGACACTGAAACTTGTTATGCAAATATTTTTGTTGTGTATATAAGAAGATATTAGCAGATAATCATTGCAGACATTGCATTAATTGAAATAGGGGACTACATTAGCCCTTTAACTAATCCGCTTATATTAAAAAATAATAAAAAAAGGGACATAGCAGGGCTTCCAAAAGCTACACTTTAGCAATTTAATTTTATTTAAAAATATATTTTCTTGAAGCAAACGTACATTGAAGTTTGCAAATTTACCTGTAAATCAATCTTTCTTTTACCACCAAGTCTGTTATATCTTTTCTATGAGTGATTATTGGCAATATTTGCTAATTAGCCTTGAGGTCTGGCTGCATTGTTTTCAATCTAAAGCCAATGCAACTCACAAGAATGATGTCATGCATGAGTAATACGTTTAGCTATTTCCTAGGGTACATGCATTCTTAACAATTTCAAATGGCTTTAGACTAAACGTTTGTAAATGATTTAGGAGACCTGATGGAAGCAATGAAATAAGAGATCTACCTTTATCTTCTCTTAGACCATCATTCAATAGATAATCTGTACATTTTAATTACTGTTTGCTTTTCAAATCCTAATTTTTATCTTTGTTTTCTTTGTCAGCGAATGTCAACGCGGACGATTTCTCGCAGTCCAGTGTCAAGGTAATAAGTATAATATATATGTTTGTACTGATGTAATATTACAGATAATAATAAAAATAAAGTCACTGCTGATCTATGGGGTTTAGCAAGTGACTGCTGAGATGGGATAACAAAAATGAGAGGAGTAACAGACACATGAAAAGGGATTAGAGAGGTAAATATAGAGGGGAGGAGTCTAACTTACAATGGCCAGTGTGGATATCAGGTATAGAGTGGTGAGCAACTAGACCACTTGTTTGTTAACAAAATGTGTGTATAAAAAGCAAATAATAAAGCCATATGTATCTAAAATGGTTTGAAATTAATCTCACCTGCCTGAGGTGCTGGGGCTGGTTCTAACTCCTTCTCATCATATGATTGTCTAGAAGCCACCTGGGTGCTGTTCAATAATTCAGAGTTGTAACTTTAATTACCTCTGTGCCCATGCCCCCCCCCACACGATGTCAACATTGCCCCATTAAGAATGTTTTGCAATGACAGAATAATACTCTATCACCACCAGTACAGTATCCTAATATCGAAGTTAACTAATCAATCTAGCTATGTAAGGTAGTCTTTGCCGCACATCTGTTAGATAACACAAAAAATAATTTAGTAACCTGGGAAAATTAACCCATCTAACATTTATTATGCACTGTACAATATGAACAGCTCTTTGGTAAGGTGAGACCCATGAGAGATAAGATCACAATCTATTAAAAATAAACTTACTATGTATGGAAACGATATTAACAGTATTGTAAGTATATATAGTATTATTCTTTACAATTCAAATTAAATAAAGCGAAATAGAGAATTACTCCTTGTAACGGAGCTGGAACACGAAGTCCAGTATCTCCGCTGGTATACGGTAAAATATCCAAGAAGCACTGCAGTCTCACAAGCCCCAACCTCCCAGATTGGACGACACTCAATTAGGGGTCAAAGAATACTGTCTTTATTTTGTTATCCAGAAGTATATATACATCTCTTCTCACAGGTAATACACATCCCCCTATTTGGCCACACAATACACATAGAGAGACACTAGGTGTGGTCACACCTCCCGGAGGCTACCTGGCTACTTTTATACAATACAGACATTGATTAGATTATCCTTCTCTTTGTGCTATCTCTCACAAACACTTTACACAATAGACTTTCCTATCACAGGAGCCCTTGTGATAGGATTATCTTTTAGGCTAGCAGACCAACATATCTACAGTATAGCAATGTGATCATATTTTAACCATAAGAATAAAACGACCATAAAACAGGGTTTTTCTTCACACTCTGCATCCGAAGTGCATAGCAAAACTGCAGATCCTTTGTCCGAGCGTTTAAAGGGCCAGAACCAGTCAAATAAAACCCCCTATGCTCAAATAACATACAGTTCAAATACAGGCAATAATCAATGCAAAAGTCTCTTGTGGCTGCTTCTGCCACACTCCTAATATATATTCATAGTTACCAGGCTATAACAATAGGTGGAGTTCCCCTGGAGATTGAAAGAAACATGGAGCCCCATGAAATCTGGCGGGATTACAGAGCGATTAAATTAGACAAGTTTGCAACCTACGTGGCCGACATCCAAATCCGTAAATCATGCTTCCGCACGTTGCATGTGCGGTCGTGAAAATGATCAATTAGTCAAATCCGTGGTTACGGGTTTAGATGGAGCCAATAGTAAACAAGATAGTGATCATTACGTCACAAAGAAATGGAGGTTAGATTTCAATCACTTACGGGTTTGAAGTATGATTTGCGATCATATAATGCAATTTGAAAAAAATGAATAAAGATAATATTCTAGTCCATGCACGTTCTATTAAATGTATTAACACAATGATTGCCGGGATCGATATAACAAGGAAATTAAACATGAAATTAATTATTTTTATTGCTGATTTGCGGGCTCGAGAGTATTGTGCCATTAATATTAATACCTAACATCAATTTCCCTTTAATTTAAAATACAGTATTATGTTTATTCTAACTTTTAGAGTGCTACGGACAGGAGTTTAACCCCCTTGCTGGTCCTCTCTTGTACCTGTAGGATTTTTGGCTCCATTTGCCGTTTAGGGGTATGAACGCCAATGTGTCCTTGGGATTCGTAGCAATTTAATAGCGATTTGCGATTGAAGCATTTACGGGCTTGACAGACCAAAGGCTTAGCTGGGACGGAGTTCAGATTTTGATGGCCCGTAGGGTTTTTCCGCCTGTTAGCAGGTAGCTGAAAGTGGCCAATTTAATAGCCATAACTCTTGCTGGCTCCTTTACAAGCTACGATTTCTAAAATCGTAGCAATTTAATGGGGCTCATGGTCAAGCAGCTAACTAGAGATGCTTTATATTCTGAATTGGTGCTTTATCCCAAGCAAGACAGCCTGTCTATACTTTGCTATAATTATTACACTGTTAAATAGTCCAGCTTCTAATTATTTTAAGTAGAAAGTTTAGTATTGACATTTTCATTTATTGTGATTTTATAAAAATATTAGTGCCTTGGAAGAAAACTTACATTAAACTCTTTTGGGGTGGAAATGTGCAATGATCCAGCAATTTTTCAGTGACAGATTTTTTTTAAAGACTCTCTTTAAATTGCATTAAATCCACTTTACAGCTGCAAATTATGCTGTGCAGTCATTTTAAATAAAATAAATGTATAAAATGGTGTCACTCTCTGCTGATAAAGGAAAACACTTTTGCACAATATGCTACCCAGGTAAAATTTACACCTTAAAGCCACAGACTTGTCTGCTCCTTCATCCTCTATCACTCCCAACTTTCACCCTTCCTGTCCCATCCAAATCCTTACCGGTTACTCTTGCCCAGGTTTCTGAGTCTCCAAGTCCCTTTAGATTGCAAATTTTCGAGTTTTTAATTCTGTATGGTGCTTTGGAAAAAGCACTATGTACGTAGGGTTTTCAGCTCAAAGACAGTGGCCTCCATTTTTTGCCATGTGTTAATATTGTAATTTTTATTTGTACTTAACTCCTGTATAGCTATTTGGAATGTGCTGGTGGGTTACAAATAAAGGATATTAATAATTATTTAGTTAGTAATGTATTTCATTCATTTTTTTGTATATGTATTTTATTATTATTGTTTATCCCAAAGCTTCAGCCCTCCCAAATATATCCCAGCACCTCACTAGATTTCCCCTCCATCTATCCAAGCACCTTCCCCAGTCATCCCATGTACGTTCCCAAGCCCTCCCGACACCTCACCCAGTCCTCCTCTGAACATCCCCCAGCACCTCTCCCAGCACATTTCCAGTCCTTCCTGCACCCCACCCAGGAGAAGTTAAACATTATTGACAAATTAACTCATCACTGTCACTGGAAATTTTTATATATCACAAACTTTTTTCCCCTCATGGAAAATAAATTACATTAATTGTAAAAAATGAACACTAAAACAACAGAGAGGCAGTGGCAGAATTATGTGACAGAGTTGCACTGGGAGAGAGACTGGGGCACATGGCTTGACCAGCTCTGGGCTTCTCTTGTCTTCGTCCCCTCAGACTGTGGGCGCAGAAAGCTTGCAGTGGACAGGATCGTGGGAGGACAAGATGCGGCTCTGGGTCGTTGGCCATGGCAGGTCAGCCTGCGATATGAAGGTTCCCATCTGTGTGGAGGCTCACTGATCTCCAGTGAGTGGGTCCTGACTGCCGCTCACTGCTTTCCTGCGTAAGTAGAGACCTACTCGGACACTGCAGCCATCTTGTCCCACTCTTTTTAATAAGTTGTTATTTTGTCAAATTATGTTTATTAGCAAAAATGTTAATAATTAAAAAACCTATTTAGTCAAAAAATATTTTTATTCAAGACTACAGTCTGTCAATCTTCTCACAGCAAATGGCAATCTAATTAGCCAATCAGCAGATCTATCCTGTTATATGTACGCACGGGAAGCCTCCTGGTGCCAGGCGCACGGGAAGCCTCCTGGGTACACCACAACCCAATAAGCCCCTAACCCTCTTACCCTAACCGTCACTTCCTAACCCTAACCCCCTAAACCTCACTTCCTAACCCTAAGCCTCTTACCCTAACCCCCTAAACCTCACTCCCTAACCCTAAGCCCTTCACACCACTTTCCGGGCCTAACCCTAACCTGAAAACCCCTAACCACTTACCGGGCACTTAGACACAGCTAGATCGGGACGTCGGCGGCGCACTTCCCAGCGCTTCCCGTGCGCACATATAACAGGATAAGTCCCAATCGGCTTACAAATTGGCATTGACAAATCTGTCTCCTTTGATTTGAAAGGAATTAAGAAAAGAAGTGGTTTACTTAAAGGGCCTTTAATTATTCAGCTTTCATAAAATGTCACTGAAATCAGATACCTTTCCACTGTAACCATTTAATTTTCCCACCACAGGAGGAATCGTTTGGTGGGCCAGTGGCATGTGTTTGCAGGGGCAGTGTCACAGCTCTCATCCCGCCGGTTTCTACAGGGGGTAAAGGGTATAATATACCACTCTGAATATTTACCCTTCCTGAACCCAGACAGTGAGGAGAACAGCAATGACATAGCACTGGTGCACCTCCTGACTCCAATCACACTGACAGGTAGGACGTACCACTACATGTACTGTGGGTGTACTGTCTGATCCATTTTGACTTTGTCACGTCACCTCCTGACAGCTGGATTGAAATTGACGCCACTTCCTCATCACGGTCCCAGAAGCAGACTACCTACATGAATATATGCAAGCATTATCTCTGTCACACACACAACTTCATGAAGGCATCCAAGTATCATAGATGCCTCCATGGTCCAGCAAAGGCATCATTTTTTTATTTCTATTTAAAACTAGCTTCATTACTTTTGCCCTGCTTATTTAAAGATATATATATATATAAATGTGTGTGTGTAAACAACTTGATATTGCCTATAATATAAACTTATTACAACATTGGATGCTCTGCTGTGTCTATTTAATGCTCCCTTGCTGTATCTTTGCGTCTCTACAGAATACGTACAGCCAGTTTGTCTTCCAGCTCTGGGACAAGTGATGACAGATGGTAAAATGTGCACCGTCACTGGGTGGGGAAACACAATGTATTATGGTGAGTGTGACTGTCCCATAGTGTTTACATAGTGCATCCCATGGAAGTGGAGTCATTTAATTAATTACTTTTGAGTAAAATAGTACTTTCACAGATTACAACCTTCAGTTATTACTTCTTGTCCTTGCTTTCCTCTTTTTCTAAATCCTTGCCTCCTTTATAATGAATTGTTCATATATTTGTACGTTTTTTTTAAAAATTTTTATCATATCCCCATCTCTTTTGTTCTCCAAGCTATATATGATCATAAAGTCTCTACATTGTGTCCATGCACTGTTTTAACCGCCATAATTCGAATTTTGAGTTGTTTCTAATTTGTTAATACCCTTTTGGACGTACGGTCTCTGGAACTGGGCACATTATTGCATGTGAGATCTAACTAGAGATCTATATAGTTTTTCTGCTACTTTGTCTAATATTCCATATAATCCACCATTTCTATAGTTTTCCAAATGATTATACATTTGACTTACCTCTGATGAGATGTAAATCTTGTTACTGATTTTTTTGTATAAACTTCGAAGAGACAAGCCTTCTCTGGAATCCCATTAGTAATTTTACTAATAAATATATTAAACAAAAACAGGTTCCAGTATAGATACCTCAGGCACTCTACTAGTATCCACATATTCCTCTGACATTTTTTCCTTTTTAAATATAATATTTATCATTGTTGAATTACTCTGTAGTTTGGTTTTTTTCACAAAATTTTTACTATACAGATAATCATAGGTACATACATTTACCATAAGTATACATTATATTATTTTAAATGTAAAATATTCCTCTATTGCTTTGTGGATCTTCTCCTTACTGCTTGGATCATTTAGTAAATTGGGGGTAAATGTGCATGTCGGGGTGCGACCCATCGGCAGCAAATCACTTATGGAAATCTTAACCAGGTCATGATCTGACCATGAAATGGGGTATATATCAGCTGCTGTAACAGAATGTAATCTACCGTATATACTCGAGTATAAGCCAAGTTTTTCAGCCCTTTTTTTAAGGCAAAAAAGGGCCCCCTCGGCTTATACTAGAGTCCCCCCCCCCCCCCCGTGTCTCTCTAACCCCCCCGTGTCTCTCTAAGCCCCCCCTGTCTCTATACCCCTCCATGTCTCTTTCCCTTCCCCCTCCTCATTCTCAACCCCCCTCCTCATTATAAACCCCCCTCCTCATTCTCCCTCCTCAACCTAAACCCCCCTCCTCATTCTAACCCCCCCGAAATACCGCCCCCTCTCCCCTCACTTACCTGCTTCTGCTCCGGCCTCCGCTCCTTCTTGACCCGGCGCGCATGTGACGTCACATGCGCGCCGCATCATTAGCATATACCGGGTGCTAATAACGTGGCGCGCATGTGACGTCACATGCGCGCCGGGTCAAGGAGCGGAGGCCGGACCAGAAGCAGGTAAGTAAGGGGAGAGGGGTAGGTATTTAGGGGCGTTTATGTTGAGGAGGGGGGTTGAGGGGGGTTTAGGTTGAGGAGGGGGTTGAGGAGGTAGGTTGAGGAGGGGGTTGAGGAGGGAGGATGAGGATGGGGTGTTTGAGGAGGGAGGTTGAGGAGGGAGGATGAGGATGGGGGAGTTGAGGATGGGGGAGTTGAGGAGGGAGGTTGAGGATGAGGAGGGAAGTTGAGGATGAGGAGGGAGGTTGAGGATGAGGAGGGAGGTTGAGGATGAGGAGGGAGGTTGAGGATGAGGAAAGTGTGAGTAAAAAAAGCAGGTTATTATAACAGATGGAGTTATACAGTTACTACGAGATTGTCACAAAATATTCTCTACGTGTCGAATCAGGAACTCTAAATTATTTTTTTCCTTTATTACTACTGAAGATTTAATATAATCTAAATTGGTAAAGTAGGTTACCACGAGGAGGGTTAGTGCCATCCTCTTACTTCATAATTGGTGGATCAAGTAGTATTGTAAACTAATACTGAAATAATCCACCTGAAAATTAACAGTTAACTATGCCCTATAGGGACACATTTGTCGATGGTACCTAGAAATAGTAGGTGAGTGACTTTTCTTAATCATCACAGTCTATTACTTATTATATCTTACTGGGTCATTACAAATTGACATGTCATTATGTCAGATTCTCATCACAGTCAACATCGTTCACTTTAGTCATGAAACTTAAGACACAGTCTCCCTATTTTGTCTCCTCTCTCTAAATTGTCTTGAGTTTTGGGAGTGTTCTTTCTCAAAGTTTTTTGGTCCGGTCCACACCGGAAGCTTTGAGTTATTGTGTGGGGCTCCGCGGTGTCCTCTGTCAGTTGTATGTTCCAGGATGCTAGGAGGTTGATCCTCTCCTCCCGGGATCTGATGCTGAATATTTTTCCATCTTTTGAGATCTTTAAACAAAACGGGAAGCCCCAAGAGTATTATTACCCATGAGCAAGTACACTGTCCAGAATGGGTTTCATAGTTTTTCTTTTATATAGGGTCACCAGTGCTAGGTCCAAATATGCACTTGGTAGGTGTCCCTCTATTTCCAGAATTCCATTCCTGGCTGCATGCATAAACTGTTACTTTGCAGTGAAATAGTGGAAGCGCGCAATAATGTCTCTTGGGCTCTCTGGAAAAGTTGATAAATTTCCTAGCACTATGTGTATTCTGGCGAATTTGTAATTTATTGGATCTAAATCTGGCATAAGAAATTTGCATAACTCTGCCAAGTAAAGGCTCAGGTCTTTTACAGACTCCGGAACATTCCTTAGCCGCACGTTTTGTCTCCTTGATCTATTCTCTAGATCCTCTTGTTGTGTCTGTTGGTGTGTTTGCTCTTCTCTCAGTTCTTTCATTTCCTCTTCAAAATTGTTGTGTGCTTGTAGAAATTCAGCACTGTTTTGTTGTCCACTTTCCGTATCTCCGTGGACAGCTCTGCTGTTAGTTTTTTTATTTCTCCTTAGATTTTGGATCTAAACGTAGAGATTAGATCCTTTAGATCTTGTATGTCACCTTTAGTACTTGGTGCTCAGTATTCCATATGTGTATTGGGTGATTCTTTAGTTGATGGTTGAGCTTTATGATAAATCTGTGAATTATTCCGTGGCAGGCAGTATGACTGTATGTCTTCAGCACTTTTTCTCGTTGATACTCCTGCCATATCCCGTACTGTGCTTTCTAGTCACTTCGCTAATGTAAGTGTCCCTTTGTGTAGGGCCAGGTGAGGTCTTTACATATTAAGCAATGTAAAACTTCTTATTAGAAAAGTTATTCTTGAGGCCGTAGTTCTTCACTCAGCCTCTAGATGACAGTGTCTCTTTATTGTTACTTGCTGTTACCTGGGCTGCAATGGTAATGTAAATACTCTGACTGTCCCAGTATTATAGGAACCTTGTGTTAGGCAAACAGTTACTGTGGTTGATTGTAATACTGCAACATGTACTGTTACCTTTGTTATTCAACAGGCAAGAGCTAATGGTTTATATACATATATTTACAGTTCTCTTAGTATCTCTAGACAATGAGGCTTTTTTTATATAAAGATTGCCCCTTAATTGTGTGAATTAAATCTCATCAACATTGTCCAGAAAAGGCCTTGCTTATATTTTGTCTTATCTGTATCCTGTTGTGCTCTGTGAACAGCAATCACAAGGTTGGCAGCTCAAACTCAGTCACTGGTGGAGTATCCGCTCTACCTTTATCTTGATGTTAAGCCCATATAATCTTTTGAGCTTAATCAGCACCCTTGAGCCAATGATGTATGTTTTGTAATAGGGCTCCTTGTTTCTGCTTTTAAAATGGCTGCTGTGTCCCGCTGCTCCTTTACCTCATGGCAAAAAACAAAATGGCTCCTGCTGTTAATTTCCCCTCTTAATGTCTTATAAACAGTCCAGAGACAGATATAAGCTTAATTTTGGAAATAAGAAAGACCTCTGTCAGGTTCACAGTTCTCTTATAATGCTCTGAAGGAGATTTTCCCTTCTATTATGGCTTTTTTAGAGGGGCCTTTTTTCATGCTGTGATCGGACACTAGCAGTGCACCTTCTATATGTTCTTAGGGTCACCTCTAAGTTGATGCCTTTATGGTGGGTTGGTGATGCCTCTCCCCCAGCTGGCCAAGTCTTTTTGTAAATGTCTCCGCTGTGTCTTGGAGTTCTGCAGATGTAGGCTCCCTGTTGTCTCTGTTAGATGTGCTGACAGGGAAACACACTTTAGCATGGCTTGGGAGGGCCAGTAGGCCGCAACCTTGTGGGAGGCAAAAGTTCACAAAAATACTCAGGGACGCATATAATGGGCAAGTAGGAGCCAGTTTTGGAATTATCTTTTGTCTTGCAGTTTTATTTACCATTGCAGACAAATGCATTGCTGACCCCTCTGTCATTGAAAGGCTTAAAACCTTTTGAAATTAAGATGCAGTGGATGAAGCGTGTTGACTAAGATAAATGGGTGTTTCATAATGGATGTGGCAGGAGCTAATGGTAAGAGGACATGCCAATAATGAAGGAGTCACAGTAGTCATGGTGGGATTTGTTGAGCGAAGGAATTAGGCATTTTGTGGTGTCTGGTGTAAGAAAATATCACATTCTAGAATATTCCTTAAGTGAAGTGTAACTACTATTACTTATTAATGGAGTAGATGTACAGCACGTTCTAAGAAAACACATGCCCCTAGCCTTCATCCAGTTGCCAAGAGGCTACAAAATGTTCACTTGATGGAAATGGTAACATCCTTCATCACAATAATGCAAAACATGGCGGGCTGGGAAGCACCCAGGCTTTGGATACAAGTTGAAGCTGGTGGTGCCTACCTGGTTGCAGGCACCATAATCCTGGAGAGATCTCTAATTTACTCCATTCTTTACCCTCTTCTACCCTCCTTTTTCATGTATTTATTTTTCACCTTCTTTTTCTCATTTCATTTGGTATTATTTTTTGAAGTTATCGGAAACTATATGTCAGCTATAACTCTGTCCCACTATCCTCTTTAGGTCAACAGTCGGATATCCTGCAGGAAGCATCTGTTCCTATAATAAGCAGCACACTGTGTAACCAGCCTGACTACTACACCAATCAGATCACAACAAAGATGTTTTGTGCGGGATACGCAGAGGGCGGGATCGATGCCTGCCAGGTGATTGGCTTCTCACAAGTTTGATAGTTATTTGACTTTTATGTATGTGTGTATTTTATTTGTATAACACCGCCAATGTGTACAACACTCATATTGTTATGAAATTGTTTTGTACCCTTTTTAACATACAGACAACCAATAGGTTATACAACCCTGCCCCGAAAAGCTTACAATCTATTTATATTGAGAGGAAAAGACACATAGTGACACATTATTATAAAAGTGTAAGTGCATATGGAAGGAAAGATGTTACTAATGCACCCTGTAGTCTCTACATACGTGACTTTAAACTGAAACTTGAGTCTGGGTAATACTGGATCGCTACCTTGTTGTGGGGAAGGGTCTGTTGGCTATACCATGTAGGCTCAACCAAGATGGGTGATAGCTAAGAGGTAAGACAAATCTTGGCAAAGATACTGGCAATCCAATCCATTATTTTGCCAAGAGAAACATATGGATAAACACAACCAGAGACATAATGATATGGTAAGATGTGTCTGGCATGTTGCCACAGAACACGGAACGGTGGACACAACTGAACAACATCAACAAACTGTCCTAGCATTACAGAGGCTAATATTTATACTATATGCCCAAAGAGAAAATTTAATTTGTTTGTAAAAAACTATGAAAACCATAATTTTAGCCAATACTAGTGAATATGTATTCTGTGGAATAGATATGACAACTACATTCAAATTTACTATTCTTTTACTTTCAGTAAAATATGTATACTATGAAGCATAATATATGTATTTTAGGTTTCCCTAATAGACAATATCTGTGTCTTCTTGCCATTTTTCAGCCCTTTATCGGTCATAAGTAAAGGTAATATCTTAATGTGTTAATAGTTTTTTCATTGGAAGCTTTCATTATTAGTTTAGCTTTCAAAGATAGAATGTATATAGGTAAAAATAATCAAACTAATGGAAAATGACTTATTTTTTATGTTATACTCATTGTAGCATATTATATTTTTGAATCATTACATGTGATACAAATAAAAAAGATACTGATAGAAAACCATACTCAGGAACATATGCTGCCATAATTATATATTTTTAATATATACACTGTAATATGCTCACAGGATTTACACCTAAACATATGTGCTGGTGTTTGCTGAATTGTTAGGTCCCTAGAAGTCAAAGGGTTAAGCTGAATTTTTATGTGCTGTTTGTGGATCGTCCCAGGCAGGCAGAGGAAATGTAAGATATCTAAACGACTCTAATGTTCATTTTGTTTATACTCTGCAGGGGGACAGCGGCGGCCCCTTTGTGTGTGAGGACACACTGTCGCGCACGTCCAGGTGGCGCCTTTGTGGCATTGTGAGCTGGGGAACAGGGTGTGCTCTGGCCAACAAACCTGGGGTGTACGCCAAGGTGGACCAATATCAGCACTGGATATACAGAGTCATGAAGGTGGGTACTGGAGGCAACACTTACCCACACACTGAACTACTTATATAGCTGAAGTGATACCAGTCACAACCCCAAAACTGAGGGGTCCATGCACCCCTAGCTTACAGGGACCATTTATTGGTTGTGACTTTGTTCGCATCTCAGCACACCAGCTATTTACATCTGGACATCAGTCATGGGACCACAGAGAGATGGGACCACAGAGAGAACAGACCACACCGATATTTAGTGTATGGAAGACTGAACACTTCTTTATTGTTACAGAGATATATAAAACACAGAAAGATCTTACCCACACCCCTTCTGTTAGAGGAGGTCTGAATTCTTCTTGTGACCTCCTCACCCATCACCTGCCATAAACCCCCTCCCATCGCCAGATATGCAAGAGCTGGGTGTTATCTGGTCAGGTCACTCCGTATCCCAGACCTGGGTTTTGATATTAGGTGAAGTGTATCACTTTATGACTATACTAGACTAAGGAGTAGAGAAACACCTGCTATTTAACATAGCAAGCTTAGGGAAAACTTTGCATAAGGGGAGAATAATATTACTGACTACAGCCATCACATTATTTTTGCTTAGCTAACTTGGGTGCTGGCAAAGGGTTTGCGAGACCACCCACTACGGTAGTCTGACCACCCGCTAAGGTTCTGCAACACCTTAGCTTGTGGGCACAAGACCCTCACTATTACTGCAAATGTTCCCTTCTCTGCCTCAATTGTGGATAATATACATGAATGCAGGGGTGTCCAGACCATTAACCCCTAAATATCCTTACCTACCTAATACCACATGCAGCTCCCAGTGGACTTCCATAGGTTTTATCCACCATGTGGTCCACATGGATAGCCAGGAGCCCTACCACTATCCCTAATGGGGGTATATACTAAACCCCAAGTTCCTATGGGGCCTCTACCTACCTCTTTGGAGGTCAAGAAGGTCACCCATGGTCACACTAACACTAACCCCCCAAGAATAATCTAAAAGTACCAAAAATGAAAAATAAAAATTTGGTAAAAAAATAAGAATTACATAAAATAGAAAAAAAACACATAAAAATGATTAAAAATAATAAAAGTAATTAATATTAAAATTAAAAAATTGTATTCAACCTGTAAACTAACTATTTTCTTTAAATGCTTAAATCATTTTATATTTTAATAATAATATATTTTTAATTAATAGTGATTTTTTTTTAGTTTCTTTAATTATTTTTTATTTTATGTAATTATTAATTAATTATTAATTTTTAATGTAGGGTTTTTATGTTTTTGTTCTTTTAATTAGGCTTGGGAGCTTACAGCCTTATTACATTGCAATTCAGCCAATTAAAAAGGGCTCTATATAAGCACAGAGCATATTTTTTTACAGAAGTTTTTAGTGAGTGTAGACCTTGCTTTTGGATCGAAGTTCACAAAGTAAAAACTTCTGTAAAAAAATATGCTCTGTGCATATATAGAGCCCTTTTTAATTGGCTGAATTGCAATTTAATAAGGCTGTAAGCTCCCAAGCCAAATTAAAAAAACAAAAACATAAAAACCCTACATTAAAAATTAATAATTAATTAATAAATACATAAAATTGAGCAAATACATAAAATAAAAAATAATTACAGAAACAAAAAAAATCACTATTAATTAAAAAATATATTATTATTAAAATATAAAATGATTCAAGCATTTTTAATTTGCCAAATCGCAATTTAATAAGGCTGTATGTGTCCATGTCCATGGGGTGGATTTGGCTTTCAGAGGTAGTGTAATGGCTATTGGGATAGGTAGAGGCCCTATGGGGTCTCTATAGATCAGTATAAAATGCCTTTGGAGATATTGATAGGGCCTGGTGGATCTGTATGGACCCACATGGGGATCCATTGCCCCCCCCCCCCCCCGGTAAGACAAGGGGGTAGTGAAGAGTATATAGGGTAATTCAGTCACCCTAGCCCACATGGGCTGTAAGGGGCTAGCGTGGGCATAGGTAGGTAGGTAGGTAGGGTGTGTTTAGGAGTTATTGAGCCCACTCAACACAAAGCACAAGAGGTTAGAGGGGATATGTTGTGGGTCCCAATGGAAACCTAAACTTTTATTTATTAGTGGGTTCCGAGGGATGGCGTTTAGGCTTAGTGCTTAGCGTGTTCATGTTAGTTACTAGGTGGTGTAGCTATGGAGCTTACTCTGTTTCATACTCATAGTCTCTTATTTGTACACGTTAGGCAGGTAGCAAGACTCCAACTAGGAAAACTAGCAAGGATACCGTCTGTGTCCATGAGTGTAATGTGATTGCACCACAACTTATTTGCAAAGGTGCTCACAAAGTGTTTTGAGAATATAATGTGATCAAGGCTCAACTGTCATATTTATAGTATGATCTTATGAAGAACTTGACTTAATAATCTGCAAAAATGTTCTAACAGTCTAAAATAAATACACACTTTAGCTCACGGTCATTTACATACATTTTACAGTATATAAAATTTAGCACCATATGGTCCTATTCAGAGACAATAAACATGAATGAACACAATGAGATTACAGCTCATGAAGCTAGTCTTCTAACTTTCTTTCTTAATGTATCTGTAGAAAACACATAACTTATATTATATACACTGTAATTTGTGCCACACTACACTTCCATAACATTTCACCTATTTCCAGGTGACATCATTATTCACTGTTGTTTCATTTACAAGTCTACACCTATCTGACCATTTGCGTCACTGAAGTCATCAGCAGTGCTCTGCACCATCATATAAGGCAGTAATGGCCAACTCAGTCCCACAAGAGTCCAAGAGTCCATGATTTAAGTATTTCTCTGCATTTGGATCTCTAATTGAGCCCAAGTGAGTTTCTCAATTGTATTCACTCAAACAAATTCACCAGAAATCCAGGATACAGAAATTCTGGACTGTGTGGCCATCGTAGGATTGAGTTGCCATCTGCATCATTTCTCATTTTCCCTCCTCAAGGACCATGATTCTGGTTTAACACTGTGTGACTACAAATGAGGCGATTAGAGGCTCCAGAGCCAGTAGAATATTGATTGCCTCATCAATTGTTTTTTATTTTTTTGTTGTTGTTGTTTGTTTGTTTTATTGTTCTTTATTAAGGACAAGTCGTAAGAATTTTTACAACATTGTAATCTAGAACTCCACAAGTAACAAAAGATTGATAAAACAGAAAAATATGTAAGGTAATGTGTTTCTCATATTCATCATTGAGAAAGCAGTGTTGCATATTTTGAACAATTTCGCAGCAACAAAATACTGTCCTAACTATTTTACAGATTTTTTTTGTGTGCAATATTTCTACCCTTTAACATTACAATGTATAAGGCTTAGCACTAATCAGCAAACATTGCAGACTACTAAGAACATGCCATGCCTTTAGAAAGCTTCTTATGCATTGAGGGCATTGGAAGTATCAAAAAATTCAATTTACAGAGCCTTGCAAAAGTATTCACCCCTCCATGCATTTTTCGTGTTTTGTTGCCCCACAACCTGGAATTAACATGGATTGTTTGAGGATTTGTATCATTTAATTTACAGAACATGCCCACAACTTTTGATTTTTTTAAAATTATTATTATTATTATTATTATTGTGAAGCAAACAACAAATAGGACAAAATAACAGAAAAAGTCAATGTGCATAACTATTCACCCCCCTAAAGTCAATACTTTGTAGAGCCACATTTTGCGAAAATCACAGCTCCAAGTCGCTTTGGATAAGTCTCTATGAGCTTGCCACATCTTACCACTGGGATTTTTGTCCATTCCTCCTTTCAAAACTGCTCGAGCTCCTTCAAGTTGGATGGTTTGCGCTTGTGTACAGCAATCTTTAAGTCTGACCACACATTTTCTATTGGATTGAGGTCTGGGCTTTGACTAGGCCATCCCAACACATTTACATGTTTCCCCTCAAACCACTCAAATGTTGCTTTAGCAGTGTGTTTGGGGTCATTGTCCTGCTGGAAGGTGAACCTCCATCCTAGCCTCAAATCACTCACAGAGTGGTACAGGTTGTGCTCAAGAATATCCCTGTATTTAGCACCATCCATATTTCCCTCAACTCTGACCAGTTTCCCAGTCCTGACTGCTGAAAAACATCCCTACAGCATGATGCTGCCACCACCATGTTTCACTGTGGGGATGGTGTTCTTTGGGTGATGTGTTTGGTTTGCGCCAGACATAGCATTTTCTTTGATGGCCGAAAAATTCAAATTTAGTCTCATCAGACCAGAGCACCTTCCTTCATACATTTTTGCGTCTCCCACATGCCTTTTCACAAACTCAAAACGTGCCAGTTTTTTTTTTTGCTGAAAGTAATGGCTTTCTTCTGGCCACTCTGCCATAAAGACCAACTCTATGGAGCGTACGGCTTATTGTCGTCCTATGTACAGATACTCCAGTCTCTGCTGTGGAACTCTGCAGCTCCTCCAGGGTTACCTTCGGTCTCTGTGCTTCCTCTCTGATTAATGCCTTCCTTGCCTGGTCCATGAGTTTTGGTGGGCGGCCGTCTCTTGGCAGGTTTGCTGTTGAGCCATGTTCTTTACATTTGATTATGATAGATTTAATGGTGCTTCTGGGGTCATCAAAAATGTTGATTTTTTTTTTATAACCTAACCCTGACTTGTACTTCTCAACAACATTGTCCCATACTTGTTTGGAGATTTCCTTGGTCTTCATGGCAGTGTTTGGTTAGTGGTGCCTCAGGGGCCTTTCAAACAAGGTGTGCATATGTAATGACAGATCATGTGACACTTAGATTGCACACAGGTGGACATCATTTCACTAATTATGTGACTTTTGAAGTTAATTGGTTGCACCAGCGCTTTTTATGGGCTTCATAACAAAGGGGGTGAATACATACGCACATGCCAATTTTCTGTTTTCTATTTCTAAAAAATAGATTGATGTATATATTGTCACTTCTAATTTCACTTCACCAACTTAGACTATTGTTTTCTGATCCATCACATAAAATTCAGACCACTTGGTCTAATCCGCTCCTGTCTCCACTCTCCGCCAAGATTGGGAAAAGAGCTTCAAGAAGCTCCTTGATTTCAAGGCACTCCTGAAAGACTTCCAAGGCTCCCATATACACAAGAAAGTAGGATATGGTGGCTGTGCCCCATAGTTCAGGAAGTCTGGTCTATGACTGTTAAAGTAATATTGAGACTATTTAAGATTACCTTGAGACCAGCTATTGCCACTTGTCTGCTGGGTATTCACTCTACTAATCTGTACTCACAGGGTAATACATTGTCTCAATTAATTATGTTGGCAGCTAAAAACATTATCGTCATGTTTTGGAAAGATAGTCTTATTAGATTCCATGATTTAATCAATAAAATTAATTATATCTTTATAAACGAAAGGACGACCCATATCTTATTAGACTCATCAATTGTTAAACCTAAATCTTGAACTCATCATTCATGCTTATATTAATTATAAACAATTGGCAATATTAATAATCTCATTAAATATGTGATTTTTTAATTATACAATGTTGTTTTACCCTTCTTTGTCACAGACTCAATCACACGTGACTGGGATTATGGCAATGCCATGATGGGATAATCATAAATGCAGACTGAAGAGGAGAGACTCTCTGATCCAAGCACTGCCATTGGCCAGTGTCTGACAGCACAAGACTTTCTGTGCAACCAAAGAATCCATTCCACCTGCCTGGACACCAGAAGCTCCCTCATAACCTGTCCCGTAATCACTGTCAAACTACAAAATATTACTGCAGTAAGCCGTTACAATGTTACTACCTGGGCAATGAGGCACTCAGGAGTGTGAGTGGAGCCCAACTCATGAGCAATGCAATGGAGAAGACTTGGACATGAAACTCCTTCTTTGGTGTCTCACATCCATATATATATATACATTCTCTTTTAGACGTATGGACGCCTTAACATAACATTATGTAAAAAGGTACACAAGGTGCCAATCATAATCAATATGCAGCCAACAATATATAGGGCCCTGACAATTATCTCCATGTTTAGACCACCCCAAAAAAAACCCATAGAAATGGGGTTTGTGAAATGATCAACATGAGGATGAACAATAAATAATAACTGTCAATATGCGAAGACCTATTCTTCAATAATTTAACTGCAGATAGACCCTGAATCTCAGGGAAGATGAGAATTGTATTCACACAACTTCCAGTAATATGTAAGGATAGAAATGCAACAACAAAATGCTTCACTGCAAAATGAAGAATTTCAGGAGTAACTCTCTGGGCCGGACACTTGATGCGCTGTCAGCAGGTTGCCCTGGGCCAAATTTCTATGATCACTCTGGATTGAGAGTAGAAAGGGATATTGAGGGGTGAGGAAAATGAGAGGGGGGAGGAAGAAAGCTTGGTTGAATGAGGTAAACAGGAGAGCATAAACTAGAAGAGAGAATTACAGTAGTACAGGAGAAGAATGGAGTGAGAGGGAAAACGAGAACAAAGTAAGTAGAAGGAAAGGAAATGGGGTAGAGTTAGGAAAGCGTTGAACCATTTTGCTGCTGGCCTTGATGGCCTTTTGGGAAATCTGACCCAAAGGGTCCGTAAAACTCCCACTGATAAGCCCTGGAGGAGCCAGGCTGCGTATAGCTAACAACTCATTCTTAATACTGTTCATGTTATATACAATATAGTCTAAAACTTTGAGTTGTTTAGCCCTTGCAGTATAGACCTTGTAGTTTATAGGTACCTGGAGAGTTTGACTACTGTCCTTCATTTTCTAACATGTAGACCAATGGTTCTCAACAGCCAGTCTTGGGATCCAAGCCAGTTCATGAGAGCTTATCTGTTGGTCCACAAGAGTGCCTAACCGTTTAAAATATGTGTAGTCTCAGCTTGTTCAAAATGTTTTGGGTCTTCATGGCAGTCCCTACAAGTATTGTAAAGTAACCAGGCAGATCTTAGATCAAAAAAGGTTGAGAGGCTCTGGACTAGAGGTCTAAAACAGGTAAGGTAAGAGCTAAAAAGCATGACTATGGCAAATTTTGAAAAACTACAGGTCTCAGTTATGATTGTTCAAATGTTTGTATGAAAGCAAGAACTGCAATTATTACATCCAAAATAATAAATGGTGGAAATAGAAAAACAAATAAGAATAAAGTAATCAAATTTTTCCCTTTGTATTTCACCTTCTTTTCAAGTGAGTATAATCATGAATCGGTGGTCAGATAAAATCTATATTGTAAAAACCCAAAGAAAATATATGATAAGGACAGGTAAGCCTTCACTGACCAGCAATGCAAATGGTAGAAGTAGACAAGATGAGTTCAGAGAGGGTGTGCTTACAAATGGCTTCCTTTCCCCTTGTTGAATTCACTAATCTACATCTTTATGATAAGATATATAGTTTGGTTTATGATATGGCAACCTAGGATCGGTTTTCAAAATAGCCAACATGGCATGGGGCTTTGGTTGCAAGAAATCACGTGGTGGCATCAAAATGGTTCCACACTTTCCACTCTACGTCTTTCAAAAATATCTTTCTTTCTTCTTTTCACCTCCGTTGTCCTTATTTTCATTAATTCATGTTTAATAATTTTCCCTTCCGTCCTATCCTCCCCATTGGACCCATTACTCATTGGACACATTTTCACATTTCCAAAGACTGCTTCCTCTAACCCTTATCTTTGTCACTGTTTTCCCAATGTTTATTCTCTCTTAGGCCTCTATTTGTCAATTTAGTGATATCAGTGAGTTTATCATTATATTGCTATGCAATTGGCCATATGAAAATGTAGTATAACTTCCAATATAATGAAGCACATGCTTAGCAGTGTTCTCTAAACTAATTCTGCCATTTGGGGCTGCAAAAGTATTGACATGATCCCCACAATCTACTTGGCTCCTTAGAGAATCACATAATTTATCCCAGCTGACACAAATTGTATTTTAAGGTTCAAAACCACTCCACCGGAAGCTAATATGGCCCCATAGCCTCAGAATGTCTTCTATGGGATCTTCTGAAGAACACCTCCCCACAGAGAAACATGTAGAGGCAATTTATTTGCAAATTTTCTGATCACATAAAATGCAACCTGAGATTTCTGTAGAACCGTTTGGGGAACGCTCACAGACTTGTACAAGTTAAAATAAAGCTACATTTAGAATAAAAATGTAGATTATAAAGAATAATGTGGAGCTCAGTGCACCTCCGAGATCATCCTAATGTAAAACTGCATATAGTATTCACACACAATGAATATGAATTGATGTGAAAGGCAATGATTGATAGGTGATAATGATTCGGATTATAGCTAAAGCTTTTGCTATTTTTTTGAGACTCCAAGGGCCTCATTAAATTCCACAGCCCGTAAGTCTGCGGGCTTGAAATCTGCAGCAGTTACAGAGCGATTAAATTGAACAAGCCCGTAAGTACGGGTCCTAAGGCTTAAACTCGCAAACCCTGCTTCCATATGTAATATTTCAGTGCCTGATCATGATCAACGAGGCAAGTCCGTATGTTGCTGCTGAGACAGAGACAATTGTAAATGAGACCGTCACCATGACGTCCGTTAAAGGTGCGGTTTAACCGTCAATCAACTAGTGTTTCGAAGTCCGATAGGATCAGACTCATAATCTAGCATCTAAAATCAATAAAAATAAATGAAGAAATCATTCTAGTTCATGAGGGTGGCCTGATATGTATTAACCCCTTGATTCCCAAGATTGAGATAACATGAAAATAAAATATAAAAAACAAAACAAAATGTAATTGCAGATTTCTGATCTTGAGACTGTTGTGCAATTAATTCTGATGTCTTACATCGTTTTTCCCGTATTTTAAAGTACAGTATTGATTTGCATTTACAGTGCTACGAACAGTTGTTTAACCCCTTAAGTCCTCTCTAGTACCCATAGGATTTTTGGCGACACTTGTCATCTGCGGGTTTGAAAGCAAGTGTGGCTTTGGGGAATTGTAGCAATTTAATATTGATTTGCGATTGTGACATTCCCGTCTTGAAAGATCTAAGGCTTAGCTGGGTCGGAGTTACGATTTTGGCAACCGCAGTTGTTTTTCAGCCTGTAACCCGCAGATTGTTTGCGGTAAGCTAAAAAAGGCCAATTTAATAGCCATAACTTTTGCGGGCTCCTTTATGGGCTTCAGTAACTACAATTTGTGGAATTTAATGAGGCCCTAGTTTGGAAATTTGTCTCGGTTTTAGTCCCTTGTGACCAATCTGGAAACATAACTTGTCAATGGTTGTCATCGCCAATGGAGGCCAACTGATACTGGCAGCAGGCGGCATTACTGCAACAGGCTGTGTTTTGCTGACAAAGATGCCTAAAACTCGCAGGAGGGTCTACATGTCCCCTGCTATACAAATCTAAAAAGAATAAATGTGCGTTTTTAAGAAGAATGTCTAGTGCTCTCTTTGTCGGTTGGGAGAGAAGCTTTGATACAGTACCAGGTGTAACGGCTACCCCGGTAGTGAGAGGGTACCAGCCGTTGGGGACGTCCTTTTCTTAAGCAAGGTGCTGTGCAGTAATGAAATGCTTATTCCCCTCCACGATATCCCATTGTATAATCCAGGAGTGCTGTAAAATGCGGCAGAGTAACGGTACCATAAATCCCCCCCAAAGAATGAGACGATGCTACATTTTGAAGGGTCAAGTAGAACTCAACCAATATATATATAGTAGGATCATATTTTAACCATAATAATTAAATAAACATAAAACAGGGTAAAACAGTGATGGGTTCCGTTACACACCTCCCCCGTGACCATAAGCCGGCATACACGGTCTGATCCCAACGGATCGGCCTGGGGATGTCCGGACAAAACAATTTGTTGGTCACTTCTACAGTTTGACAACCCATCAGCATTACTGCAATTCACATTTCCTCACATTTCAAGAACAAAACAAACGCACACTTCATACAGCATTCACAGCAATAAACATTTCAAGGAGAGGGAAAATACATTTTACAAACTGGTTTCAGACAATTAAATAATGAGGCAGAAAAGCATCAGCCTTCCAAATGAACTGAAGTCCTTTAGCAAAACCGTCCCAAGTTGCAGAGTATATTCCTCCCCCAGCTCGTGGTCGGGCCCCTATTGTACAGGGTCCACTGTTCTCCCCCTGTACACCCACCCAAAAAAATCCAGGATCCCATCCCAACAGTCCAGGATCCCAGTGTCCAAAAGGTGGGCCACAATCTCTGTCCCATAGAAACCCCTTTCCATATAAAACGTTCCCGCTCATCCCCTCTATCGTCGGCTAATGCTCGGTACTTTTGGAGGGTGGGGTCCTGTCTAGTTTCCCTCACAAGCTCTTCGGGGGTGTCCCACGCTATAGGTCTCTCTGTGGCGGTAGTGCTAAGTGTCTGCTTGTGGCTTACCTGGGTCTCCCGACCTGTTGTAGGATTGTCCTCTGTATGGGTCTGTGAGCGGGTGGTCACGGGACAAGCAGCAGCAGTCGTGGGTAAAAAGGCTGAGGCTAGAGGGCCAATATCGTTGCCCAGCACAACCTCAGCAGGTAAATTGTCCATGATGCCTACTGTGGTCTTTCCCGACCCGACTCCCCAATCCAAGTGTACCCGGGCGGTGGGTAAGCGAAAAACAGCCCCCCCTGCGACACGAACAGCAACGATACGATTAGATACATGTTCTGGTTTCACGAGATGTTTCTGCACCAAAGTGATGGTAGCGCCAGTGTCTCTTAAGCCTTGTGCTATCTGTCCATTCACACGCACCTCTTGGCGGTGATGCTGGCGGTTATCCGGGGAGGCAGCCTGTACGGGGTTGGCCTCATACAAGATTCCCAAACACTCCTCAGGGCTCCCTTTGATTTTCAGGCAGTGAGCAGCAGAGGGACGTGATGGCGGGGTCTCTGTGTGGGGTGTTGTGCGCCTCCATTTGTTATTGGCTGATCTCAAAGGGCAATAACGGGCAATATGCCCTGTGTTGCTGCAGCGATGGCACGTCATTTTGTTAGAATCCCGGGGTTGGTGGTTAGACCCCTGAGGCCGTGGCGGTCCTGGGGGTACTGGGGCCCGAAATTCTGTGCGTGCAGCGGGTATTGAAGTGCGTGGCTCTGCTCTAGACGTTGGTCGTGTGGACCCTTGGCTCACCTTTCTGGATTCTGCGTATTCGTCCGCTAGCCGTGCTGCCTCGGTTAAGTTAGCAGGGCGACGATCTCTCACCCAATCCTGTATGTCTGCCGCCAGATTTTGGAAGAAATGTTCCATCAGGAATAGCTGTAGTACTTCCTCTCCTGTGTTGGCATTGCACCCTCGCACCCAATGTGATGCCACCCTTTGTATATTGCTGGCCCATTCCATGTGGGAGTCTGAAACCTTCTTTTTAGACTCCCTGAAGCGACGGCGATATGTTTCCGGGGTGACGGCATATCTGGTGAGCAGTGCAGCCTTCACCCGGCGATACTGCGCAATATCTTCCTCAGTAAGCGCCCGAAAAGCCTCATTTGCTTTTCCTGATAGCTTTCCAGCCAAAATAGTGACCCATTGGTCTGGTGGTATTTGGTGTAGTGAGCACTGCCTCTCGAAGTCAGCCAAATATCCATCAATTTCTTCCTCACTTTCCACAAACGCTTTGAAGGCAGTGAAGGGTATTTTCTGCCTTGTAGCAGCGGGTGGGGGAGTATGAACTGTATGTGCCAGGGGTTGTCTAGCTCTTGCCAGTTCAAGTTCGTGCCCCCTCCTATTTTGGATCTCCGTTCTCGCTTCCCGGAACAGCTGATCTATTAGCTCCACGGATGTTGCTGGGTACATGGATAATCTCCGCTGAACCAGGTTTGTAATTTCCTCCTCCTCGCTGACAGGGGAAGGTTGGTCCACGACCTCCATGGATCGATCCATCTCGTCCAGCTCCAGTAGGTCAGCTATCAGCTCTCTCCGTGGTCAGTTGTTGGCACTCCTTCCTCTGGTTTCCAAGAGATCCTTTAGTGTGGGTCTTTTCAGTTTAGCGTACTGGGATTCCATTCAGCACTTGCGTTGGGGATGAAAAGGACCATCCCACCACTGCCATCCAATGTAACGGCTACCCCGGTAGTGAGAGGGTACCAGCCGTTGGGGACGTCCTTTTCTTAAGCAAGGTGCTGTGCAGTAATGAAATGCTTATTCCCCTCCACGATATCCCATTGTATAATCCAGGAGTGCTGTAAAATGCGGCAGAGTAACGGTACCATAAATCCCCCCCAAAGAATGAGACGATGCTACATTTTGAAGGGTCAAGTAGAACTCAACCAATATATATATAGTAGGATCATATTTTAACCATAATAATTAAATAAACATAAAACAGGGTAAAACAGTGATGGGTTCCGTTACACCAGGTATTAGCCATCAAAGAAAGGATTTCAATTGAGACACCTATGAGGGCTCTTGTCACATGACAGCATTTCCAAATATATCTCTAGAGACAATATTTCAGTGAGCAGGGACCACCTCATTGCAGAATGGTACCTACTGATGACCTATAATACAGGGTTGAGTTACATTATTATGACCACCGCCTACCTTTGACGTCAGCAACACCTAGCCAATGGTATACATCACATGTCATGAGCAGGCTTGGTGGGTATATAAGGTGGCATGTAGGCATTCTGTAAATATATCAACCATTGCTGTTGCGGGTAAAACGTCTTTGAAAAGGGGATGGTTATTGGCTTTCAGGCCAAGGGTGAACGAATTTCTGGAACAGCGCAGTTTGTGAACTGCTCGCATGCTGCTGTGGTTAAAGCGTACCGTGAATGGACAAATGGCATTATTGCGAATAAACAGTGTCAAAACTGCAGAGCACTTTGTACCATTGATGGTGAATGTTGGCTGAGAAGGTGTGTGAGGGCCAACCAACATGCTACAGTTGAGCAACTCATCATCCAAACGAGCCAGGGGCTACCAGACATGTGTCTAAAAAGGCAGTACAGCGAACCCTGTTGCGTATGGGCCTCCGAAGCAAATGACTGGTCACTGCACCCATGCTGATTTGGGTTCATCATCAGAAACGGCTTCAATTTGCATAACAGTATCAAAGTTGGACCTCTTTTGATTAGCAAAGGGTTGCCTTCTCTAATTAGTTACATTTTCTGCTCCATCGACTGTAAGGACGTTGGTGTGTCATGAGCGAAACCTCCAAGAACAAACACTCTGCTACCATTGCTAGAAGAACACAAGCTGGTGGTGGCATTGTAATGGCCTGGGGAAAGTTTTCTTGGCATTGTCTCGATCCACTCATACCTCTGGAAGGGACTCTCACCCAATTGGGATAGCTATCCATCCATGTACTGTCTTCCCTGAAGCGGAAGAGATCATCCAACAGGACAATCAAACATGTCAGAATTGCCAGGGAGTGGATAGAGGAGCACAACAAAGACTTGCAAGTACTTCCCTGGCCTACAAATCGAGCACCTGTGGGACTACCTTGATCATCATGTTCACCGTATGGATCCGCATGGCTCCAGATACCCTTGCCAATCTTCCAGCATCTTATTGACTCACTAACATGCCGTGTAGCTGCTGTCCGTGGGATATTACTCTTAATAATGTCATAATAATGTGACTGGACCGTGTATTATAATAATTTTTTATGTTATATTATCACAACAATGTTTCAGGAAGGGTTTGGACATGCTTTATTCTTTCTTTCTATCTTTAAGCTCTAGCTCTGAAACTGGAGCGATAACAACCCAGAACTGCATGTGTTAAACACGACTGTCCTAGAATAATATTTAGATAATATAACATTATGGGCAGTTTAATGGTTTTGAACACTGAATATTATAGTTAATTACATTAAATATAGACAATTTGGGATTGTTTTTTCATCCTCTGTTATTATGTATTATAGGAAACAATAAACCTAATAGATGTCTGAAGTGCATCTTATTGGGTTCTAATGTAAATGTAATGTAAAATTCAATTAACGGGGTCTCCATAGTCCTTGTTTCCACTTTTTCTTGACTGGTAAGATAAAGGAGGAAGAAACACAATGTTTTTATCTATCTATTATTTGTAGTATTTGCTGTTTTTGTAATCGGAATTTCATGTGCAAAGACTATATATATCTTTTGTTAGTAATCAGCTGTTAAATTGGTCTATTTGGTGACCCTGTCAGCCAAAATTATTTTTTGAGCAATAAATTGTGATTTTCTCTTAATAAATTATTTCGCCTTTTCCCTGCTAAATGGTTATGATTAATGAAATGACTAATTATAAATTGCAATAGGACTCCTATAATGTAGGTCTCATCTCTGGTAGTGAAAGGGTTTATAGCAGAAAAAGGAGATGTTATAATTTGGCCAACCCATCTAAAGAAATGGAAACAAGAACTTTTATAATCGCCACAAGGGGGCACACTTTCTTTATGTCACATATTTGTCCAGTGTGAAATGAGATGTCGCGCCTTTCTCGGCTACTGGTATATTTGGTAAGCAGTGATGTATGTAGCAGTATTCACTCATCCATTGAGTTGAGCTCTTCACTGTGCAACTGGAGATGCGGGGTCAGGTCCTCTCACAGAATTTTTTTTTTTTTGCTTAAAAATAATAAATACCTTATTTAGGTTGTATAAAAGAGCAAAAGTTAATATAAGATATATAGATTTAGGACCAATAATTAGGGACTGATGACCGGGCAGGGAATAGGGTGGATTATTTGTTAATTTGGAATAATCAGCTTCGTCCCTTACTGTTAGGTGATAGAGCAACTACTGAAAAAGTAGAAAACATGACCCCATGTTTTTGAGTAATACTGACCGATGATGAAGTGCAAAGAGAGGACAAACAATATAAATAGTGATGGGAATGAGGGGGGGCATGTGGAGGTTGATGGTCTGTAGGAGAAGATTGTCAAAAATAATCTGAAGAGAGGGAGTTTATAATAAGAATGTGAAGATAATCAATGAAAGGGTGCAGGGAGATAGTGGGTGATCCATCAGATGTGATGGGGTGCAGGGAGATAGTGAGTGATCCATCAAATGTGATGGGGTGCAGGGAGAAAGTGGGTGATCCATCAGATGTGATGGGGTGCAGGGAGAAAGTGGGTGATCCATCAGATGTGATGGGGTGCAGGGAGATAGTGGGTGATCCATCAGATGTGATGGGGTGCAGGGAGATAGTGGGTGATCCATCAGATGTGATGGGGTGCAGGGAGATAGTGGGTGATCCATCAGATGTGATGGGGTACAGGGAGATAGTGGGTGATCCATCAGATGTGATGGGGTGCAGGAAGATAGTGGGTGATCCATCAGATGTTATGGGGTGCAGGGAGATAGTGGGTGATCTATCAGATGTGATGGTGTGCAGGAAGATAGTGGGTGATCCACCAGATGTGATGGGGTGCAGGGAGATAGTGGGTGATCCATCAGATGTGATGGGGTGCAGGGAGATAGTGGGTGATCCACCAGATGTGATGGGGTGCAGGGAGATAGTGGGTGATCCACCAGATGTGATGGGGTGCAGGGAGATAGTGGGTGATCCACCAGATGTGATGGGGTGCAGAGAGATAGTGGGTGATCCATCAGATGTGATGGGGTGCAGGGAGATAGTGGGTGATCCATCAGATGTGATGGGGTGCAGGGAGATAGTGGGTGAACCATCAGATGTGATGGGGTGCAGGGAGATAGTGGGTGATCCACCAAATGTGATGGGGTGCAGGGAGATAGTGGGTGATCCACCAGATGTGATGGGGTGCAGGGAGATAGTGGGTGATCCATCAGATGTGATGGGGTGCAGGGAGATAGTGGGTGATCCACCAGATGTGATGGGGTGCAGGGAGATAGTGGGTGATCCACCAGATGTGATGGGGTGCAGAGAGATAGTGGGTGATCCATCAGATGTGAAGGGGTGCAGGGAGATAGCGGGTGATCCATCAGATGTGATGGGGTGCAGGGAGATAGTGGGTGATCCACCAGATGTGATGGGGTGCAGGGAGATAGCGGGTGATCCATCAGATGTGATGGGGTGCAGGGAGATAGTGGGTGATCCACCAGATGTGATGGGGTGCAGGGAGATAGTGGGTGATCCATCAGATGTGATGGGGTGCAGGGAGATCCATCAGATGTGATGGGGTGCAGGGAGATAGCGGGTGATCCATCAGATGTGATGGGGTGCAGGGAGATAGCGGGTGATCCATCAGATGTGATGGGGTGCAGGGAGATAGTGGGTGATCCACCAGAGGTGATTTTACAAGAACTTACTAGAAATGAGGCCATCTTGGATTTATTAATCACAAATAATATTGATTTAATATCAAATGTTGAAATAGGGCAACGGTTGGGAAACAGTGATCACAACACAGTCTCATTTGAGATTTAATTTTTAAAAAAACTGTAAGGGGCCAACGAAAACTCTTACTTTTAAAAGGGCAGATTTCTAAGGGCAGCAATACAAAGTATAGACTGGGGCAAAGAACTGGTTGGTAGAAATACTGAACATCAATGGACATTTAAATCCTTATTAAATATACATACTTATCACCATATACCATGTGGAAATAAAAGTAAAAGGAGTAAATCACATCCTGTGTGACTTAACAATGATTTATACATCAAGATACGGAGTAAAAAAAACAGGCATTTATATTAAACAAACAAGAGGGGACAGAGACTGCTTTAAGGGAGTACAAGGAAATTGAACATAGAAAATGAAAATTTAGTTGCAAAGGAGAGTAAGACTAAACCTAAAATATTTGTTTGAATATATTAATGAGAAGAAGGCGAGTAAGGAAGCTATAGGAACATTACAATGTGACACAGGCCGTCTGATAATTAGTGACCAGGATGGTCAAATATGTTCTGTTCTTCGGTATACACAAGGGAGGTACCAGTGGTTGGGTCACAGCAACATAATGGGGCTACACTACCATCACCAAATAACTGGATAACGCACGAAGAAATCCAAAAGCGGTTGGAAAAAATAAATGTTAATAAAGCCCCGGGTCCTGATGAAGTACATCTAAGGGTGCTAAGGGAACTGGTTTCTGTAGGAATCACCTACAAAGCCGGATAAAAGCACTTTCTACAAAGATTCTAAGCTCAAAACAGGGCCCTCCATTTTCTGCAGTTTGTTAATATTGTATTTTTCCTTGTTCTTTTCTTATGTACAGCACTACGGAATATGTTGGTGCTATACAAATAAAAGATAATAATAATAATAGCCAAACTATTATATCTAATATTTCAGGACTCACCATGGGGTCTCTACCAGATGACTGGAGAAAAGCAGACGTAATACCTATATTTAAGAAGAGAGCAAGAGCAAATCCAGGGAATTACAGACCTATATTCCTTACTTCTGTAGTGGGAAAGGTTTTAGAAGGGTTAATAAAGGATGGTATACAAGAATATGCCTATTTGAACAGGATTATAAATAGCAATCAATACAGATTTATGAGGGATAGGTCATGTCAAACAAATCTAATTAGTTTCTATGAGGAGGTTAGTAGGAACTTGGATCAGGGCAACTCAGTGGATGTAGTCTTTTGGGATTTTGCAAAGGATTTTGATACAGTGCCACATGGGAGACTATTGGCCAAACTAAGGGATACAGGAATTGCAGTAAATATCTTCTCATGGATTGAGAGCTGGCTAAAAGACCAGATGCAAAGGATTGTTGTGAATGGAAAATACGCCGACTGGACTAATGTGGTAAGTGGGGTTCCTCAGGGCTCAGCATTAGGTCCTCTCCTATTTTTATTAATGACTTAGAAGTAGGACTGGAAATTATTGTCTCCATTTTTTGCTGATGACACTAAAGGTAATTAAGTCAGATAACGATGTACTTTCCCTCCAAAGGGATTTGCATAAATTAGAGAAATGGGCAATTAAATGGCAGATAAGATTTAATTGGAATAAATGTAAAGTCATGCATTTAGGAAGAAAAAATAGCCATGTAATTAATAATCTTAATGGAGCAAACCTAGGGGTATCAGATATTGAAAGGGATTTGGGAGTACTTGTGGACAACCATCTAGATAACAGTGCTAAATGCCAAGCAGCATCTGCAAAGGCAAATAAAATATTAGCATATATTAAGAAGGGTATAGAAGCAAGGGAAGCAAATATAATTCTGCCACTATACAAATCTCTAGTACGCCCTCATTTTGAATATGGAGTACAATTTTGGGCACCACTTCATAAAAAGGAAATTTTAGAGCTGGAAAAAGTACAGGGGAGGGCAACAAAGCTAATAAGGGGAATAGAGGGGCTAAGTTATGAAGAAAGACTAAACAAATTAAACTTAAAAAAGGTGTCTAAGAGGGGATATGATTACCTTATATAAATAAAACCAGGGTCAAGTGAACTTTTTGTGCCAAGAGGTTTTCAACTGAGGACATCCTTTGAGGTTAGAAGGAAAAAGATTCCACCTGAAAGAAAGAAAAGGGTTCTTCATACGAAGGGTGGTTAAACTGTGGAATTCTCTACCAAAGGAGGTGGTGACAGCAAATAGATAACTTTAAAAAAGGATTGGATATATGTTTAAATAAAAAGGGCATTCAGGGCTATCCTGGATAACTAGAGACGGAGTATTGATCCAGGGAGGAGTCTGATTGCCAGGATCTTGGGTCAGGAAGGAATTTATTTTTTTCCCCTTTTGAGACAATTGGCAAAGTTTCACTTTCTGCTTGCCTTTCTCTGGATCCATTAACAATACATCTGCATACTGCAGATCAGAGGTTATATAAAAAGGTTGAACTTAATGGACACAAAGTCTTTTTTCAACCTCAATTACTATGTAACTATGTAATAATCTATGGGGGTACAGGGTGGATGATTTATCAGAGGTGATTATCTATTAAGATGTAGGGAGATGGTGGGCGATCCATTAGAAGTGATTATCTATTAGGGGTGCTGGTAGATAGTGGATGATATAGCAGAGGTGATTATCTGTCAGGGTGCAGGGAGGTGGTGGATGGTCTATCAGAGGTGATTATCTCTTATGGGTGCAGGAAGATGGTGAATGGTCTATCAAAGGTGATTATCTCTTATGGGTGCAGGGAGATGGTGGATGGTCTACCAGAGGTGATTATCTCTTATGGGTGCAGGGAGATGGTGGATGGTCTACCAGAGGTGATTATCTCTTATGGGTGTTGGATGGTCTACCAGAGGTGATTATCTCTTATGGGTGTAGGTGGATGGTCTATCAGAGGTGATTATTTATTAAGGGTGCAGAGAGATGGTGGATGGTCTATCAGAGCTGATTATCTCTTATGGGTGCAGGGAGATGGTGGATGGTCTACTAGAGGCGATTATCTCTTATGGGTGCAGGGAGATGGTGGATGGTCTATCAGAGGTGATTATCTCTTATTAGTGCAGGAAGATGGTGGATGGTCTATCAAAGGTGATTATCTCTTATGGGTGCAGGAAGATGGTGGATGGTCTACTAGAGGTGATTATCTCTTATGGGTGCAGGGAGATGATGGATGGTCTATCAGAGGTCATTATATATTATGGGTGCAGGGAGATGGTGGATGGTCTACCAGAGGTGATTATCTCTTATGGGTGCAGAGAGATGGTGGATGGTCCACCAGAGGTGATTATCTCTTATGGGTGCAGGGAGATGATGGATGGTCTATCAGAGGTGATTATATATTATGGGTGCAGGGAGATGGTGGATGGTCTACCAGAGGTGAATATCTCTTATGGGTGCAGAGAGATGGTGGATGGTCCACCAGAGGTGATTATCTCTTATGGGTGCAGGGAGATGATGGATGGTCTATCAGAGGTCATTATATATTATGGGTGCATGGAGATGGTGGATGGTCTACCAGAGGTCATTATATATTATGGGTGTAGGGAGATGGTCTACCAAAGGTGATTATCTCTTATGGGTGCAGGGAGATGGTGGATGGTCTATCAGAGGTCATTATATATTATGGGTGCATGGAGATGGTGGATGGTCTACCAGAGGTGATTATCTCTTATGGGTGCAGGGAGATGGTGGATGGTCTATCAGAGGTGATTATCTCTTATTAGTGCAGGAAGATGGTGGATGGTCTATCAGAGGTGATTATCTCTTATTAGTGCAGGAAGATGGTGGATGGTCTATCAGAGGTGATTATCTCTTATTAGTGCAGGAAGATGGTGGATGGTCTACCAGAGGTGATTATCTCTTATGGGTGCAGGGAGATGATGGATGGTCTATCAGAGGTCATTATATATTATGGGTGCATGGAGATGGTGGATGGTCTACCAGAGGTGATTATCTCTTATGGGTGCAGAGAGATGATGGATGGTCCACCAGAGGTGATTATCTCTTATGGATGCAGGGAGATGATGGATGGTCTATCTATCAGAGGTGATTATATATTATGGGTGCAGGGAGATGGTGGATGGTCTACCAGAGGTGATTATCTCTTATGGGTGCAGGGGGATGGTGGATGGTCTACCAGAGGTGATTATCTCTTATGGGTGCAGGGAGATGGTGGATGGTCTACCAGAGGTGATTATCTCTTATGGATGCAGGGAGATGGTGGATGGTCTATCAGAGGTGATTATCTCTTATTAGTGCAGGAAGATGGTGGATGGTCTATCAAAGGTGATTATCTCATATGGGTGCAGGGAGATGGTGGATGGTCTATCAGAGGTGATTATCTCTTATGGGTGCAGGAAGATGGTGGATGGTCTATCAGAGGTGATTATCTATTAAGGGTGCAGAGAGATGGTGGATGGTCCACCAGAGGTGATTATCTCTTATGGGTGCAGGGAGATGGTGGATGGTCTATCAGAGGTGATTATCTATTATGGGTGCAGGAAGATGGTGGATGATCTAATATAGGTGATAATCTTCAAGAAGGTGCAGGAAAAGGGGTTGATTATCTGTAAGAGGTAACTATCAATGTGGGGTGCAGGGAGTGGTTGGGAGATCTATCAGAGGTGATTATCTATTAGGGGGATGCATCAAGAGGGGTTAATGAGGTACAAGGGGCTCATGAGCTATGAGGTGGTGCAGAGAGAGGGTGGGGGTTATAAGGAGTTATGATCTATGAGGGTGTTATCACCTATAAGAGATGGTGATCTATGAAGAGGTTCAGAGAGGGGATGGGTAAGGGGTGTTAATGTATGAGGAGGTGCAGGGTATGGTATACCCCTTAGAGATGCACACATTGTCAGATGTATGTACTTAATTTCTAATAAACATACAATATAAACAGTTGTGGAGCTACCCTATCTAACTACTCACTAATTCATTTTTGTATAGATCCAGCAGCATGTTCTCGGTGACGAGGTCCCTGATTGGCTAGGACACTACACTGCACATACAGCCCTACAAAGTCTGTGTCTGCGTATGCTGCAGTGAGCAGACCCATACAGGGACTATTTGTTTGATTTTAGACAGTAAAAACAGAGCTTATAAGCACTTCTTAATAAAATAAAGTATATAAAAGTAAATAGATACCCAGGGATATAATATAACATGTAACATCCAGAAAGTTCCATATCCCATAGTGCTAAATGGATACCCATGCTAGTGGGTCTAATGTAAAAAGTTTTTATATTTTGAACCTCATTTGCATGTCACTACCCAGAACCCTTAGCTACAGTGGAAATACTGCTTACTGAGAAGTTTTGTGGTACAAACAATTCTTGGCCTGTGTGCTCTCAGGATGATCTGTTGTTTCCTTCCTGAATACATGAATAGTGAGATGGTAATAGGACTGACGGTGACACAAAAGGGTTCACACTATGGGGGGTGCTGCAAGAGACGGTGGTGGGAAGGAGATTGTTATGGATAATTGCATATAATAGTCAACAAATTAAATGCTGCATTTATTTTTTACTCTATTTGGCTCTATCAAGTCTAATTAAATCTAAGACTACAGTCTTCAAGGACACTTTGCCATATGCACTCTGACATAGCTCAAACCTCTGAGGGGAGTAAAAAGTCCTTTAATCAGAGGTACAGATTTGGACCTTTCCTGTTGGCTGGCCGTATGCAGTGGCGGCTGTCGGCCACTAGGTGGTGTGTGGCCGCTTTGTCAGTGAATTTCTTAGGGTCTAGTGTTAGGTGTTATGATTAGGTGTTAGGGTTGGGGTACTGGCAGATTACAAGCTTTACACTGCCAAGAAATTTACTGACATCTCGACAGGGCCACCTAGTGGACGATGGCCGCCACTGCTAGCGGCCAGCAAACAGGAAGGATCTACAGATTTAACTTAGAATATTGTTAATCTTGCTGTAGAGAGTTTGAATATTTAAATTGACACTGGTATAAATAAGAATAGTGACGGGGTTTAACACTTATACACTTGCATGCTCTTCCTCCTTATAATTATTAATAATTAACCCCTTACATAAAGTTAGTAGCAGATATGGAGGTTAGATCAGGTTGTTTACGCTTATAGTTGTCTAACACTTCTACTTTTAACAGCAGCCAATTATAAGTATGTCCAGGTATAACGTTCTGCAGTAATTGGAACCTTTGCTGTGTCCCTATAATGTATTACTTTTTGTCATTAGGATTAGATAGGAGGAGGGGGGTTACCCTGGACACGGATGCCCCCCCTGGAGGCTCTGTCCGTTTCCTGGGCACTCTTTCCCTCTTGTGTCCCTATGAATAGCCCCTCTGTTCTGCCCGGAGCACTCACACAATTAGCCTCTGTGGGGCTTTGTCTCTGATGAGTGGGGGGGGGACTTGGCTCGGGGTCTGTATAAGGACCCCTCAATGTGGGTCTCCATTTCCAAAATATGTTCCCTGGCTGTGACCATCAGCAGCTTAACCCTTAAAGTGACACAGTGCGGTACCAAATCATTTACAAATATAGGCAATAACAAGTCCAATGTTATTAATAATTTTCCAAAACTAAACTTACATTGAACTTTGTCATTCTTTCCTGTCAGTTAGCCTTTATGATCCAGCCACTAAGCCAGGGGTGGGCAAGTTCTGTCCTGGAGGGCCAAACGCAGGCCTGGATTTGAGGATTTCCTTTATGTGCACAGGTGAGTTATTCAAGATGACTGAAGAAGCGATAGTCTTGCCTGTACATAGCAGGTATATCCTGAAATCCTGGTCTGTGTGGCTCTCCAGGCTTTATCTTGCCTACCCTGGCACTAAGGAAACGGTTGTGTCTCTAATTAACGAAAGATCTTATTGTTGAAATATTTACATTTTTCGTAACATTCTATCGATAAAGTACCTGTCATTTTATATTATGGAGCATGTGATGTCACTTTAAATAGCTGCAGAGACGTTCACATTGGATAATGCTCAGACAGCACGTGGTAACAAAGGGGTTAAAGCAGTGACGGGCAACTTGATCATCAACAGGCCATGATTTCAGTGTCTCTCTGACTGAGCCCAGCCTCATCCACCTGTGCTCCAGCATAGAGATCCTGAAATCCTGGCAGTATAGAGACTGCTAAGCTGCTGGTGATTAATACTTAAAGAGATACATCAACAGTCAGAATAATGTTAGAAATGAGAACTAACCATAAATAAGTATATATGGAATTATCTATTTTTAAAAAATACTTTAAATTAGGTTTTAAAACTAAATAAATAAATACATAAATAAATAAATAAGGGTTAGATAACAGATGTTGCTATTTTTATGCCGAAAATGACTTTTCTAGATCTGGAGCAGTCTCATATATCAGGTGATTAATTAACACTGAGAATGGGGAGATTAGCAGGAAGAGCGTGCCCGATCTATAAACCTGCGTCATTACGCTGACTGAAACAACTGGGCATGCTCGGACCTTTCTTGTTAGCTGACCTAACTTAGCAGCCATTGGCCACTAGGTGGCAGGGCAGACACTTTAGTGAATTGCCTAGCTTTGGTTAGGGTTTGAGGTTAGGGTTAGAGGCTGGGGTTAGGTTTTAGGGCTAGAGGTTATGATTTGGGGTTTAGAGTTATGGGCTAGGGTTAGGGTTAGAGTTAGGGGTTAGGGTATGGGTTATGGTTTAAAATTATGGATTAGGGATAGGGTTTGGGTTAGGATTTAGAGTTAAGGGTTAGGGATAGGGTTTGGGTTAGGTTTAGAGTTAGGGGTTAGGGATAGGGATTTGGTTAGGGTTTAGAGTTAGGAGTTAGGGATAGGGTTTGGGTTATGGTTTAGAGTTAGGGATTAGGGATAGGGTTTGGATTAGGGTTTAGAGTTAGGGGTTAGGGATAGGGTTAGGGTTTAACGTTAGGAGTTAGGGATAGGGTTTGTGTTATGGTTTAGAGTTAGGAGTTAGGGATAGGGTTTGGGTGAGGGTTTAGAGTTAGGGTTAGGGATAGGGTTTGGGTTAGGGTTTAGAGTTAGAGTACTGGCAGATGATAAACTTAAAACTAACAAGAAATTCACTAAAAGCTTGGTTGCACCACCTATTGTCTGATGGCTGCCACTGCTGGAGGTCAGCTAAAAGGAAAGATCTGCATGCTCTTTCTGATAATTTTCCCCATTGTCAGTGACAGGAGACCTTGAATACAGAGGAGAATCTAAACTGCTTTAGTGGACATGCAGAAATCCTAAATGACAGTACTTTTTTTCAGTTTTAAAATGTACTCAGTCAAGACAATGGTTGTCTACAATATATTTATTAGTTAAACAAAATTTCTATTGTAAACACAGTACTGCATTGTTGCTCTAATTAGGTGACAATTAGGTGGTTGTAATTTCATGTGAGATTAAAGCACTTCCTTGGTGAGCAAACACATTCTGGATCGATACCTTGTCGTGGTGAAGGGGCTTGTGTACCTCAATGAAGCTGTGAGTTATACCATGTAGGGTCACCCAAGATGGGAAGGTCAGAGTAGAGAGATCAGACAAATCGCGGTCCACTGGAGAAGGAACTGGCAATCCATTCCAGTATCTTTGCCAAGAAAACCATATGGATTGGCACAACCAGAAACACAGACAGATGTGCCTAGTGTGCTGCGTCCATATCGTCACTGAGAGTCGGACACGACTGAAGAACAACAAGGTGACCCAAACACAGTGCTGTCAAACACTTACGCTGGTTATGTAGTTACAGTATTGTCTTTCTGTGGCTGTGCTTGTAATAAAAAGTGTAGCAAGTAAGAGATGGAGGTGCCACATCGAGAAAAATCTATTATTATTAACTTTTATTTCATCACGTGTACCCCAAACAAGGGGGTTCAACCAAGGAGAGTGTTCTGCCCTTGTATTAGTACTTAAAGAAACACAGCAATGGTTCCAATAATTTCAGACATTCAAAATTACAGTTTATTATTAACTAGTAACTTGCCAGTCATATCTGACCTTATTATATGTTATGTTCAATTGTCTGTTCTGTCTCTCTCTGTGTGCTCGCTGTCTCTCTCTCCCCCTCTCCCCCCCTTCCCTCCCTCCCCTTTCTTCCCTCCCTCCCCTTTCTTCCCTCCCTCCCCTTTCTTCCCTCTCTCCTCCTTCCCTCTCTCCCCCCCTTCCCTCCCTCCCCTTTCTTCCCTCCCTCCCCTTTCTTCCCTCCCTCCCCTCTCCTCCTTCCCTCTTTCTACCCCCCCCTTCCCTTTCTCCCTTTCTTCCCTCTCTCACCCCTTTTCCGCCCTCTCTCTATCCTCTCTCTCCCCTCTCTCTTTCCCTCCCTCTCTCTCTTCCCCTCCTTCTTTCTGTCTTCTCTCTCCCCCTCCTTCTTTCTCTCTGCCTCCTCTCTCTCCCGCTCCCTCTCACTCTCTGCCTCCTCTCTCTCCCGCTCCCTCTCACTCTCTGCCTCCTCTCTCTCCCGCTCCCTCTCACTTTCTGCCTCCTCTCTCTCGTACTCCCTCTCTCTTTCCCCCTCCTTGACTCTCTTTCTCTCCTCTCTTTCCCTACATCACTCTGCCTCCTCTCCCTCACTCTCTCTGTCTCCTCTCTCCACCCTCACTCTCTGCCTCCCCCCCCTCACCCTCTCTCTTTCCCTCACTCTCTCTGCCTCCTGTCTCTCTCCCCCTCCCTCTCTCTTTCCCCCTCACTTTATCCCCCTCACTCTCTCTTTGCCTCCTCTCTCCCCTCACTTTATCCCCCCCACTCTCTCTCTGCCTCCTCCCCCCCACTCTCTCTGCCTCCTCTCTCCCCCTCCCTCATCTCTATTCCCCCCCCCTCTCTCACTCTCGCTGCCTTCTCTCTCCCCCTCAATGTATCCTCCTCACTTTTTCCCCCTCACTCTCTCTCTGCCTCACTTCTCTCCCTCACTTTATCCACCCCACCCTCTCTCTCTGCCTCCTCTCCCCCCCACTCTCTCTCTCTGCCTCCTCTCTCCCTCTCCATATATCTGCCTCCTTCCCCCTCCACTTTCTCTCTGCCTCCTCTCTCTCCCGCTCCCTCTCACTCTCTGCCTCCTCTCTCTCGTACTCCCTCTCTCTTTCCCCCTCCTTGACTCTCTTTCTCTCCTCTCTTTCCCTACATCACTCTGCCTCCTCGCTCTCACTCTCTCTGTCTCCTCTCTCCACCCTCACTCTCTGCCTCCTCCCCCCCTCACCCTCTCTCTTTCCCTCACTCTCTCTGCCTCCTGTCTCTCTCCCCTTCCCTCTCTCTTTCCCCCTCACTTTATCCCCCTCACTCTCTCTTTGCCTCCTCTCTCCCCTCATGTTATCCCCCCCACTCTCTCTCTGCCTCCTCTCTCCCCCTCCCTCTCCCCCTCCATATCTCTATTCCCCCCCCATCTCTAACTCTCGCTGCCTTCTCTCTCCCCCTCACTTTATCCTCCTCACTTTTTCCCCCTCACTCTCTCTCTGCCTCACTTCTCTCCCTCACATTATCCACCCCACCCTCTCTCTGCCTCCTCTCCCCCCCACTCCCTCTCTCTGCCTCCTCTCTCCCTCTCCATATATCTGCCTCATTCCCCCTCCACTTTCTCTCTGCCTCCTCTCCGCCCACTCTCTCTGCCCCCTCTTCCCAACTCTCTCTGCCTCCTCTCTCCCCCCTCCATATCTCTGCCTCCTCTCTCTCCCTCGCTTTATCCCCCACCTCTCTCTCTCTCTCTCTGCCTTCTCTCTCCCCCTCCATATATCTGCCTTCTTCCCCCCTCCACTCTCTCTCTGCCTTCTCCCCCCCCCCCCCCCCACTCTTTGCCGCCTCCTCTCTCCGACCCTCTACCGCGCACTCCGTAGGCACAGCTGTGCATGTGCACTTTGCACATGTGAAGTGGCGAATTTTGCCCACAGTTTGCGAATAGCAGTTGTTAGTAAGGCCTGTGCAGAATGCATCTTGCATCTTGCAGGCGTTACTCACAACTACTCTTATAGATGATAAAAACAATTGAGTGGGAGACAACTAAGAGGGCATTTGGGCTACAGCAGTCTAAAGACGCAAAACACCACCAAACACCTACGTATTTGCCGAAAAACACCTACTAGATTAAAAAACAAGGACGCAACCCGCGTGACCCCAAAAACATTACAAACACAATAAATACAAACAACAAACTCATAAAAAGCTTACTCACAGCAAGGGGGGGGGGCACCCAGGACCTCTGCAAGTAAAGTTACACCTTCATTTAAGCACAAATTTAGAGACTCGAAAATCACCTAAGCAAGAGAAAAAATGGCCCCCGAACAAAACGAAAACGAGGCTAA